>VXBW01006525.1:3641455-3697533 GCA_013400375.1 Thinocorus orbignyianus
TTAAGTTCCCTTCCAACTCTAACCATTCTACGATTCTATGATTCTATTAAGTTTCTTCAGGCTGGAACAATAAGAATGAATGGAATTAGTGTTTGCAGTGTGTTTTAGGAACAGGAAGCAATGCTTGAGTCCTAAGTGCTCTTGCAGTTATTGATAAGCCTAAAAATATGCACTGCTGGTGGAGTTGGTGTCTCAAGAATTAGAACTGTTTTTAAAAAGACATAAATCTTGAGAGAGTATATTGGGTGGGGAAAAAAAAGCAGAGCGTGTAAAGGTCTTATCTACACTGCCATGTCAAGAAGACTTTATGTAGATGATCCCATCATTGTGCTGACAGATTCAGCAGCTGCAATATCTAATTCAAGACTAATATGATTTTTCATGTATCTGCCAGCAATGATGCCCCATGACCTTGGTGGAAACTGAAGCAGGAAGAGCACTGAGAAATCATGTTAACAGGAGAAAAACCGTGGAGAGGGGAGGTTCTTCTTAAGACACCGGGAGCAGCACTATGTTAATAGTCCCATTGGGAACAGAGTGTGTCTGACCACTTGATGTCAGACTCGACCCACATATCAGTCAGCCTCCAGGGCAACCGAGGCTTCAGATGGATTTGATACAAACATTACTACACATGAAAGATGTATTTTGAAAGACATTTCTTTGGAACACAAGTTGTGGAAGGTCAAATATATGAAACAGCATGAAAAGCTGTATTTAAATCTTGACCTGCTCAGAGGAGTTGAATAAACCTCCTCACAGCAAGAAACTTACATGGTGTTCAAATCTTAATTATACTGAAATCTCTAGATCCAAACATGTCTTCAGTTTGTAGGGAAACTTCCAAAGGCCACATCATGGGTGTGCACCTAGCACAGCCGTCCAGAAATCAACCAGACAGAAATCTGGCATCCAGCAGCCCCTCAGCCTCCTGGAAATACAAAATACAGACTCTCAGCTCCAAAACCACCCACGGTTTTGACTACTCAATATTAATGCATGTTATTACTCTTTGCAAGGCAGAACACTCTGAAGTTATGATCTTACATCATCTTCCAGACGTAGCTGTGCAGGCTGTACTGATCCCAGCCTGCAACAACGCTGCTGTAATCACCTTCTGAGCTTCTTGCCTGAACATGCACAACACGTTCAAGTGATGAGCATTCTTTCTGTTGTTGAAATAAAGTTAAACAAAAGGTAAGAAAACTACTCATCAGCTTCTAATTTGGGCAATGTATGCCATTTTCTCATAACAAATGGGTACATTTAAACACTCTGAAAATCTTTACTGCCTTAATTTCAGTCAAAGCAAGTGAATTAACCAGCTTTTAAAATGCTCAAAGTCAGATGCTGTGGACTTAAACTAGATCAAGAAAATGCACACAAATGCTCACTTGACAGGTGGTGGCAAATAGCAGAGCACCAGAACTAGTAAATGACAAAAGCTACTCCCATAAGCTGTGCACCCACAACCTAAACCCCCAGTACAACGAAACATTCACCAATATTGCTGAATTTAACTGTGTGCTCAAAGACGCAGTGAGTTCAATCGATGGAAGTGTTTGCTAAAAATCACACTGGGGCTTAAATGACTGTTGAAAGAGTGAACGTAAAAATGTGCTGAAATATCTCCCTGAATGGTGACTAGGTCTTCACAGAGGCTTGGGTTCAAGAACTTTAGTGTAAGTTATACGAAGAACTAAAATATTAGCACAGAAAGTGCAAGGCAGCAAGAAAAAAATTTGAAAAATAAGTGTAAATTTAGGCATCTCCAGTTGGCTTCTAAAACCATTTATTCACAAAGCCACCAATCCAAGAGAACAGTTATGCACTTAAGTTATGCATGAGCTTAGATGTCAGTGGTTTTAATGGGTTTAAGCATTTAATTTTGCCAGTGCCAAGGTTTTAGTGATCTAAATCAATATGGCCCTTAAGATCAGGATTCTCCTTATTTTTCTCAAACAAAACAAAACAAAGGAAAAAAAATAGAGAAAAGCAGTGGCTGCTTCCCGCCTGCCAGTACATGGGAATATGCGATGATTTGTGTCTCCTGCAACAGTGATGTTATCTTTATCGGAGCATTCAAACCACCAACATTCATTACCATAGCCTCAGTGACTGAAATTACTGTTTTGAAATATGCAGGGCCATTTTCTACTCTGTATACTGATTTTCAGCAATCATAAAAGACAGACCTTTCTAGGATCCAATGAAGCAATACAATAATCTATATTCCCTGTGCAGAAGTAGAAACCCCTCCACAGTTGACACAATATAGCATCAGCAGAGCATAACACAATGAGCATTAAAAATAAAACAAGGTGTGAATGATTGTTAGATAACTAATAATAATCATGGGAGTACTACTGTCTAAACAATGAGATTTCAAACTAAAATGTATTCAAAACAAGCCTAGGAACAGGTGGCTGAGCAGTTAAAAACTGAAGTGATGTGATTTTTTATTTAGTTATTAATTGCTACCTGTAATTTATGGGTTTTTTTTTCCTTTTCTTTTTCAAAGTAATCTTTTGTTTTACCAGAAATAACAGAAGGTAAATACATCATCTATCAGCTTCCCCATGAGATTTAGCAAGGCAGAAAGTGTAATGATTTCATATCTCCTAAAAAAGCAGCCATCACATCTCTCTGATTTTAGATGACCACAGCAGAGAAATGGCCCAAACTACTGGAACAGAGTATTTATCCTAGTACCTCTCAGTCCTGCTTCTCACTGGAATCTTTCTACATTTTAAACGGAAAGTTAAAACTATCATAGAGCTTTTAGTGTCTTATGGAAGCAAAAGAAAGGGGTTTTTTTCCTAACTTCTCTGATGATCCATTTTTTCTCTGCAGTCTTAAGATGGACAGTACCCTCACTAGAATTGCAGTGCTCCTAAGATTCTTAGCCCGGTATATAACAGCCTTCGGAAATTTTTGATAGAAACCAACTGGTGGCAACAGTGACTACATAAGGTATGCAAGTTCTTCTCGTTCCCTCACAGACTTTTTCCTTGTGTTATCTGTAGTTTATTTGCTGTCATATTAAAGTTCAGCACAATTACAGATTCTAACAGATTTCTTAAGAATCGGCACCAACGACACTAGAACTGCTGGATCTGCAGATGTAATCACAAATCTATAACCATCTGCAAGTCCCTTTTTCAGACATTAGGAAAAGATGTGATGTTTCCTGGATGGCATTCCAGGAAACAGAATATATTTATATATAAATATTTTAAATGTATATTTATAAATTCACATATTTATATTTCAAATTTAGCATGCCTGCAGTTGTCTAACAAGAACCATCACACAGGCCTAGGCCTTTTTTAAGGAAACAAACTTGATGTGCCATTTAAAAATTAGAAGCCTCATTCATGGAAATTTTCATCAAATTTATCAAAGCAAAAGGACAACCCTGCCTTAGATCCATCATCCAAGATTTAGGAAAACTGGTCAGATTTTTCATGGGTTGGTGTCCTGGTTTGAGGTAAAACCAACCAATTTTCTGTTTTACAATTTTACTTTTTTAGCTGGGCCTCTTCTAACTAAATAAACACTGAAATTAACAGCACGTTGTTCAGAAACTGTTCACTCTCACAGTGATAAGACCTGATTGTACCAAGGAATGGTGCAGAGAGGCCCTCGCTTATACTTATAACAACCAAGGTCAGAGAATTTCGTTATTTGACCTGTTGGAGGGTTAGAAGCAGAAAAGGGTAGAGATGTCAGAGGTAGATCTCTTTAAAAACTCCAGCCTCTACCATGTTGGTATCCTTGGTGTTCCAAGGTGTACTGGGGCCAGGGCTAAAAAAGTTTTTGATCTCTTAAGTTCCTCCTGAGTTCAGAGCTTAAGTTTTCATCTTAAATTTATATCCTCCCTTACTCCACTCCTACTTAGCAGTGGTACAACACAGAAATACACCCCAGAAGTAGCTAAGACTTGTCTTTACTTCTAAACTAAAAGAGAAAGCATGAAAGAGGGTCCACCACAATTGATCTGACTGCTTCTTACTAGTGCTTCTCTAAAAGCTGTTGGACAGCAGGCCTGGTTAGTTTGACTGCAGATGTTTGAATGGAAGCACAGATGATTTAATGTCTGCTGCTCTTGCGTGATTCAGAGTGACCATGTAGCTATCAGTACAGCACAGGAACTAATTAGTGATGGTTGGTTAGTCTCTAAGAGAGTGATTTGCTGTTGGAAAGCTGAAGGTATTCCCCTCCACTGAGTGGGATGCTGAGCTATTATTTTTTATCACAACTGATACCTCATGTCAATATTTTCATGCTGGATAGTACAAGCTTCTCTCTTGAATGTCCAATGTGTAGATGTCAGATGGTACGTTTTGGCTATGAAAAGAAAAATTATACTTGAGCTGAGCTACTGCCAGACAGGCTTGGAAGAGTTTTCCATAACAGATAGTGGAAAATCTCACATGTCTAAGGCCAATGAGCCAAAGTACATGTAGCATCTGGATCAGTGCATATATTTCCTTACCAGGGCTGAAGTATTTTCTGTCTTTGATGAGTTTACAACCTTTTGGTGCATGAGAAAGGCACTACTACTGCATTTCATGATTCCCTCTAGTTTTCAAATTCATCCCTCTGCCGAAGTGGAAAAAGTATGGAATAGACCAGCAAAAGATCAGGTCATAACTTGTTTTGCTTAGATTTGTTTCTCAGAATTTCTGACAACAAATGAAGTGCAGGCTTGCATGAAGGTGGCCTGGGGTCAGTGGGATGGGGAGGGAGGAGGTTCTTTCAAGAATACTAATAAATGTTACTGACTGGGACAATGAATCATTTGTAGGTCATGTGGGCCCTATGAGGTTGAATTTGTCGCTCTTTTATACAGGTGGCTGAGCAGATTAGAAGCAACCTTACTCCTGCCTTGGAAAGGTCAGAATGATCACAAAACTCAATCTCTTCATAGCAAAAGACAAATGCACTTTTTCAGCTGAGCCTTCCCATACTAAAAGAAGGGAAAGTAGTTATATAGATGGGACTAGTTCGATTTTGAGAGTTCTCAAATTTGAGGGAGTTCCTAAAATTTTTAGAGTTTTCCACATGTTAAATTTTTTTCTTGATTAAAATGCAATTCTGGAGCACCTTTGCAGTATGGTTAGGTAGTGTAAACCCAGTGTGAAAGAAAAGAGTCAGACTCACTAGTTTCTGCTCCAGAAGAGTGAGGAGACCAAGAGAGCAGTTTGAGCTGAGAAGGAAATGATTGTTGCATGTGTCCTCCAGTGTAGGATCTAGGGAACATCAGATGAAAGCAGCAAATGTCAGACTGAGACAAACAAAGCTGCTACCTCCCACAATTAAATAAAGCTGTGGACCTCCTTATTAAAAAATGGATTAGACAGATTCCTGGAGTGGGAGAGGGTAGATGGATAACATTTGCTGACAGAGGAAGTTGTGACTGGTCACAAAACTGCGGAAGGTAGCATCACTTTATCATCATCTAGTTGCTATATTCTTTCATATAGTGATGGTTAACAAGGCACAGAGGTGGCCTGACCCTGCTGTTGAAAATTGTTGTTCTCATAGTCAAAAGTGGTTTAGTTATCAGTGACACACTTCTTTCTACACCTGTCCTACAGGGACACAGTCCTACACGTTCTGGCCATGATGTCAGA
Source organism: Thinocorus orbignyianus (assembly GCA_013400375.1). Taxonomy (NCBI): domain Eukaryota; kingdom Metazoa; phylum Chordata; class Aves; order Ciconiiformes; family Thinocoridae; genus Thinocorus; species Thinocorus orbignyianus. Next base: position 3,647,095 of record VXBW01006525.1, read on the forward strand.
GCCAGGAGCTGGTAATAGGGTCCATCAACAACTCCAGACAAGGCAAGCGATAGACCACGTGCAGGGTCCATCCAGAGGGCACAGTTGGGGGTGAAACGAGACAGGGACAGTCAGGACTGGAGACAAGGCTACAACAGGGTTCAAGAGTCCAAACGGCCAAAGACAAGGCTTGGAGACAAGCTATAATGTACATATGATCGATCCATCCCTGAGGCAAACTGCCTATAGTGGGGGTCCAAGGTCCTCCCAGAAGGCAGGAACCTGAACCATAGCTTGGGCAAGGGCTGAGCTTAAATGGAGCTGCTGGGTCTGCGGGCAGGGCCAGGGGTGAGATCCCAGGAGAAACAGGCCATTAAGGCTTATGAGTGCCCTCAGGGCACTGACAACCATCCACACAAAACAGGCATCAGTCAAGATTTTCTTTCATCTCACCTATGATCCTTGAGGAGCACTGGCCAATGGAGAACTGTCAGTCTGCACAAATCGCTCCCTGAGATATGTGATTCTGTTGTGACCCAGTAACACTTTACATGTGCTTTCCACATAGGCTGCCATCCGCAGAAGGGGTGAGGCACTCTCACTCAGTTCCTTTTACTCAGTTTATTTCAAAACATATGAAGGCATTTCAGTAAGAAAACACCTGGAAATGAAAAGTAATAGGACCACTGATTATTTCCCTCAAATACATCTGTTGTTTTTATAAATGCATCAAAGACTTTGCAGGAATAATTTTTGGACTGTGTATAATTTGCTAGCCACCAAAATTACTTTAGTATTGCTGTTGATCTATTTGTGTAACTGACTTTTATTGGGATAATAATTGACAAAATGCAAGCAAATGGAAGACCTCAAATACAAAATTTTGGAAGCACAGATGTGCTGAAGATCAGAGATCTTGAGGATGAAGTAACAATTTTTAAGCCTAGAAATAAACTCTTCTAACATTCCCCTGCACTATGTTCATGTTCCCCTGGTTTTACATCTTTTACTGGTTCTTCTCTCTAAACAAAGTAAGTTAAAACAACCGTACTTTGGTAAGCAACATCTTTCATGTAAAAGATCATTTAGATCTAGAACACAAGTGGAATATTAGGTATTTTTAGTAGTATGAAATTTTTTATAACCTTTGACTCAGAACATCCTACTAAAAGCCTCATTTCAAAAGCATGAAACACTTGAAGATCTGTCTATACGATTTAAACCAGCAATTAGTACCAGATGTTACTGCACTTTATATTTAGACACTAAATTTCAATATCTCAGACAGAAAGAACACTCTTGAAGGACAGAAGGAATAATTTCCAAATGTAATTACAGCATATTGTTTTGATTCTCTCTCATTAATTTACCTGATTGCAAAGTAAAATTAAATGAAGTTATATTTAAATTTAAAATTGGACCTGTGAGTAATGTAACATCTTATTATCTTACTGCGTGGGAAAAAATAGTTTTAGTGTATATTTCACAATTCATTGAGCAGCCTATATCCTGCATAAAGCTGCTAAAGTACATAGAGAATATAAAAATGTCATAATGTTAGGGGTACACAGCATATCACAACCATTTTGTAGCAAAGTCTCCCAAAAAAATTAAAATATATTTCATTAATAAATCTGTGAACAAAAAATGTTCTTATGATGTAAATAGTTGTCACTAAATGCATTTGATTGATAATCACACTGAAAAGTTCACTTGACTCGCCCAGCGTCACAAAGAATTTGTATCAGTGCTGAGAAGTGAAAGTCTCTGCCAAGATCCCAGTCCCAAAGGGAAAGCAAGCAGCAGCATCCCCAACCACGTAAGCCTCAGGCACATCAGGCAGTGCCCGATTCACTGGTAGATCTTTGGGATCACACGTGTGACTTGCTCTTTGGAGCGAGCTCCAGACAAAATGCCTGCCAAGGAGGTAAGGGAGCTTCACTAAGTAGCAGGAGCCTAACTTATCTGCTTGTTGACAGCACTTGGCTGGGAAATGTACCACTTCAAGTAAACAAAAGCATCAGTGTAAATGGTCTGATTCTTGGCAGTGTCAACAAAGAAGTGAAGATGGTAAGGCAGCTCTTCAGGGCTGAGTGGAAGCCAAATCCTGAAACAGTGTATATCACTTGCAAGTAGGCATCTGTAAAACTCTTTAGTCTTCACAGCTACCAACAGTAGTAAAGAGGGTTTGTGGTTTTTAAAAAAAATCAAATATTTACGATGGTGCCTCCGTGCACTAGAACGTATGCTACAAAAATATTTAGATACCTGTAGGTTCATTTTAAGTCACATCTTTGAGGATAGGATTGGAGAGTTCCCTCCCCATAGTTGATCTGTTCTTGTTCTACAGACATTACTGTCCAAATCCAGGTAACCAGACACACACACACAAAAAAGACATAAAGCTGCAAACACCTACCTAACATTTTTATTCTGTAAATGAAGATTACCAATTTGCTTCTTATAATCAGGCATCTTAATATCACTTTTAATCTTTAACTACCTGCAACCCAAAAATTGTCTGCCTCATTACCAATAAAATAAACGGTGACAGGTTGTGAAGACTTACACGCAAACATTCCAAGCATTTCCATGAAAATTCACTGTCACCACAACTATCTATGCAAAACCATAGAATCATGGAATGGTTAGAGTTGGAAGGGACCTTAAACATCATCAAGTTCCATGGGCAGGGACACCTCTCCCTAGAGCAGGCTGCTCAAAGCCCCATCCAGCCTGGCCTTGAACACTTCCAGGGATGGGGCATCTACAACATCTCTGGGCAACCTGTTCCAGTGCCTCACCACCCTCACAGCAAAGAATAAAACACAGTCTGTTGTTTTTCACCATAATTCTAATACAAGTTCTAAGATCTGTTCCTTTAGCTGCATCTAAACCCACAGGCTAAATAACGCAATCAGTAATTCAAACAAAACTTTCATCCCAACTTGAGAGGAAAAGCTTGAAAGCATTTAAGGAAGTCTGTTGTGATAATCCCTGAAGACCTTTATTCATGAGGCTTATCTGTCCCATTGAAGTAAATTGCACATATCACACCAGCAGGAGTGAACAGAATTATTGTGGGCTCCTCTCACATGAATTCAGTACAGAGTCATACTTCCAATTTTTTTATATTCATCCTAAATTTACTTCAATGGATGCAAACCATTACTGTGTAGACCTTAGATACCAGCTCATTAAATTAAGATCTAGAATATCTTAATGTTCTCCTGCCAAAACCTGTCCATTAAAAAAATATTCAATCTCTGCTACACAGGTGCTTATGATGGCAACAGTTTTAGCTGTAATGAATGTAGAACTTTATATTTTCCTGTAGATTTTATATATTATTGTCTCCTTCGAGAGACGAGCCAACATTTTTTTTTGGGTAGTTGAGACCAAAGCTCTGCCTCCAGGAAACTGCAACCTTAAGTGTTCAGCTGACAGAGATCTGTTTGCACCCGTCTATTGTACAGGGGCTCCCTCACCAGTGTGTGACAAATTTAAGAACTAATACTTAGTTGAGGATTTAAACCTTTAAAACATACGATGAAGAATTTTGTTCCTTTAAAACATAAGATGCAGAATTTTAATAATCCCTTTTATACAATTATGGTCAGTTCCTCAAGTATTTCTCAGGTGAGCTGCCAAAAAGTTATTTCCATTTCCATCATTTGAACAAAGCTCTGTCTCCTCCTGTTTGAAAATCTGCTTATATTTTCTTCCCTAGCATTAATCCGAGATCTCTTGTTGTAAGTTTGCATTTGACCATACCAACCGTATTTTAGCATTGATCCATTCCATTTGTTCAGGATCGTGCATACTTACATAAGAATCCTCACTTAATCTCCTTTCCTTAGTTGCAGAGGAGAAATATGTCCATACTTCCTTCATAAATCATGTCTTGCTTACTAAACCATCTTGGATTGCCCCCTGTCGCACCTTTTCAATGTCTTCCTATAACGAAGTGGCCAAAACTGAGCCTTCTTTTCTAATGAGACTAGTAGCATGCCAGAATAATTTCTGCAGCTTTATATGCCACACTGCCAGAGCTGTATTTCAGAAGCTTGTTTGCTCTTTTTCATTTTTGTTATTGTTACCAGGAAATACTGCTAATGGTTTACTCTATTATCTGCAGTCCCTTCTAGGTTCTTTTCTTAATATGAATTCCATGTTGTGTTCCTATTTAGACTGCAATCTTCATGCTTATTCTTTTAGTAATTGGCTACATTACTTCACATTATGCTGCACTGAATTTTATGAACCACTTATCCACCCAAAGGCCAATATGCTTGTGTTATAAATATTACATTTCTGCTCATTCCAAGCAATGTTGCTATCACCTGTGTTTAAATCCTTAATACATTCTGCTCTCAAAACACCTCTGAGAAGGGTGAGCAGCTGCAGTTAAATGGACTAACTGCTACAGAGTCCCTCATAAAAAAAAAGGAAAATACCACGGAGAATAAAATAAACAGCAAAAAACAACCCACATCATCTGTGTAAGGCCAAGTTCTCCCAATGGAGTCATTTAACCATCAAGGGAGTTTCCTGACTTCTTAGTCAACGGCAAAGTAACTTACCACATTTCATGAAATCTTGCCCTCCACCAACATCCACCACCTTCTGCTCATCCAGTGTGTCCTTTAAAGGGTTATTCTTCTTGGGGCTTCAAAGGGTTTCCCTAATACCCAGACTTGGTCTCTTTTTCCTTCTCTCTGCATAGTTACATCTCCGAGCAAAATTCAAACAATCTGTTTATAGGGACTGCCCTCCACATAGCATAGGTATCCACCTCTCCAGTCTGTACTTGTCTCTACCAACCCATAACAGTGTCTTAGCCTTTCTCTTGGACGCCTCTTTACAAATGTTTAGATATTATTTTACAACAGGGATGACTGAAATGTTGCTGTTTGCCTCCTTACTCCACTAGATGTGACACCCTGCTACTCCTTTTCTTGACCCTTGTGGTGGTTTTTGCCTCACTCAAACATTGAAAAGGGAAGCCAAACGTGTCAAAGCCTTGATGATTCTTCCTATGCAGGAGTTGCGAAACTGCCTTTTCTTTCTAAGAATGTGCTAAAAATCATGTAGACTTAGAGCTTTCAGAAATCGTTTCAGTTTTGGGGGTTTCTTTTGGCCTTGCAAGTTTAAGTTTTACCTCATTTGTATCTACATAGTAAGTCTTCTTGCTGTGACCCTGATACCTCTCTCTTATTCATCCCTTCACAAGTCCCACTTCTTGGTCACATTAAATATAAGTTACTTGCTCTCATTTTCATGCCCTTCATAGCCTACATCTCACTGGAAATGACATCTCCTGCCTGCATTGTCTGTTAGAAGGGTTTCCAGATAAACTATGCCCTGCTGCCATCCACACTTGGGATGGATTTTCCACAGAACTATCCCATTATCCTTCAAAACCATTCTTATACCACTCCTTGGCTTGACATCTCTAATGGCCAAATGTTAGGCAGCTGGTATGCTGATACCGTTTGCCTTCGTGCTTATCAACTGTTTAGTAGCTTCTTTGCACTTCACCATCTGTCCATCTCCATCTGTTGTCTCCTGTCTTACACTTTGGATGTAAACCCTGGTAGTGGTGACTGTCTTCAAAATTTATTTTTTTTTGTTAACAGAGCAACGAGAACAGGGGGTTCTGGTCCATGACTGCCATTTGCTAGGGACTGTGTAAAACAAATTATTCAGTCAGCACACCAGTGGGCTATTTACTCTGCATAGAGCAAGTATGCAACAAGTCAGCAACACAAACATCATATCCTTTTGGATCTATAACTAGCAATCATTCCCTTCTCCTGTTGCTTGTTGTTTCTCTATTAATGTACAAGAAGATAAAGGGGAGAGAAGGTAAATAAAGTCAACCAATACTTATCAGTTGCCTTACTTCTTTCCCTTGTTTGCTTTTTCAAAAATCTCTAGGAAAGCAAGCTTGGAAACTGTTTCTTCGGTTCCTCGTGAAAGAAATGGAAAAGATGAATTGAAACAGAGTGACAGCAATGACCTCAAAAATCATGCCTGGGAAAACAGTCCTGGTATTGATGAAAGATGAGGGAGTTCTGGAAGAAATTAAATGATTAGTGCTAGCACATCATGATGGGACATCCACAGATAAAAGGACAGGGAGAAGAGCAGTGCAGTAGGGCATTGAGGATGCATGACTGTGAAAAGCAGTGACCTGCACAGCACAGAAAGTAATACCCTGAGGTACACGGGCAAGAAGATGCAAAAGACCACACTGAAGGTGTAAGTAAGCCAGGAATATGAAGGGAAGACTATGAATTATGACAGCATGGAAAGAAACAATTTTCCTTCCCAAACCTCTGAAATTCCTCCAGAACATCATTACTGTTTCTATAGTAAAAATCTACCACATTTCTTAACCTCTAACTCACGTCATAAATAAAAAACCTGCTTATGATGGTGAAGACAACTGTTGTTCTGCTCATAGAATGTAGAGATCCTGAGAAACACCAAGCACCTGCTCTGAGGTACTAGGAAATTTAAAGCCTCTGAAAGGGGTCAAAGGCTTATTTAGCACCCCTAAAATGCTGTTCAGTTGTCTGCAGGATGGACCCTTTTTTCCTTCTTTTTAAGCCCAGAGGTAGGAGGAAATCCTAAACACAATACCAGATGTGATTCTAGGAACTCAGTTTTTACCCTCAAATAATTTTAGGCACTTCAGATGGTGCATTTTTGTTTGTTTCATGGGTTTTCTTTAAATTATTTTTAGATGCAGATTTTATAGGAGCAATGAAACGACAAATGGTAACACCACTCCTTTTTAATGAAGTGTTTGCCTTTTCAAAGACTTTATTTTCCTACAACTTAGGAGCTTGTCTGTAAAGTTAAAGAAGATTCAGGAAGACTGTATTTTAAGTCAATAAGGGAAATACAGCTGAGTAGTGTTTAGGAAGATTTATGATATATCTCATATATTGATCAGCACTGAGGATTTAAATGCAATCTATCCGGTGGCTTAGTATTTCAAAAGACAGATCAAACCCAACCATTTAAAACAGCTGTTGCTGGAAGTCTTGGGGACAGTCCTCAGCCTGTATAAATCAGCACAGTCCTGGCAATTTCAATGGATCTATATTGATTTACACAGCACAGAATCTAGTGCTTCCCTTCTGAAAAAGCTATTAAAATGCATGCAGTAGATTGACCATGGCTTAATACTGCTAATCCAGCTGCCCTTGCTCTCTCTATTTTCTCTACTTAGACTTCGATGACACTTACTGTGTAGGTAAGCAGCATTAAACTAAGAGTACTTTAAAGAACTGGATAGTATTGATCGACAGATGTTTTAAAGCCATTCCTGTAAGCACTATACTCTGTTAGCAATAGTTTCAGCCTTCTGCATATGAGCCCAAACTCAGTGTAGATCTCCTGACGCTGAAATTTTGAGGCTACAGAGCAGCAGAAGGCTAACTTTCTACTTTTCAAGAATTGGGGCCCAGCTTTTATTTGAGTCTGTTTCACATGAGATACTTTACCAGAGGCAGTCTAGCAAATGAAAACTTCAAGAATTGTTTTGCTTTGTGGGATTCATTGTGAAAGTAGATGTCGAGTCTTGTTCATAACCTATTACCAACATCCTTACCTGCACATGACAAAGAACAGTCAGACTATATTGAAGCTGTTCCAGGCTATATTGAAAGCAGAACCCAATGTTCTTCGTCACTCTTTCTTCCTCCAGTATTTCCCCTTTGTTACCTTTTTATATAAAAGGAAACCCTACCCAGTTTTACATAGCAGGCTCTCTGGAGCAGGGACTGCTTCTTCCTGTCCTATCATATCACACAAGGGGATTCCCTCCAAGCGCTGCAATGGTTCCTAAGGATTTTTATTGTATCTTAAGTCAAAAATCTTGGTAGAGAGCATTCAGAAGTCTCTCCCCCATATGAAAACTTGTGATCTTTGTATCTGAGGCCAAAGCTCCTGAGACCCCAGGACTACCAAAAGAATATGGACATCTGCAAGTGCACACACTACAAACTTGTTCTGTTTTTCTGCAGGGACCTTTCATTGCCCCTGCTAATATCTGCTGAGCAGTGAGTATGGAAAGAAGCCTGAGGGCCAGGACAAAGGTCATATCGTCTCATTTTGTTAAGAATGTCCCAAGAAGGTCTGTTTTCACCATGCAATAAAGGTTTCCTGAGAAACAAGAGATGTGTTAAAATTTTGTGCTGTGAGATGGGGAGGGGGGAGCGATCCTAGCATCCCACTGATGACTTCTTTCCAAATCCTGGAAAACTTCTAGTTTTCTTCTAGAGAAAAGCAACCTACTGCATTAAGAATATTAGAGCTTGCTACTTGTCTCAGCTCTTGATTAGGAAATTAGTGCTGCCCCCTCCCTTCTCCTTCCCAAATTACAGCAATTGTACCTGTGAACAGGTGCTATAAGAAACCAGCATCCATTAGTGTATTTTCTGGTTTCATGATTAGCAGATACAAAACTGAAATGTAATCAAGTAAGGATTCATTCGTTTGATTAGCCATTGAAATTATTCTGTGCCTAATCAGATGCCTGGCTAGTTTGTCAGCCTCTTTTATGGAGTTTTTATCTCTAATGGATGGTCCAAATGCATTCACAACAGTGGATCTGATTTAAGTGTATGTGTGGGTGTCCTCTGACTCATCTGTGAGAGTCAAAATAGACAGATGAAAGAACAGCTTTGATGTGAGCTTATTTCGATCCTCACCTAAAAAAAAAAAAAAAGCAATTTTGAATTGCGAAGACTGGTTCAACAGAACAAGACTAGAGACATTAATGGAGCGAATGATCTATTGGTACAAGTTCTCTGTGCAAGTTTAGCTATAAAAACTGAGATCTGCAACAAAACAGATCAAGGCTTAAAATCCCTATTCCAAGTTACTGTGGATAGGCTTCTCACTCACAGATACCAAGATTTTTGCATTCTCAGATCTTATATTCCTTATCTTTGGTAAGTGTTCTGTATAGGATCAAGGAAGGTTTTCCCTAAGACTGAAAAGTTGTAAAGAATGGGCACTGTTTCAGGTCCTCACTAGAACTTGTGATCTGACCACGAAAAGGAGAAGACAAAGGGTAGCATTTGGTTTGGTAGACAGTTGTTTCCCAGTTTGTAAGTTCTCTAAGTCACGGTGTTGTGGGTAGGTTCAAAATCAGTCAACAAGCTAGTCTTTGTAAAGCACTTTTTTCTCTGGGATTCCTAGAAGAGCAGAAGAAAATGAGTGAATATTCCTGCTCTGGGGCTTCTTCCCTCCCCAGCCTCCCTCCAGGAGAGAAGGCTATTGCAGAGGGATGCAGATCTTAATCATGGTAGCACACGGACTACCTGATTTGGGAATTAAAAAGGTCATTAGATTTTGGTATCCTGAGCTAGCAGGGAGGAGTGTGCTCAGAGGATTCATTCATTTACCACTGTTGAGCCAATCCAAGTTAGGCTCACAGCAAAATCCATTTCCCAAGCTTAAAGCTGTGATTTTCTGCCTCAGGCAGTTGTTCACTTAGCAATTGTCCAAAGCAAGACCACCTCAAATCAATAGTAAATTTTCTATCTAGCTAATTATTCAGGTTATTCTATGACAATTCCATGAAATAAATTTCTTGCTTACCTTGCTACCTCTTCACATGCTCAGGTTGCTACACTGCAACATGCATTTAAAAGAAAACTTTTTTAGATGCAAAATTTCAGAAACTTGCCAAACAGGAACATGAGACTTCCTGTATTTTTAACATTGCTACAAGACTAAAATTTCTTTTAAATGCTAAATATCCTAAAGTAGTTTTACCCATTTCCACAGAAATTATTTGAGCAGAGTTAATCCTGTTTACCCCCAATATATTTTTTAAAACATTCTATAAGAAATGTCACTGGTTAAAATTACTGTAGCTCTCTGTTTCTCTTCTTATTTCTATTAAAACAGTCTTCATCAATCACAAGCCATAGTGGAGGTACAGTATAAGCTACAAACATCTTAAATTGAAATGACGCTGATCGGTGACAAAAACATTTTTGCTCTTCTGATTTTTGATTTTTTCTCTCTCATCAATTGCTGCTATTTAAAGCTAAGAAAAAGGGAAAAACGCCACTACAGTATGTCAAGTAATTTCTGAACTTACTAGGAATAGAACAAGTTCAGAAATAGATAAATATTATAAACATAGTAAATATAACGTTTGGATACCTGAAAGCACTTTACTGGAGAAGCCTAAATGCAATAAATTAGTTGTGATTTTCAGTCTTTTAAACACAAATTAAATTTAAAAATTAAATTAAACATTGTTTGCACTATAGTCCAAGACCTGTCTGAATCAAACACCAGCATGAACTCCAGAGTTAAAGTCTGTTGGCACCAAATACCATAAATATTCAAGTTCAGGTGCTACAGGAAAACGAGGGGATCAACTATTTCAGCAGTAACTCAGTCTATAAATAGAAGTGGTTTTCCAGCCTTTGGTAATTAAGAACCAATTTCCATACCAGGTATCAAACTGTTATGATTTCAGAATGGGAAGAAAGAATACAGGAGTGCTCCCAGGCTAAGGAAGTAGTCTAAAGGAAATGGATAACTAGACTTGCCTTTAAAGTAGGACCTCTTCAGCTCCACTCACTTCACTCACCCAAACAGCAGTTTTCACTAAGACCTTCAGATGAGGCAACTTTCTCTTCCTCCACCCCCCAGGTGTCTTGAGTTGTATTTTAAAAGGTTCAATACAGCCAGCTGTTTAAATTAAGCATGATTCAAGGCTAAGATGTTTCTCAAAAATGGATCTATTGTCCAGGATGGAAAGGATAAAAGTCAGGGTTAGTGTATTGAGTGTTTTACTATTTTCTGTACAAAAATCACTTTAGTTTTTACTAGTATTGCAAGAACTTCTCACTGCCACAAGCCGTTCATCCCACTGTTGTAGGTTAGGACAGGCCCATGCAAATAGCAGGTGATAGGATTTTCTAAAATGGATCTNCTCATCCCACTGTTGTAGGTTTCTGCCCTCAATGGTTAGGACAGGCCCATGCAAACAGCAGGAGATAGGATTTTCTAAAATGGATCTAAAAGAACAGAACTCTGACAGAAGCAGATCAGCTGTTGGAGTTTCCTACCTTTATCACTTAACCCTCTTCCCTTCCTCTCCCGCTTACATCAGATCATATGACCTTCTTGAGAAGAATTTGGATTTGAGTCAAGAATGCCATTAATTTTTCTCTGTAATCAATTACTAATACAAGATGAAACAAAAGATCCTGCTTAAAATCCCAATTATCACTCTGTATATGGAGGCTGATGTAGTTTTTTCACCTCTGCATGCTAAGTACTTCTGAAATGAATGAACGATCTATTATTGACATCAGTAGTCTCATCCATGACTTTAGAAACTCTTTAAATGATATCAATGACTGATTTAGTAGCAACCATCCCCAAACACCATCCAGCCTTCTGTGCTTTTCTAAAGGCAGCTGGAACTCTCTCTGATGTTATCAGCTACTTTTAAGTTGACTCTAATCTACTGCTGTCCCAGTGAAGCACAGAATGAAGCTTTTAGTGTAACTATGAACTTTATGGGATAAAAAGAAGTATACAATCCCTATAGTCCCTGAATCAGTGTAAAATAAGCTAATGTGTTCACAGAAGTCATGTCCAGCCCAGAGCAACAGCCTCTGGAAATCAAATCAAAACCTTAACCTGACCACAGAGGACAAAACCCACTAGAGTGACCATGATATGAAAAGTGAAACACCTCAACACAGTACCTGCTTTGGAAACTATTTGGGATGACTCTTCTAAACTGGACTGTAGAAATACCAGAGATTTACTGCTGATTGCTCCCTTTAGGGAACTCTCTGTCCTCTTAGATGTATCAGTTTTCCTGGGGTGGAAGGCTCATGTGATCAGAGCTGAGACTTCCTCACCTCAAGGTCTTGCAGCTGTCATTTGGGTACTGAGGACTATGAGGGCTAATCAACTGCCCACTTTCTCCTGGGCGATTACAGTGGTGGTCCTGTCACATTCTGAAGGAGTGCAGAGGCTTCATGCCACTCCTTTATGCAGACTCTGGCCTGGTGTCCATCAAGCCAGCAGGAGTCAAAGCAAAGATCAGATGTAATGATTTCTGGAGTTACTCATAAGCTACTGATCACAGGCAAGGTCATCCAGCCCCTTCAGTCAAATATTTCAACAGCCTGCCTTCTAATACCCCAAATCACATCGCAGGATTTCTGTAGCTGGAAGGAGCAAGAAGAGCATAGGTCTTCAATTGTTACATGGAAAATCATAAGCTATACTGAAATATTAAATGAATGAAAAGACACTTACAAAGACATCAAGATAACAGAAAAAAACCCAAACCTGAAATGAAGTCAGTGACATTCAAAAAGAAAACTAGAGAATCTACTCAGCTTGGCTTTGCAGTCCAGCAGCTTGGAAACAACAGCTCATGAGATGTTCTGTAACACAAACAAATGTACCCTCTGGGCACAATATGTATTATTGATCCTCAAATAAAAGGAGAGGAGATTGAAAAACACAGATTAGAAAAAAAACTCCAAGAAAACCTCCATTTCAAGTTTTATTTCAGGTTTTAAAAGAAATGCAATTGCAGATGTATACTTGGGAAAAGAGCTTCGTATATTCTGACACAGCACCTTGATAACTGCTGCGGTTCAACATGACATTGTAATTCACAGAGAATTCTCACAGGCTTCAGCTGATGTGGACACTAATTGGAAAATTCAGTGAACAATAGAAACTATAAAGGAGTTACATTTTAACATACAAAATAGTGTTCTCGGAAAAAGAAAAAAAAAGTCTCCTGTAGAACAATAGTACAATGTAAGCTCTTGAAAAGCTTGCTATCCTGCAAGGAAACTCAGGGGAATTAATGTACAATGTTAAGCAAGCATTAATGGTTTGAGTTCTGAAATGAAATGAACTCAACAGAAGAGTCACCAGCCCTCCTGGTGGCCTCTCAGTAGTAAGTCAGAGTTAAAAGACAGCAAAAGGTTAGCAAAACAAATTCTGAAATTGCTATTACTAGATTTGGCCCAAATTATGTAATTCTGTATCTAACTTAATTCATATAATTGCAACTAGTCACAGGGGAGTGTGAGAATGGGTTTATGGAAAAATTTGTCTTTTGTTTAAAAAACAAAAGCAACTCCCCCTACAACCAAACCCACACCTTTGGGTACTTAATTTCTAGCTTAGTACTGCCCTCAGAAAAGTTTAAACTGTCGGGTGAGAAAAGATGAGAAATTTTCATGCAGGCATGTAAACTTCTGTCTTACTCAGTATTCTACTGTTTAACTCTTCCATCGACTTCATACAATGTAACTGAGAAAATTTAGATATTGAAAAGCAAAATCTGCATTTTTTTAAATAGAGTGATAAAACTTTCCATTAAACTCTTGTCTTAAATGGATACACACTGCCACTTTAAAAAAATAGCTCCACTTGAAAAAAACTGCGCCAAGGATCTAGAACCCATTATCAGAAATATATTTTTTTTTAAATGCAAGTCTTCTGTGATAGTGGGGAGTAGAGACTAAAAATAGCCTCCTACTCACAATTAATAGCATTTATGACTTTTCATTGTCTTTCCATTAATTATTTCAGAGGTACTCCAACTGGGGTTACATTGAAATTAAAAACTAAATGTACTTATCATACATTATGTAAATTCATTATGATTCCTTAGTTACTACAGAAGTGTTTATTTGAGAGCCTTTTTAACAATATTGTTAAAATAGGCTATCACGTTGCAAATGCTAAAGCTATGAATAATTATTGGCAAACTGCACAGTGAATTACCAGTTATTACACATCTTACACCACAGGGACGTTGTGCAGTTTATATTTGGCTCTGGAAACACTGCCAGAATTGATTCTAACCGGAAAATTGACGAGATTTCAGACAACAGAGTAATAAACAAGATAACAAAACAGACATTTTAAGTAAGTGTATGGATAAAGTCCCACTTTTCAAACACGAATATTTCTATAATTAACATTTTATGCTCATATTTTGGAATCTAATTAGAAATCAGCTGACCTGAACAGGTACAAAAAATGTACTGGTCTGGTAGGAGCTGATACTTTCCAATATCACCAAAACACTGGCCTGCTGTGTTTGGAGGTTACTATTAGCATTTCACATTGGTAAAATCTGAAATCCTGCCTACAGGTTCTTAATCAGCATCTCTTGCTCAACTTTCCTGCCTTTTTATGGAACATGATAATATTTGCTCTTTTTTGTTTTTCAAAGCTTCGTTCCTTTATAGTTTCTTAGACTGAAGGCATTTCCTGCTTCAAGAAATTTTCTTTTTTGTAGTTTCTACACTGACAGCACACTGTTAAGGCTGCAAAAATCAGCTGTGTTATTAAATGATTATTTATGTATGAGGTCATGGTAATTACCATTCCTAATGCCTTGCCTACCCTAATACCTTCAGGCTGGTAATCTTTAGCATGTCTTCTTCCAGCAAGTGTTAAGAAGCTTATGCTTGAGAATTTCAAACAACTTGGAGAACAAGACACAATCCTGTTGCATTTCCAGCCTCACTTTTAACTGGTGTGCCTTTTCAGCTTCAGTTCTCACATGCGTTATCATTCTTTCATATATATTCAATCTTTATAGTAAGTCCGCAGGGTTCCATCAATTCTCAGACAGTGCTTCCATACTGAGTAATACACTTGTTTAAATTCCAAAAAGACCCTACCAACCTATCATTTTCACACTCCCAGCCCTATTTGTTTATTCGTCTCAGCAAGATCATCTGAAAAGCACAAGCATCCTCTTCTGAAGCCAGATACACTTTCCTGCAGCTTGTAAGAGCTGTAAGAGTACCCAGGAGGCATATTGAATAGATTAATGCTCTTTGAATACATATACAGATTTCTGCTCCCCTTTTTGAGAAACAAGAGAATTGCTACTACCTCACTCGTCTTTCCTCATTATATGTACATTTGATTTGTCTACACTAACTTATTGACATTATGTTGAACAATGCTGTTTCATTTACCTCCATATATATAATTTCAGCTCGCATTTACCATATTTATCATTTGTTCTCTTTTCTTTAGTTCCACATCTTTTTATTGGTCTCTTACATTCCTAGAATAGTTCTTTTTAGTTTATTATAAATACCTGCCAGTTCCAGTCTATTTGTTTCACCGCAAAACCCTGGACCCTTTTGCTGGTTGTCAACTCATCCCAGTAACTCTCCATTCTAAACCAGGAATTTTCAGCATCCGCTAACCCGTCTCAACGCTAAATATCACTTTGAGAGATGCAAGCAGGTCATTCACAGTAGCATTGCTATTGGTTCAATATCTAAGAAAAAGACAACAAAGTTCAAGGAAACCTTTTCACTCTGAAATTCTGTCAAGTCCTGAAAGTGTGCAAGTATCAAGGTGATCATTTAAGGATCGGGAAGGTTGTAAGTGCTTCCTGCCAATGCTAAAGACACAAATAAAAACTATCTCCTCCCCAGTACGTCTCTGAGCAGTGTAAATACAGGTAAGTTGAGAGCAGGCATCTTTAATCAGTTTGAGCCACGCAGAAAGCAGAGGGGTTGTAACCCTCGACTGCAACATCTGTTTTTGCAGTGATTGTCAGGCCATGGTCTCACGCTGCATTTGCATCTGGCCATGGCCAAGCGGAAAAGCCCCCGTGCAACCCAAGCAGCACTCCCTGTGCAGGGCAGTGTTGGTATCTGTTCAGGTTAGCTGATTTCTATCTAGGTTCTGAAATATGAACATAAAATGATAATTTTAGACATATCAGTGTTTGAAAAGTGGGACCTTATCCATCCAATTACTTAAAATGTCTGTTTTGTTACCATGTTTATTATTCTGTTGTCTGAAATCTCATCAATTTTCTTGCTAGTGTCAACTTCAGCAGTGTTTCCCGAGCCAAATAAACTACACAACGTCTCTGTGGTGTAAGATGTGTAATAACTGGTAATTCACCGTGCAGTTTGACAATATTATTTGACAAATTATTCATAGCTGAAGAAACTCCTGCGGCTGGTATATGCTGCATCCCCACCAGGAGGCTCTGCTGACACAGCCAGTGGAGGAAGAAGTTTTGGCCACGGGAAGAGCAGCACTTCATGCCTTTCTTCCAGGATAAATTAGCACTAGTTCTGTGCCCTCCATCACTACCCACCAGGACGGGTCTGTCTTGGATCACATGTTGGCACATGGGTCTACCTCTGCCAAACAGACACACGACAGTTTGTAAGTTTTAGGCTTTTGGACCAGCTTCACACAGTGTGGGAAAGAGATACGACATCCCATCTAGCCTGAGGTCAGCCAGCAGAGAGCTGACTGGTCAATATTTTCTTTAAGAAATTTGCACCAGCAGAGCAAGTTCACACTGGATCAGTAATTCATGTGATGAGAAAGAGTCAGTTCAGATGCAAGGAAACAGTCAGAAGCTCCATTGATTGTCTCATCAGGCTGCAGTTTAAGAGTTATCAACAGGGCTTTGAGGAAACGAGTTTGCTCATCACATACCTGCGTGCTAATAAGGGAGCATCTCCATCATACATTAAGCTTTTATTTATTTATTTAATTTTTGGCTACAGGAAATTTCAGATGAATCAGCTTCCTGTGCATCACTGATGGCACAAAGCAAGCAATAAAGAATATATGGGTGGGAGGGCATGTCCCAGAACCGATGAACTGAAGATGATGTGGATCTGCACCCCTTACACTTTCTAAGTAGCAAAACCAGTTTTAAAAGTTCCTAATGCTCCCCACCCCATGCACTCTTTCACCGTTCCTTCTGTTGTCACAACTGTGTAGTTCTGTGATTAGAGTAGGAAATTAGAGGACAAGCATTCTATGAATGCCCTAAGCCAGTTTTGCTTCCAAAGAAAGCATTTTCCCTACGTCTGTGTTTAAAAGGCTTTTAAAATACAAATGAATAATTTTGCTAATAGATATGAGACTTTGCTAACTACATGACTCAGCTTGAATTCTAACTTGGAAAAATTAGTATGAATGTGAAATATCTTCACTGCTCAAGATTCATGGTCAGTAAGGGTTGTATTCAAACTTTTTCTTTATTGCCATGATGACTAGTCTTCCTGTCAGCACTTCCTATATTGTTCAGCCTCTAATATTCTCCCTCAGCAGAAAGACTGGCCTCATCCAACTATCTTTTCAACCATTGCTAGCATTTTAGTCTCTGGATGGATTTCCCTAGAAGCCTCATTCTTTTCCCATTAAATCTCAGTATAAAAACTCTTTTACTTCAGTGGGATTGAGCGCAATTGTAAACCCTTTATATTTGCTGTGTCATAAAAAAGCAGGCTATGGGATCAAACTTTTGAATTTTCAAATGGAAACAAACAAACTGACCCAAGAAAGTATTCAAATTTTTTTTTTTTTTGTCAGCTTATCACCATAATTTGTCCAGGCTCAGACACAAAGCCAGAAGAGTCTCTTCAGCTGGTCTGAAACAGAAAGAAGGAGCTTTTGTTCTGAGAGTGCTTCACTGCCAAACCTATACTCATGTACCCTGCCTTTTCAGGGCAATTGCCAGCTCAAATGAAGTATGATCTGAGCTCATTAACTTGATGATCTTGAAGGTCCCTTTCAACTCTAACCATTCTATGATTCTATGATTCATTCCAGGCTCTCCATTCTGTCAGGTCTCATCACCACATCTTTATGGTGACTATGTATAACACTTTTATGGAGAACACTTGACAAGCTTCTCAAACAAGCTGCATGGAGTGGGCTCAACCACTTCACGGGCCTCCAGCCAAAGAAGTTAGACTCTGTTTTCTCAAGGTGTTGCACGTCCACCCTAATACATCTAGGCATCTTCCAAATCAAAGCAGTTTGTATCCCAGTACTTTGGATAGGAGTCAAAACTCACCTCTGCCTGCCTGCTCTTGATCACAGCACCTTCAGGCACACACCCAGCGTGGAAACAAAGACTAACAGCCTCAGCCCCCAAAGCATGCTATTTTCTTTCTACTGTTTCCTTCCTGCCAAAGTGGGATTCCTGTGATCCATTCCACCCTGCGCTCAAAATGGAGCAAGTACTCCTATGAGGTCCAACACCTTCTTCCCAAGGTAACAAGAATGACTAGTAAGAGCTTATCTCCGCAAGGCCCGAAGTACCAATGCAAACTAATCATTCAATAGCTACAAAAACTTGCTGTCAGAAAAGCTGAAGATGGTTCTAAGAGCTTTAACAATTCCTCTCTCCAGATTTGGGTTACCATCTTCTTGCTGTAGGTGTCAGCGGGGTCTTGTTACAAAATCAGTAATCTCAATAGGCTGGTTTGACAACTAGCCCACAGGAGGGCTGGTACCCTCCCTCTTCCTCCTTCTTCTGCTTACTGTGCTCTTCAGCCACTGAATCCATGCTGTTTTGGGAAAAAACACTGGTAATTTTCTTTCTGGTTAATGTTAGATCTGTTCCCAAAAGCTGATAGAAGGAAAACGATGAAGAAGATAGAAGGAAACCAAGAGGCAGGAGCAGAAGTAGGCTTCCTTTTTGAGATCAGCAGGTTCTCAGAACTGCGATATCATTCAACAGATCATGTTCATGCTCCTGAGCTCCTTCAGTGTCCGGTTGAGATAGAAACTAAACCTGAGAGAAAGACCAACTGATAAAAAACCCCATCACCTCTGGACACTGAGGCAGATTTTTCTGCTGCCGGCCAGAAATGTAGCATCCAGCAGATGAGGAGAATGAAGAACTGGGGGAAAATGTGGTAACACATTTTGAAATATCACGAGTTGATGAGTTAGAGCTCATCCCACCATGTTGTCATGACACTTGAAGCATTTTTCTGTTCTTACTTAATGAGGAGCTGGACCAATTGCACAACTGAATCTGTCAGCTGAAACCAACCTTATCAATGAAATCTGCACAAAACTACCTAAGAAGTCAAACCAACTTATTTTATGGGGGCAGCACCAAAAGCTTCAGTTGGACCCATTTTACTATGTTGGCATTGTGCTGTGCTGACTACACTGTGGACTGTGGGTGCATAAATGGAGAGGACTGATCACCCAGTCGGCAGCCCCAGCAACCTGCAGCGCTCTGTTCCAAGAGGTTTCAGAGCCAGCAGGTATATCTGCTATTTACAGCCTCCTTATGATAACCCAGAACTGGTACCAAGTTTCTTTGTAAAGTGTTGGGCTGAAGGCCACTCGAACTACAAACTCTTCCTGAGGTGTCCCTGACAAGCTGCCCCTGCACAGGGCAGGAGCTCAACTGTCCCAGTGTGATGCTGTAATTCCACATATAACTCAGGGCAGTGTAGGCTGCTGTTGTCTCCATATGTTTAGCCTTCCTTTTCTAGTTTATATTATACTCTCTCAAGTGAAGCAGATGAGAGACTGAAACAAAACTTTTCAGTTTTGCTCCATCAGAGCTGAGGCTGTTCAGCCTGGAGAAGAGAAGGCTCAGGGGAGACCTTAGAGCAGCCTTCCAGTATCTGAAGGGAGCTACAGGAGAGCTNTGTATTAATGGCCTGCAGATTATTTGCAATTTGGGATTTAGTTTCTGTGTTATGCAGTTCGTGTATGAGAAGTTTTACTAGGTTGCTTCAGAAACATATCTATGAATTTCAGAACAAGGACCTGAGTCCAAGTTTGAAAGAAATGAGGCAAAATTTATCTGTCTTGGCAATCCTTTCTGAAGGTATCCCCATGCCTCTTCAGCACTGAATAGCGGCTCAAAATAGAAAAAAAGGAAAGATACAAAGATCTCCAGTACAGAGTCATATTCAAAGTTATTTTTAGACTAAATAGTCACACTTTTAAATAGCTGACAAACTGTCTTTCAATGTTCAAAATGGCTAAATGTTATTTCATTTTAAATAGGAGGGAATTATAGGTATTTTATTCTCCATAGGTATTTATAATCCTTGCCACTAACATGTAACCCTACACAATATGTAATTTTGTAATTCTGTGACTATACTTTCGTATTTATGCGAATGAGCTCTTCAGTGTACTGCAGCTGTTTCCTCAACCACATCAAGTGTTTGCTTGTTGCAGGAAAACATACGTAATTACATTAGGTTGGCTGCCAAGAAATAATAGTCCTAGAAGTAAAACCTATTGATCAGACAACTGGTACATCAGTCTGTATGTCACAGCACAGCTGCTGTTACTAGAAGCTGTGGGATCATTCCTTTGTAAACTTTCCAGCTTTTCACAGATTCGTGCCATGTTTCCTTCCTTCCATACAGCAGGATAGCTGAACGCTGTGAAATCAGTACCCTTCGTTTCTCCTGGTATAGGCAACTGCTTTTAAAAAGGCAAATCTTATCACTTTCTCTCTTATAAACATGTGTTCTTCAGGTGCACAGCACAGATGTACACACACTTTGCAGTATCAAGTGGATTTTCAATGGAGGTAGTAACGCAGCAAAGAGTCTGAGTGTTCAATACTGAACTCCAGAAATCACTGCATAAATTTAATGGTTGGACAGAGAGGTTTCGGACATCAAAAGTTTGGCTGCTCCTCTGGGCACAGAAGCTGCTCTGTCTTCTCTGGGTCCATCTGTACAGTCAGCCTCCAAAAATTTCAGAGGCCAGCTGCCCGATAGAATATGCAGCCATGCAAATGCTTCTACCTACTTGTTGCTGAAAACCATTCAGCACCATAACAGGTTATGATTCATTTAAATGTGATTTCTTAAACTAAGAGGGGTTGTCTGCTGGAAGCTTTACTGGGCTATTCGAATCTTCTCTAACGTCAACAGGTTAAAACAAAGCACTACCAGATAATAACTTGCACTGACCACTATGCTTCATTGCAACCATTCTGGGGTAGAGTAACGAGCAAAACCTTAGTACCTTCATGAACAAACTGAGATTGTGAGGTTGATGTTTTCAGCAGGGACAGGCAGAGGATGCAAATCAAAGACAAGAGAGAGGAGAAGGTAATGACTTGTTAGCAACTACGGTTCTAGACGATCTGGAAAGCTCTGAGGCATGCTTCTAGCAGTTCCACATCAACAGAGCTCTTTTCTCTCCCACAAAATGTCCTGGAAAGCTTGCATCAGAGAGGTAAAACTGATTAAGGCGACCACCAACCATGCCTTTTACATATATGTGTTTCAGACTGACCCACACCACAGCCTCTAAATTAAATCATTTAAACACATCAAGTGTCTTCTCTGTGATGCCATTTTATGATCTCTGAATTAAGGAAAATAAAATGTTCTCTGTGAGAAGCAACTCTCAGCAGTAAACTATCTGCCTGCATTTGCAACACTGTGAGCTCCCTAACCCCCTGATGGTTTCTGCTTTGGTGCACAAAGGCTGAAGTGTAAACCAGTTATTCAGTATCCCAAACCCATTGTCAAACTAACAAAACACAATACATAAAGACATAAATTTTCACTAGCTAATTATGGACTACCTAACTGCCACTGTGAGATTTAAACTTTAACAATTACTTTAGAAAAATGCCTGATGTCTTCATTATCCTGTCAATTTTCAAGATAAAAGAAAAACACATCATATGCATTTTTTAAAACATAGCTCTTAACTCCGTGGATTGTTCTTATGCTGAATTTGGCTTATTGCAGCCTGAAATTTATTTAGCTTTATCAGATGAAATAAAAAGCTTTGTCAACAATAGCATGCATTTTGTAAAAACACAATCTATATGCAAGCCCCTTTGCAAATCCCATCTCTGAATTTCTTCTCAGATGAAAGCTCTCAAATGAAGAACAGTGAAGAACAACAATTTGTCACAACAAAATATGTTTTTTCCATCTGTTTTCTATGACAACAACCCAAAATATGTCCTCCCTGCCTGCCCCTCTTAAAAAATGAAGATTCCTCTTTTTCTCACAGCTTTGGACTTCCCCTTTCTTCATAAGCCACAAAAGGTCTCATACTGAATCATCAATCCAGTCACGGGAAGTGGGATGTACCTCACCCTGGAGAGCAGCTGAGATACGGTGAAATGAGGCACGTTTGCACCAGCTGAGTATGTTGCCTTATCAGCACTCAAAGCCCCTGCCAGCTGGAAAATGAAGGGCTGAACTTGAATCGGTGATTCCTTTTAGTACAGCTGAGCCACGAGCTCCATTCCCACATTATATTAGTATTTTCTCTTTGGCCTCTGTTGACAAAGCTTTGCCACCCACACCTGAGAATGGGCTGCCGGCGTCTGGCTCCAATGTGTACGGCAGTGTGCAAACCCATGGAACAAATGCAGCCGGCTCAGATCTGCTGAGTAGTCTGTGCTGCCTGACAACGGAGGGATCGCTTTAGCAATGGAAAAGTCAAAGCCTGCAAAACCTCTGCTGAGGCACAACACAGAGATGAAACGCCTCAAGCTGAGACTTGCCATTGGAGCCATCGTCTGGTCAAAAAGGGCACTCTGACCTGTGTCCACCCTGTTTCAGACCAAGCAGGTGTGGAGCTGTGGCGACGGGGCTGCTGCCAGCACTGCTGGGCGAAGCCTGCGTGTCACACCATCAGAACACACTCATCTAATTAAATTCAATAGTCTGCTTCTAAAGCTAAGTAGCTAGAAACAGATTCCCAGGAATTGCCATTACTGCTGAAAAACAAGTCAGGAATCACAAGAAAGTGTAGTTTGGAGTACTAGGAAAAAGGGTACAGGCACTATTTCCTTCTTCTGAAGAGAAGCTGATAGACAAGTTTAAAACAAACATCAAGTTTGTGAAACCAAGTTTGATGGGGTGCAGAGGACCAACTGAATCGTTGCTAAGGGTTTCACAACGCCGGAGAGGCATCCCACAGCGAACTGTAAATGAACTCCCACTCAGCCATCGTAGAGGAGACAACAAAGCATTCATTTACAACACTGCATAACATCTGCAGGTAAAACCAGTCTCTGTGAGGACTCTCTGAACCCGGAGCAGATGAGTTACAGAAGCTCTTGCAAAAGAGCAAGAGTGTTCCAGGTGTAAGTTACCCAGTGCAGGTGAGGCCTAAGGCAATGGCAGTAACAAGAAAGAATGGTAATACAAACCAGTCCACAAGAAATTGGTCATTATCAGTGGTTAGTGCCTATTTTAGAGTAAATAGATTGAGGAGAAATTGATAATTAATATTCTCAAACTAATTATGACCAATCATGACTACGGTAAGCACTGCCATCTAAGTAAAGCTATATAGATCTACTAATTTGTCACTTTAGCAACAGCAGTACATTCCTTTGTTAAAGCCTGGACTGGATGTGTCCCATCAGGTTTATTGATTGCATCACTATTTCTAAGTGGAAGATCCATTTCTTTAGAGGAATCAAAATAAAAAAACCCAGATAATGTGTCCTGAGAACCGCAGGCAATGGGAAACAATGAGCTTACAGCACCTTCTAGAATCAAGGCTAAAATACAGGTAAGCAGAGAATCTGTACCTGAAACAAAAGCTCAAACAGGACAAAAGAATTAGAGTAAAGGGAATTATATCCTAATCATCAGCTTTACCCTAAAGACCTTCTTCTTTTCTCTTTAGGCCTATTCCAGTTCCTAATGTAGGAATTTCACTGACTTAGGTCTCGTGTCAAATTTTTTTCCCAGTTTTAGTGCATGACCCAGATTTGAAATACCACGCTCTTAAATCCATTCCAAATAAAAGTTAAGCACATGCTTAACTCACATGTATTCTGTCCTAAAATCAGCCCCAAAATGGCTTATCAATTTGCACTGCTACTGCACTTGAAAGTTTTTCACTTTTGACTTCAGACACCTTTTGCTGCTAATAGAATTATCCCTTCAAAAATTAAAAATATTTAACTAGAAGATAGAAGACCACTAATAAAGAAAGAAGTTTTAATCCTACATGTATCCACATAACTAAGAAAGAAAAAAGTAAGAGCCCGAATATATCAATTTTACTTTGAAAGACTTACTAAAAATCATAGCCTAAAGAAGCTTATTTTCCTGGAGATGAATTTTTGGCACAGCAATATCTGACACCGATGTAAGGCGAGCGAAACTTCCTTAGTATGCAATAAAGTACTTGGAGTACTGTACTAATTACACATTTGGCAGGATATAAACTGTCCTGCATTTGTGAGTAGCCTGTAAGTGTGTGAAATGTAAGGAGCACAGATCAACAAGCCACTTCAAATACGACATTAAAAAAAAAAAGTAAGAAAGGAATCTATATGACTATAGCATCAATGGCCGAGTGCTCTGATCCCTCTGCATGTGGTAGACTAAAATCTGCAGAAGCCAAATCCCTTCTCTAAACTCTCATCTTTCTTGAAGCCATGAATACTAATCAATGTTAATGGAAATGTCAGGTATCCAACCATTATTTAAAAAAGGAACATTTCTCTAAGAATTACCTTCTCTAGGTCTCCCAGCACAGTTTGCACTGTCTCTCTGTTGTTAGATTGCTCACCCCTTGGGCCAACAAGTGTCATTTTTACTGCCTCTTACAGTGCTAAGCACATTATCAAAGCTTAGCATCCCTAACTAAGAAAAGAAAAGCAAAGAAAAATCCCACAAGTTAACTTTGATGTGGGTTGTGATCCCAGTCCTGTTTTGACATCAGGAAACTGGACTCATGAAGGATTTGTGAAGCCTATGAGAAAAAATAGTAGAGGACTTACCTACAGAGGGACAAATGGGAAAGTTAACATGTTTTGCTCCAGCTTGTTCAACTGCATGAAACCCCTCCATGAACACATATAGTGGCTTTAATTGGATTGGGGTAGGGTCTCTCTGCATAAGGAAGCTGGCATACAAGAAGCTCGTGTACAAATTTCTGGGTCGCTGGCTGCTCTCCACTCACTCCCCATGCAGTGATGGTAGCTGAGTCCGCTTGTGTATATGTACACAAATCATGCCCATGCAGGGAGTTAGTATGAGGAGGAGTAAACAGCATGTCATCGCTTCACGCTCTGCTGAACCGCACTCTGAAGCATCAGATGACAGTGATACAAGTCAGACCTTCAGGGTATGTGTACCTTTGTCGTCAGATTTTAATCCAGGCACCCCCAGTTACTTCAGAGAGCTTTTCCTCCACATAACGTACATGCTGGCATAGACTTTTTAATCCTTAGTTTCTAGGGTGTGACAGTACTGTACCATCTAAGAACAGAATTAAAATGCCATCATGCTGGGTGCATATATAATGCCATAGTGAGAAAGCCTGTCTCATCTCCTACTGCTGAATATTTATACTGAAGCAGTGACCAGATTCCTCAATGAAGTTTGGGGTTCCATTGTGTTTGTAATTTTGTGCATGTCTGTAACAAGTCAACCACAGGCCTAGAATATTTATCTTGTCTAGAGATGACAAAACCCCAGGGAACATCTGCCTCACGTGATCCAAGACCCACATAATATCACACTTTAGCAGGACTGGATAATTCTCCTGTAAATAGGCATTAAGAGAAGTTAAGATTTTCATTTCAATTTTAACTCTTCCTAGAATACCTGTAACACACTCTTTCCTGTTTGTATCTGTTTTCAGTGCAGCTGAGAATGTTTTTACTATTGGAAAAGCTAGGCCTTAAAGGGCAGCAAACCATCATCTGGAAGATATTGATGCCAACGTATAACTGGTGATACAGGCTCTGGCACTGACCATTGCATCAGAATTTAATCTCGGCCTTCCTGGACAGGGCACAATGAACTAGGTCCACCCCGATTTTGCCAGCATTATTTTAAAACAGAAACCACAAACCCACACAGTGTCAAACGTATGCTTAGCTACTTCATCCTTTTGGTGAGAAGAAACGCAAATGATCTATTCCTCTGGAGCTACGTTCAGAGTAGTCCTATTAAAAAGCAGAGAGACCAAACACTTTTATCACATTATATTACATATTCAACCATTTTATTAGAAGGAGACTGATTGGATGTACGCTGCCAATTCACTCCAATTCTCAAGCAAAACTCTTCTTCCTTGCTGTTAAGTATCTCAGCCTCCCAATCTATAATAACTGGAATTGGAATCCTCTGTCTTTTACCACAGCATTTCCCACTGATTTAATCATTCTATTCATATTTCTTGCTGACCTGATTTTTCTCCCCTTTCACTTTTAAATCCCCTATTGACTTGAATTAATCTTGCAGAGGGCTTGTACAACTGGGAAGTCACTGGGTTTTGAAAGCAAGCTCTGCTAGCTCACGAAAGACCTTCCACACATCTATTTTCAAAAAAAAAGGTTAAATGCTTAGTGACAGAGGTAGCCAAGTGTCATTAAAAAAACCCACAGCCCACCACATACACAAGAAGAGAATGAAAGTGATGGTTAAAGCAAATCTGTACCTCAGAAGCTGTTTCAATTCAAGTTAAAACTAATTTGAGGGAAACTGTAGAATTTTGTCTAGGAAATGTAATGACAGAGTTGCTACTAAAATAAAGGACAGCCAGTTTCATGTGAACAAGACTTAGGTTCTGCAATAAAGCTTTCTTACATAGGCAAATACAAATTATGCACTGCATTCATCAAAATCTGTAACTAGCTACAGTCCTTATGCCTTAAGTAACATGATGCCATTTAACGGGATCTGATACTGAATTTATACTTTTCTCTCTGACTTAAAACTGAAGAATGCTTACACAACAACTATCTAGATCAACGAGGAGTCTTCAGTATGATATAGACTCATGCTGTGCACCAGATACAACCTCACTGAATAAAAACATATTTCAGTTATGAGATTGTGAGCAGAGGGCATTTCAGGCTGCTGCAGTTTCTTGTGAAATACACATTTATTTACTCATCTTAATTGCCCATTCTTGGCTGCACTAAAATGAGGAGAGAAAGAGGCTGCAATTCCAAGACATACCCTGAACCTTGGTTATATACTAAGTTCGCGAGGAATATAAATTTTAAAATATTTTGTTATAATCAGATACAAGCTTGTATATAGTAGGAAAGAATCATTTCCTTGCAGCAGAAAGTGTGGCAAGAAACATCCACTAGTGCCCAGAAAGATATGAAATAACTCTTTACTTTTTTTTCTCAGTGTAACAGTCACGGTGTGGAGTGAAATACTTATTCCATGCACAGTAATTACCCTTTCTACTACTATTTTATAGATTAGAAAATTCTCTCAAACTGGGATCAGGAATCAGCATGATACCACAGTAGTGAACAGCATAATATAGCTGCAATAGAAATTCCTACTGATGTTTGCATTTCATCTAGTTTTATGGGTAGTGGTTCACAGTGTGGTCTATGGATCACTGTTAGCCAGTTAAGTCATGACAAGGGATCTATAGAGCCACTGAACATAATCAGTATGTTCAGCAAAGAATTTGATAAAAGGGAATGTGTCCATGAGAAATTGAGCTGCCTAATATTGATCCATAATTACACACTCAACAATCAACTCTTCCTCTGAATTATAGGGGAATAACTTCAGAAAGCAGCATTCTCCATGTAAGGAACAAGGATTCAGGTTTCAGCTGAAAATAGAAAGGTTATAAACGGCCACAAGCTAAACTTTCAGTCAGGGGAAGATACTCTTATCTAATTACAAGAAAACTTCTTGTCCCTTCCTGTGATTAATACAATTTGGCTGCACTATTAATACTGGCACAGCAGTATTTTCTATCTAAAGAGTTAAAAAGCCAGCACATGGAAACAGAGCAGTCATTTGGCAAGGAAAATAGTGCGAGTCTAAAGGCACAGAAAGCATCACTTCATAGCAGAAACATTATTAAGTGTTTTATCCCATGATTTTTGGTAAATTTTCCTCTCCTTTGTGTTGTGTTTCTGGTTGTTGTTTTTTTTTAATTTTAATAAATTAATAAGAGATTTGTTAGTTTCTGGCATAAAAAATGTTGTGTAACTATTGTGCTAAGACAAAACCAAATGAAAACCCATTTTTCCTCAGGTGCTTAGACATACAAGAGAAGGTAAAGGAGAAAATAATTTCAGCTGGTTCATCTCTTGCATTTAACAAGTGTGCATGTAAAAATATTTATGATGATGAATTTCAGTTTACAATAAAAGGTACAGAATTTTTTTGCCTATTTTGAAAATTTTCCTCATTACAATACCAGAGCTGTTGATGGCAGTCTTATGAAAGTAGGTATTACAGGCACTAAGTACATTACATCTCATTTTCTTTCTTTATGCTAGTACTTTGACCTTTGAAAATTAGTGTAGAGTCTGGAAGTGATTATATAGCTGTCTGTAAGTTTATGCCCAGTATCTACTGAAAATATTTGCAAATTTAAAAGAAATAATTCTCACCTTTAGTTGCAGTAGCAAAACTATTATCTTATTACTATTCTTACTTATTATGAAACTGCAAAGCTCGTGTGGGCAAATTATCCCTCTTGCTGTAGATAAAAGCTGAACAGGAAGCTGCTGAAATAATCTTAAAGAATGGCCGTTTAAAAATGAAGTAAAAATGTTATTCACAGGTTCAGAGGAGGAGCAATAATGAACACTTATGCGTTTTAAAGGTATTTGGTGATTTAACTCATGCAATTTCTTTTACAAAACTATATAATTGTCCTTGAGAGTTCCATGCCATTAGATGTGAGTTTGAGAAAATGAAATGCTATTTTTCGTCAACATATGCATTAAATCCATATCAGATTTTCCTTTAAGAAGTTTATGTCAGTCAATGTGGATTCTGTACATTTCCCACTGTTTCCCATACTGTACCAAATTAAAATGAAATGACTCATAAAGAGAAAGTATGTACACATTGCTTTCAAGGGTTTGACAAAGAACCATTAGCTGCCTATTGTCACGGTGTCTTCATAAACCTGGGCTTCAGGGAATAAAAGGAACAAGAAGCAGAGGACAACAGAAATAAGAAAAGGAGGAAAAATGCATGTTTAAGAAAAATTCTACAAGGCATAAGAGCTCATAGAAACCAATGTTATAGCTTCCAACTCATTGGCAAACTATCCCTCAGAAGTATGCGTGGGTACTCCTGGAGAAGGCTGGGAATTTATTCTCTAGATAACTACTACTGCTGGTCAGACACCTTGTTACCATTCTTGTAGAGAAATGGCCTTCACAAAGATCAGAACCTTTCTCTGGAGGTCCATCCACAATCTAAATAAATACTCTCTGTGTCCAAAGGCTGCTCACCTGGAGCCTGAAGAAGCCAACCCCTTTCCATGAGTCTGAGCAAACCACAGGTCCTCTGAAAATGCATCCCTTCAGGAAGATCTCTGCACAGCCACAGCTTCCTTAGGTTTTACAGCAATGAAAACACTGCTGACTGTCTAACACAACAGTTCCAGTTTCTGGTATGTCCGTGTTTGACTCCTCTGGCTGCCATGTTATGCCTTTCCCTTGAGAAAAAAGCTAAGATCAGGACCCTTAGTCACTCTGTTGACCAGAGGAAAGTTCTGGCTGAACAAGTGTTAGAACCAAGTCCTATGAGAAGAGGGAGTTGAAGAGTGCTTCTGGGGAAGCAGATTTGCCACATTGAAAGCTTATGACTAGCTTCAATGTAGCCTAATGTAGTGTAAACAGAAGCGATGGCTAAAAAAAGCTGGAGCTAGAAACTGAACCTAAAAGTCAGGATATGAACCACCTTCTCAACAATGATCTTCCCACCATATTAAAGTGATTACTTTAATATTTGCACTGAATTACAGAAAATACAGTTAACTGGATGGCAGTATTCCTGGTTTCTGAAGATATAGTTTTGTCTAGATAAAAAGGATATTCTTCGTTTTCCCATGCATTTATTACCTGAATTGTCAAGAACTCTTGGACCTATAAAAGAGGTACAACTCCTCCAATTTCTGTTTTTATTTGAAATGTCTAATCTATTTGTCCATACTCCACATCACACTCAGTCAAAACAGATTAAGAAGAATTAGAGATAATAAACTTATGCTAAGTCTTCAGATGTTAGAATTCTTCTTAATGCATTTGGCCTGTATGAGAAAGGTATGTAATTAGCCTGAGACCATGAAGATCTCAGGTCTCTCAGATTTTAAACCATGACCACAATTTAATGCAGACTACAGACACAACAAAAAATAAAATAGTTTTGTCTATTTAAAAACAGTACAGAAATATATACTCAAGGACACAGTTTCAGTATCACATTTGACTTAGTGCAGCTCAACTATGACTTATTTGCAATTCCAAATCATTAAAATCACTTAGGAGCAGTTTGGTACAACATTCTGAGTCTGTACAAAAGTCCTGATCACTGCAGTGACGATACAAGAAAGGAATACTTGCTGTTGTAATAATCATCTCTGGAGGACATGCCTTTCTAAAATGTTCAGATCACATTATGAGAATTTTGCTTGCCACTTGTGTTTCAAAGTGAAAACTGAGCTACTGGTACATTGACAAAGAAAGTCAGAAAAGAACCTTGGCTATTTTTCAGTTTTAGATCCCCATAAGCATTCAGATATAGTTCACTTTCATATGTTAAATTGGAAAGGAGAAGATTTGAAGTTTCAAAGGCCTATTTATCTTCCTCCTAATCTAGCATGCTTGTTCCCTTTGCAATGAAACTTTTACTGTTATCTGCTCCTGTCTATTATCACATCATCCAACTTCTCTCCAGCGTTTCTGACCTTCACCTGCACTTGCTGCTTCTCTCGTTCCAAGCTCCTCCAGGGGATGCCAGCTCTGAACTGAAACACATAGCTATTTTTTTGCAAACTCTTTTTTAAAAACCCACATCTGCTGTGACACATGCAAGCTATGAGGTGACTAAGAACAGGTCTACCAAAGGGAATCTGAGAAATATTTGATAGTAAAAATAGCAACAGTGAAATTTATTCTTCTTTTCTGCTGTTCATTGATTAGTTTCTTAGGGCATGTCT
The DNA here is from genome assembly GCA_013400375.1 of Thinocorus orbignyianus. NCBI lineage: Eukaryota > Metazoa > Chordata > Aves > Ciconiiformes > Thinocoridae > Thinocorus > Thinocorus orbignyianus. The sequence goes on from VXBW01006525.1 coordinate 3,677,833, forward strand.
GCACTGTACAATACTACAGGACACAGAGATACCTGAGCTACTACTAAATGAGCCAGCTCTGCGGGACAGAGCTAATTAGCCTAAGCCTGGTGCCATGCTAGCAGTGTTACGTGGCTTTAAAAAAGGAAGTACGTATAACTTCTCAACAGTGCACTCTCCCCTATCACTGCACAAGCTTGCTTGGTGATAGCCTGATGATTTCTGGATTCATGAAAGCATAGAATTTCATTAGCAATTGTGCAAATGCAACTCTATTAAAGTTAGCAAAACTCATACGATGACTGATTTGTAGGTAGGTTTCTTCTTAAGTCTTAGATGTGTACAAACAAACACTTTTTCTAGCAAAATAACCAACCGATTTTGAACTTCTGTTCATTACATACACATTTGTCATGTTTATATATATATGTCAGCCATACAGGACACACTACAGATAGTGAAACAGAAAGTGGGAATTCAGGAATCTAAGAATGTGAAGCCAAAATGGTGAGCAAGATTTATAACTTAAAGAGATTTGGGAAGCAAATCTTTCCTTCTTTCAAAGAAAGAAATGAAAGCATGTTGAACTACCAGTGCAGCTGAGCAAGATATAGTCATTGCTGGTAATAAGAAATTTGAGAGGTTGTGGTTGGGACACTTCAGCATGCAAATGCACCCTACCTCTCACAGCAAGGCAATGGAGGTGGGTCTGACACAGGCTGTGTTCCCTCAGCGCCGCCAGGGAAGCCAACAACCTGCAGAGCAGAGAACAGCCAGGCTACAGCCTTAGGTCCCTTCATTCAACAAGAGCACCCTGCTAAGTAATGAGGATTGTTCTTGTTGATAAACTGCGGCTGGCCAGCTTACATGAAGACAGACAAACCCATTATCTGGATGCAATAATAATCAGTGGGAGAGATTTCTGTTTTCTACCCTGGGGTACGCCAGGGTGGCACAGCTGAGGGTCTTTTCCAGCCATTCAAGCGAAGGTCTCCCATCGGCAGAACCAAAAACCTCCCAAGCTCAGCCACAACATTTACTCACAGCTAATCCACTGAGCTCTGAAATGCCACTTCCCACCTAGTGAGGCAGAACCAAGACCTCACGGTGCACTTCAAGGCACTAACTCACTCCATGGGAAGCTGCTGGTGCCTGTGGCCAGGCACAGCACCAACCAACTGCTTTATGAATAATGATCCAGGTGCAATCGATTTCCAGCCCTGTCCTGGGGGTCTCTATCACAGGCTGATTTGTATGGACACCTCTGCAGTATCACCATCTATTTTTGAAAATGTAAACCTTCTAAAGTAACGGGTTTATTTGCAATGCAGTGTAGTTTAAAAAAAAAAGAATTTTGATTAACTGTATGTCTTGAATTTTTTGCAGGCTAGCCAGTTCCGTAAGCTACATTTTTATGACGTGCTCATCCTTGACATTTTGGCTTCTATTTTTCCCAGGTGGGTTGCTTAACGACCAATTTCCAACATGCTCCAAAGTGACTCAGGCATCATTTCTGCACTAGTCTGATCACCCTGTCACAAGTTCTTGCTCACACAGATCTCAACACCCACCTTCCATCTCAGACTGGGGGCCATATCTTATTGGTTGAATAGCAGGAATGCATTAACAGTAATTACAGAAATGTTTTGCCTCTGCTTTAATTACAGTGACATCAGCATTCTATTAACCTTTAAATTACTGGTATTTTTCCAGGAGAACTGTAATGAATAGCAGTTAGAAAAATGCTCCATGATTTCAGTGCAGAGATAATGAACAAGAAACAAAGCAGAGGGAGCATGTCTGGTGCCAGTAGAAATCCTCCTAACAGTGCTCCTGTACTGGTGGACACCACTGCCAGGTCCTCAGTTCATGTATGTTGGAGTGGCTTCACTGAGGCTGGAGGCTGGTAGCTATAAAGAACAGCTTTTATTTTTGGTCTTTGGATGTCCTGAGAAAAAAACACCTGGAACTCAAAGTGCTAAATGTGATGTGGTAGGTACCTAGTAGCTGGAAATAGTGAGAAGTTACTGTCTTGCATATGGGCAGTCAGAAATAAGCACTGTTCTGGGTTCACATTAATAACAATATACAATGAAACACAGATGAACGCAAAAGATAAATGGTTTTCTTTTGTTTGTGATAGCCTAATTTCACCTGTCATAAAGTTTATCATTTTTTTTATTCCATTGATGGGATACCTTGTTTTTTCTGCTACAGACCTCAGAAAGGAAATATCTTTTTCATAGAAGCTAAGGAAAGAACAGATTGGCAGGAAGACTATATGCAATGAGGCAAATGAAGTAGCTGATATTTTTTGTGTATTCTGAAAACGATGTTAAATGATTTAGGGATGCTTAGTCAAAGGAAATGGTTTTTGTCCCTCTAGGCTTTTCAAGTACTTCATGCCTTTAAAGGAAGTCTGTGGAAACACTTCCCATGAGAATATGAATATTCAGGAAAAATAGGAAACCATTTATGCTGACAGAGATATTTTTGTACTCTGTTGTTTCTGGCAGAGGTGTCTGTTCCCTAAATATACCTAAGCAGACAGATATACAATGGCAAGCGCTTCTACAGCGATGTAACAACAATTTGTGTTTACAGTAGCACATGCAGAAGCCTGGCACTGTAGAACATAGAAGAACCAGCAATGGCATAAAACAATCTTATTACCTTATGTGCAACTAGGAAGAACCCAGTGCAGGTGATTCTTCATGGAAACAAAGAACGCTTCATGTTCTCTTCTTCTAATGACAAGAGTCACTTTCATAGACACAGCTCTTAGTTCAGTCTAGAATTCTCCATAGTTAATATGTCTAGGACTATGGCTTTAGCTTAAATCTTCTTTATTTTTTTGCCTTTATTTCTGGCTAATATATTTATGCTCATCCACAGTGCGTATTGTGACCATCATTCCATCTATTCCTGCAGAATGAGGTCTGCATGAAAGACTTCCAACTCATAGAATTTTTTAGAATATAAAGTCCCTCCTCATTTCCCCTTTTCACTGTCTTTTCTAAGAAGTGTTCTAGTCGATGTAAATACTTCAAAAATTGGACCAGGTGAAGTGAGTTCTATGACATAATAGTCTCAGCTGAGACTCAAATCCTTGATGTGAACCAAGCAGAGAAAGAACTTAAACCAGCTTCCTTCCCTCACAGTGTGGCAGAGCCACCATGCTATGGATGATACTGGATTTGTTCTCTCTTTGTTTGAAATTTCAGGGAAATCTTCATTGACCAAGAACAAGTGAAACTGCCCTTCTCAAAGGAGAAGTTTCAGCATTTCCTCAAAGCAGTTTTGTTAACTGAACAAAATATCAGGACCAATGGACTTGTACCATAGACTAAGAAAGCCAAGAGACTTCAGGACTATGAGATTCATTTTCAAAAGTTTATACCCTTGGAAGCCTTAATCTCACTCCATTTTCTTGAGGGTGAGAACAGTCAGCATGGATTTACCACAGGTCAGATGAAGATTATAGAAAGCCAAAGGCATAGTGGAGCTTGTAAGAGGAGTGTAAAGCTGGTAGCATTAGGAACATAGTGCTTTCTGAGCCTTGGCAGAGGTGACTGACTCCAATACAGGAGCTCTTAAATCAGCACTCACGTTTATTGAAAATGCACCTACGAAGAATTCAGTTCTAATGAAGCAAGTAAAAGGAACTGAAATTGCTTAGTATATACCTTTAGAAAATCTTATTCATCTTAATATATTGGCACTGCTACAATTAATAGCCTGTTTGAATTTCCCTTGCAGTTTCTATTACAGGAGGTTTATAATTCAGGCATAAAAATACTACTCTGGGTTGAAACTTGTTATTTAATATCTTAGCTCATTTCATGCAGCTTTTCTGCACAGCTCACCTCCCGCCCCCAAACAGAAACAGAAGCTGCTACGTAAATATCCTCAACCTGACATGCTGGGAAGGGGTCAGCAAGCTCTCCTTGCCGTCTGGTGTAAAGTTTGCAAGAGTATATTTTTAAAAGAAATACTGAGGTCTGACCAAGATGGGGTAAGAGCTCAGTAGCTCTTACTAAGAGTAGTAGCTCTTCTAACTAAAACTTTAAACACAATCAGAGAACATGCCTAGCAATTTATTGATTTAATTTATTTGCCAATTACCAATATATGGAACTTGAATCTTCCTGTCATCCTGAATAAAGTTCCTATTGGCACACAGGTTTTTGAGAGAGAATGGTCTCATACTGGAGGCAGAACAAACAAGCATAACACGTCCATTGAGAATGAGACTGAGAACAGAGGAGCAAGAACAGACCAACAGCTGGGAACCCAGTGGCAGCCACCTAGGTGGTCTCAGAGATTACCATATTAAAAAACCTATCCAGGGACAGGTCAAAGAGATGAGCCAGAAACGAAACGGAAGGAGAATCGTGTCTGGATGAGACTTTTAGCATGGTAAAAGAGGTGACGACATTGGGATTCTTTCCAGATCGTCTATAACTGTCTGTTCTGATGCAAGCCATGGCTCCACAAACACCAGATCTGAACAGTAGCAAATCACTTTGCCATATAAATCTAATTCACATCAGCCATGGATGCAAACTGCTCTTCTGTTGAATCATCCAGACCAATGATAATGTTTATTATGATTTTCTACTACGACATGAAGACAGACAGCACCTTAACTAGCAAATGCACTGTATGGAAGATGGTGGTTTGCAGCTGGAACACAAGACTTTCTGATCTGGCATTAGCAGTTCAAAATCCTAATTGAATACACCATCAAATCATCATCCCAAAGGAAAAGTATTTTGTTACACACTATCACAACAACTCTCCTATGCGTTTCCCCTCCATTAAGGCATTGCAGGCTTTCTCCCCTCTCATCTTAATAACAATTCATTTGAATGGCTTTGATAATTTGCTGAATTCTGTATCTGTCCATTTCTTGAACCTTCTTCTAATTTTTGAAAATTCAAAAGAAAGAGAATTAAGATCTTCTTTTTTTTTTTATTTTCTCCAAAATATTGCCAAAGTATTATCTTCAACTATTTTTCAATAAAATTGCATCAAATGGCTAAAGGTGATTCAGCGCATTGCCTGTCTAAGCAAAACCACAGGGATAGCGACCTTAAAAATAAAAGTTACTGAAAAATAAGGAATAATGATAGGACCTTACATGAGGCAGTGCTTTTAAACAAATCTATTTGGACTTTCTTACTACAGCTAGTCTGAATGGACTGTAGCTCTGTGGAACAGGATAGGCTCATGCAGCTGAACTGGAAGGCAATGATATAGTACTCAGTATCTGTTGAAAAAGATGATGCTCAGCATTGACCGGAGCAGGAGGAAAAACAGTGTGGTAGGAAGGATGTAGACTAGAACAGGCACCTACAGACTGGAACTGAAAGTTACGTAAGTGTCCTTAGCTTGTCATTTCATATTTTGTTAATGCTTGATTTTGCTCTGTTGAATTTGTTGTTATGTAGCTCTGTGTGGGGATTTGGGGATGTCACCCGTGGAGCAGTGGTTTCCACCGATTAGAGTGGAACTGGCAGTAAAGATCTCTGGTTCTATTCCCAGCTTTGCCACTGACAGTACCACTCACCACGAAAGCCACTTTTCTTCTCTGTTCTTCAGCTTCCCCATTTATAAAACACGAATGTTGTTATTCATTTACTCCATGGAAAGTCTTAGTGATTCATTTAATCAAAATGCTTAAATGAAAAATAATATATATGAATCTTCCTCAAGAAAAAAAACCACAAACACACACCTGCAGTTAGCATAGTTCCTGACAAAAGTAATGACAATAAGAAAATTATTTGTAAAATGGTCATTTTTAAGGAATATACTAACCTGGAACCTGGAACCCATCACTCATGACAGCACGCTAGAACAGAGTTCATATGAATGTACAACCCTGCAGATGATCATAGATGAGTACTGTATAGGCAGCCAGTAAGGAAGTTATTTTATACTGAATCATTAGATCAGAAGCCACTGTATTATTTTTCAATTTTATGTACATCATGTCAGAACATGATGAGATTATATCAGTTCTTGCGCACTGATGCATATTTCTCATAAACAGCAAAAACTCTCAGGTTAGATCCATATATTTTAAGTCAAAGGTTGGCAGTTTTTCATTAGCCTAAAAATTAATCTGTTATGTAGAATCCTAGACATATTCCTTCTCCTCATGAGAGAAAATAACCTCTCACCTATACTATATTTTTTTTCTAATGAGATCCACTGAGCCTGGGTTCCAGGCTACCATCTTCAGCCCGGAGTTCCCATTAAGCCATGGATGCCTCCTCACTTTGCTCTACCATAACATTTTAATTTTGAAGGGAGAAATAGCATAAAAGAATATTTAAAGTTCAGCTAATGAGATTTTTCAATGGTAGATTTGGATTAATACAGCTATTTTGGTAGTATGTACTGGCTTAGAGTTGGATGGTGTATTTCTGATATTTGAAGAGAAAGTAAAAAAAAAGCAACTGAACTAGAAAGGTTTATAAATTCTCAGATAAAATGATATATGATTCATTTGAAGGTATCTCTCTACAGCACAGAAGCTGTCCTCTACTGTGACAGATTGAAAAACTCCAGTACAATTTGTCTTTTCAAGCTGTCCCTGAAAGAAGATTCTGGGGGAAGTTTTTCAAGTGCAGAAACATGTGCTGTCTTCTTAGCTTTTAGTTTATAACCAAACTACTGAACTGAGAACATTTTATGTCCTGTCAGTTTTAATGTTTGTCAGTCTACTTTTATAATTGTGTCACTTGTGAGATTTTGTTAGAATAGAGACTGGGGTTTATAAAACTGTGAGGTGTGAAAGTAACACAGTAATTCACAGAGAGCTTTGTTTTCATAAACATTCCAAAACAGAGGACTTGCAAACTCTCCCGTTCTCCCAGACAGCTTTATAAATTCAAGCTTTGTCCTGTCTCTCATGTGGAAAGTGGAATCAGTTCCTTGTTCCGGAGGAGTGAATTCTGCCTGCTACTCACTATCAAGGCACGTGTTTTCATTATTGTGGCACATGTTCCTTTGTTCTCTTGGTCAAATATGTTTTTCTTTGCCCAAATACTGAACAGAACCAAAGTTATATGTGCTCTCAAGTCAAATTTTGCTTAGGTATGTCTTAAGAAATGGCAGGTAAGGAGAGAAGTCAACATGTTCTGGAATAGTAGAAAGATTCGGCACCTATGTTACACAATTCTCTAATTTCATCTTTTTATTAGGAAATATTTTAGAAGTCACTTTAAAACAAAAATGAAAAAAAAAAAAAAAGATTAAATATAACTTGATTTTAGAAAAAAAGGGAAACATTTCTGTGCTGGGTCAAGCTGGTGGCTCACCTGAGATTTACCCAGCTCTTTTGGGAGGCAGTTTTCTTGGGAGGCAGGGTATTTCTGTGCCAGTTGTTAAAAAAAAAACCACCAGGCAACAATATATCATCTAGTGAGGATTTTTTTTTTGATAGCCAGTCCATTGGTCTGGAAATGTTGAAGTTCTCTTCTTACGGTCAGTTGCTTATCAGTGTTGCTGGAAAGAGACTGAAACTCTGCCAGTCAACCAGAACCCAAGTTGTTACTGGTCTTCTAGCAGAGCAGCAAAAATACAGTAAGCTTTTTCTGGAAAATAAGTGCAAATAGAGAATCTTGGAGACAACCTTGTCACACAACTTGTGCTCTTTCTTGGTAGTCTCTACATACACTCACACATACTTCCACTTTCATTTCCTTTAGGGAACAAATGCTGGGAATACCTGCTTTGCCTACACAATTCTCAGTAATATTTTACGCTAAGCATTTTACTTCCTGCCTTTTGTCTGTTTTCTCTACATTGAACTGTAATGTCTACTTTCTCAGATAGTGTTTACCTATTCTGCTTCCCTGCTCCCTTACCTTGAACTTTTGTATTTGTTCTGCACTAATGGCTATTAATGTTTTGATCCTTTTCACTCTACAGCCTCATTCTGTCTCAGGTCACAGTTCTCATCAGACACTTATTAGCCATTCCAGTATTTCAGGAGTTATTCCTAGTAACAGTGTCAATCATTTTATGTCCTTGCTTCTCAGTGGGAAATTACAGAATGAAAAAAAGAAACAAAGAAAGAAAAAAAAAAAAAAAAAGAAAGAAAAAAAGAAAACAAGAAACCCCTGATTTAATCCTCATTTTTTCATCATAGTTTTCATGGTCAAGACAGGTTATGGTAAGATTTAATTCTTGTTCTTTCTGGTCTGGATATGCAGGTGACCAGATGGCCTGTCTGTAGGTGTTGCATTTTTTGTCTTGTTAATAGCATTTCCTGCCATGTTGTGGGTGTCATGAATCTGCTCAATGACACCAAATGTCATCTAGGGAGTGCTGAATAGTAACAGCTCAAGCTTTTTAGAATCAAATTGTTCTTTATCTACTACTTAGAGAAATCTTAGAACTGTGGCAAATGTCTGTCACGGATACAGATTTGTGCTCTCATCTACACTCTTGTCTCTTGCAACTTGTGCTTCTCATCACAAGTGCTACGCGATTTACTACTTGCAAGAAAGACTACATATATGAATTGGAAAAGCTTCGAATGCTGCAGGTTTTAAGTCATTACTGGAGCTCAACTTAAATCATATCTTCATGGCTTGCACTAACACCATTTTTAATTTGCTTACAGATAAGATACAATGGTCAGCAATAGCATACAAACAGGTCCTACACTTCTAAAGTTGCCTTAGAGCTAATTAAGGCTTTATTAACCAGCATGCCAGACTATATAACTGCAACTTTGTTATGAACTAAAATGTTGTACTATCAGGAGCATTTTTCTCTTTCAACATTGTCCCTAACTGGTCCCAGGAGCTGTTCTATACACTGAAATCCTGAGTTCAAGTCCTCAGAGGCATCCCTTATCTGCACAAATGTGTTTGCACAAACCTCCAGTCTTCTTGAATACTTTTTCTGAAAGTCCTGTTGCAGATATCTACGTGCTTTTCAGTGCACAGACAGAAGACCAAGTAATACTGACCATTCAGTAACTGAAATACTCTGATAAAGAGGCTAACAATGTAAAACACTGCTTTCTATTTATTTCAAAGAAAAATACTGATAGACGTACCTTTTTAAATAAGCCAACAGAAACACAATGTCACCATCCATACTTTTCATAAGTCACTGATAAGGAACTCTCAGAAGCTAATTGCTTTTGAAGTTCCTCTTGTGATTATCCATTTAGGTAGAAAAGAGGCAAATTCCCAAGCTTGGGTAAAAGCGTTTGAGACAAGCTGCACACGGTTATGAGATAAGACCTACCCACCTCTATGCACATGAGTAGTCAAGAAACTAGAAGCAAGTGAGAGGTAATAGGAACCAAGAAAAACAGTTGGCAAGTACAAGGGAATTCTTTCTCTTCACTGGAAAAGAGATCACGCTGTTAATAGCAGGGATTCGGTAATGAAAACAAGTCTCAGAGATTATTTACGTTCATCATATCTTGAATGATTATTTAAAGTTTGCCTAGAATGAGCTTTCATGTCAGATATTTTGAAAGTCAGTTTACTTGACACAGATAGTACTGATGGAGTAAAAGCACAATTAGTGCTCTGCTAACTTCAGGGCTTAGTGTTAACATCCCTTCCTTCAACTGGAGGAAGGCAGTTCTGAGCTCACAAGGGTAGCAGCTAGGGATGCCACGCAATGAATTTAGATAGGACCACATGTCTAGAAAACGAGTAGTTGGAAGTATTCAGAGGGTGTAAATCCTTCTGTTCCACATCAGAATGTGAGAGCTTACATATTTTCATTAAAAGTTGCCATAGATTCTTTATAATAGCACTGCTTAGAGAGCTTGTGCAGATGTACACATGCCTCAGAACAACGTGGGCAAACCTTTATTTAAAACATGCTAAAACCCATTACTGCATTGATTCTGTCACCAGCTCAAATTTCTCTTGATATTGAATTTCCTCCAATATCAATGGTTTGCCTTCAGTGCCTAAAAGTGTTCTTTATCTGCAGATATGTACATGTATAGTACACCTGGTGAAAAAGTCCTGTCATTAGCTTTAGGTTTTCTTTAGGCTTTCTGCTTTCCCAGACACACCTACAGAAGTTATTTCTACAGACAAAGATTTTTTTTCTCTCATTTTCCATGTGACTGTTTTGACAAAGATACTATACCAACAAAAAATTTCCCCCTACTGTTCTAGGCTTTGAGTTAGCCTGCAACTCCAAGGCATTAATGTATGTGAAGGATCTTTTCCTCGAATAAAATATCTGAAATAAAAACTGATGCACTTATTAGCAATACATGATTTTGGTGAAGTGTTACTACGCTTGACATGAGACTTACCTAATGAAATTCTTTACCCTGCATTCTGCAGGTAAATCCTATTTATTTCTTTTCTCCTTCACTCGGACGCACAAGTTATTTTCTCAGGACCAGAAATAACACTTTGGAAAGCATCTGCTTTAATAAATTTCTTTATATTAATCAAAACAGGCCACCATAAACTGTTTTTACTGTAGGTGACAACCCTATTTTAAATTGCAGATAAGATATTTTCCTTCAGCATTTTTTGAGCTTTTTGTTTTGCTTTTTTCCCCCCCTGTTGATGCAAGCTAACCACTTTCATACAAGTGCTCAAAAGAGGTCTCAGAGAAGCCATACTGATGGGAGCATGTAGAAAAACATTAATCTCAGTAATGGTTGATGAAACTTTGTCAACAAAGACTGACCAAAGTACTAAACCTAAATCATTCTCTATCCAGACAATATGGAATTCATAGGCTCCTTCAGAGTGCTGGATGAAAAATTACAAGAGATTTCCAGAAAAACAGAACACCAAAGCTACAAAAGAAAAGTATTTGAAAGGCACTTTGATTAACTGCACTGGAGTTATGTATTGTGTCAATTGATCTCTGTTTCTTTTTTGCCAGGTGCTGTTTCTTGCCTCTCAAAATAAACTGACTGTATTCAGCAATGACCTTAAAATTATCATTAGGGAGATATGACTCAGCGAACCCTGGATAGCCTCAAGTTATTCTATGTTTATGTGATTCACGGCTTCCTTTGAATCTCTTCATTTTAAGGAGATGCTGCTGTTGTCTCCTGTTATCTTAAAACTTGCAGGACCAAATAGATGTCTTAGATGACAAACCTGATCTTCGACTGATGTTTTCAGAAGAGGTTTTTTTAGAGCTTCAGCTATGATTGCCAATGACTTTGAGATAACACTCTTCATCTTCAAGTTTTTGTTGGAACTCAAAGGCAATTCAAGGTAGTTATCCAGGATGAACATATTTAACATATTTCTTTTTAATTAACTACCATATATGCATGTAAAAACACCTTGGAATACTAAAATTCAAAGGACATATAACATTCCAGTCCTTAATTATGCAACAACTGAAGTGCAAGATATCTGTCACGTCTGGTAGCTATCTGGTCTTTGTGACCAGGACTCACTAGGGAATGATTCTTTACATTTTCTGAATTTAAATAGAATATGTTGCAATTGTTCCACAGCAAATTCCTGCTTTTTGGATATGGCCATTACTGAACTGGCTTCTATACCAGTGTGAATAATTTTTTTTAAATCAACAGATACTCAAGCATAAAACAGCCACGTGAAAAGATCAGATTCTAAACTTCAAGTACTGAATGTAGTCAAAACACAAAAGAAGAAAGAGTCAAAAGAAAGTAAGCAACTCAATTCTGAGTTGCAAGAAATTGAGCTTTTAATATATGTATGGGAAAACTATGGAAAATTATTTTTTAATGAATAGATACAGAATGAAAACCGCATGCAAATATGCTGTGTCATGACGTATAATTACAGAAAGTCTCTCGTCTTTCCAAATCAATGGTGTCAACGGACTTCATTTTTTTTAAAAAAAAAGCTACTTTCACCTTCCGATAAAAGTGGGATTTTGACCTTGTCTAAGCATAATGGGCATGAGTGTTTACTGTGTAATTTTCTTTACCAGTTAGCATTTGTGTTATCTAAATTTGGTAAAGCACCTGAAAGCTAAAATCTCAAATGAAGTTTGCATCCAATTACAGTATTGCAAAATGATTCTAACACTGTTTTATCATTGTATATTTCTTATGCCAGAGAAAATCTGACTCAGAAGACTATTATCTGCCTTAATGTACCTCTTCCTGATCTGCAGTTTTACAGGTATATACACAGGCAGAATATTCCATCACTGAGTGATACAGTCTAGTCATACTACATTATTCATCTGAGCTTTTGCTCTAGGAATAGGATGCTTCCATGCTGGTCTCTGAAATCCCAGAGCAAAAGGAAGCTTTCAGCTTATGAATCATAATATGTCTTGAGACACAAAATGCTTGCCAGCAAGGAGAAATGAACTAGATGAAAACATCAACGGAGCAAAATCTGTACTAATGAGAACTACAGTAATTAAAGAACACACCGATATGTAAAAGGATGTTCGATCTAAATAGATTCCAAAATAAATAGAGAAGAAACCCCTGTATTGTCTCAAAATGAAAAAGTAGCCTACATCAAAATTTCAAATACCAAGTATAACTCCATCAGAAATCATCATGGGGCTGTTCCGTGTTCTCAGCTTGGTATTTAGCATTTGTATTGGTATCCTCCCAATAAACCTGAAAGGCCTTTGATTTTTTTCTGGTATTCAGGATATGTTATATATCCTTACTTCTATTCATAACAAATGGTGAATCATTTACTATACAAATCTCCAATATTTCTTAGAGTTGAAATTCAGTGAGCCCACGTCTTTCCAGCAAAACTCAGGAACCATTCTGCTTATGAGATTTTCCAATAGAAACTCATTGCACAGGTTACATTATTTTGACTGCTATCATATGCATGTTTTATTTCATATGTAAGTATCTCATGTACGTGGTCCAGTACACATTTAAATTATCTTTATTTGGAGGAAAGCTGCACCCTTGCATTTCAACTACTTAAACATTATAAAGACCAGATCAATTCTAGCTAATGGTGGTGAATCAAGTTGCGTAAGCTATGATTTTGGCGGATGGTGAAATTGAAAAATTAGAAAAAAACTCAGCACAGACAGTGCTGGCTTCTTTTAGTCATCACTGAAGTTATATATTTAATGCTCCGTGCTAAAAATGTTAGGTTTGCAAAGTATGACAGAAAAGATCAGTCCTATAAAATGCTAAGTTAAAAGGAACATTTAGCTTTCACTGTGTGTAGAGAAAACCGAGCCAAGTCCTGTCATGAAACTCAAGAGAATTTGGGGAATATTGATCTTGAAAATTACACTTACGAGCAGTATAATTAAGGATTTTGTTTATCAGCTAGGAAGCAGGAGGCCATTTCAAGAGGCAACACCACAGAAATCTCAAAAACAAAAGAGGTAATAAAGTCCAAAAGAAGTTGCCTCCCTTACATTCTGAATTGAGGTGTGGTTTTTCCCTTCGAAATGTGCCTTAGCAATTTGATCTTCATTCAGTGAAGAAACCACTGATTCTTCTGTGAATCTATTTGTATGCTCTCTGAGGCAACTGAATTATGTTCAGATGCTGGCTTTATCTGAATTTATAAATTATGATGTTTAGGGCCCACATGAAATTCAGAACTTCATGCTTGTTCTTCCTTCTATGAAAATGACTTTTAAAGGCATTCAAAAAGTTACTTGGCATTGAAATGAGGAAAAGACTATGCATTTGGCTTCGTTATCAAATTTACGAGTATAAGCCACAAAGCAAAATTTGCTCTTTATTGTTGCTTTTTGGTATAAAAAGAAGTTTCCACACTCTGAAACAAAAAGTCTGTAGAAGGGTGTGTGCCCCTTTGCATTTCATTGCTTTTTGGAGAGCAGAAAAGAGAAGTGTTACATTTAAAAATATAGGGTTTGATTTTACTTTTCTTTGGGAGAGGAGAGGAATGCTGATTCGCAAAGAGCTTAAAAGAGGGTTTCTCATCCTCTAGCAAGATTTGAAAAGAATCTATTAAAGTCACGCACAAAAAAAATCATCTCTCCCACTAGACACTACTGTAAAAATTTTACCACATCCAGGAATGCATTTAGTTTCCAAGTTATAGCCTGGGAAACTATATTTCTAAAGAGATATGAACAAAACACAACGGCTGTTGTACTTCTTGCTTTTAATTGTATACACAACCAGCAGTACTGATTCCTTTTTCCAGACTGCCTATCACTTCTCATTATAAAACAAAATCTCATTGTACATGTGTGTGTGGGGCAGGTGGAGAGGGGAAGGGTTGTTTAATTTGAAAGACCTGTAAACATGTAGCACACAGTTATACAGTCATGGTTGTCCTACACGTGCATGAAGAAAAAATATGGAAAAAAAGGGGAAGATTTGTAGGGCTGAGTGATTGAAAGGAATCTCAGAATTTTTTGGACAAGAAACTGGTGATAACATGTTAGAAAACACCGAGGAGAAACTAACTACAGATGGTCAGCACTTTGCAGCCTGCCATTCTCCAGAAAATTTAATGTCTGGTAGTGTTGCAACCAGTCTCCAGTGAGTTTTCCCCTGTTATGCACTCAAGAAATACACATAGGAAGGTATGATACCTGCTTTGAAATCCTTACTATCTATTTTAAGATGTAAAAGTGGATAGAGCAAACACAAAAAGAGAAATTGAGGGACAGGAACATGACAATATAAAGCAAATTCTATGTAATAATTCTTTTTTAAACACTATTAACATATAAACTTCCCTTGAACTAAAATGTATTGCAAAGCTGACTAAAACTGTGTGGGAAACATTTGCCTGTCTTGTGAAAGTTCGACAACTCAAATGTTTTCATATTTCACATTTTGCATGAAAATATTTTTCAGCATTTACTTATTTGTTTTAAATGAAAGAAGAAAGGGAAGCTCACACAGATCAGCTGCTGAGCTCAGGCAAAGATTAGGAGTTCCAAGTTCAAGTCTCTGCTAAAATTAATGTTTGTTTATGCAAGGTATAAACAAGGTATACAAGGTATAAACAAGGAAGAATAGGAAAGATTCTAATTGCATATTGACCTGTAGCTTGGTGGTTAAGGTTTTATCCATAATGTGAAAGACAGGAGAGAAAAACTCTCATTTAACCAGGAAAAACAGAGACTTGAATCTGACTCACCCAACACCGGTAGGCTCTTTGCTATAGATGCTGAAACACTGTTTACTCATACAATCTCACCCTCCTCGCTCAGAAGAAATTGCATTTTCGCTAAAACCTTTCTACCAAAACTAGCACATATTTTACAGTGAAGAGTGCTAGTTTCAAAACATTGACCTTTTCAAGTGAAGACCCATTCTGTTGAAACATTACTGAATAATTTTAGAGCCACAACTTGTAAGAAATGAGGTGTTTGTTGCAGCTTAACAGGTTTTATTATTTTCCTTTTCAGGAAGAAAACCTAGAAGAAAAATATAAAAAGAGGCTAAGGTAGAAGAGTCAGTCTAAATTGGGAAATGCCTTAATACCCTGGAATTTTAAATTTCTCCAAAGAGCAATTCAAATTCCAAAGCCACTGTATGATAAAAAGACTAAGACTTACCTTCTGAAATTTTATACACTTTTAAAACTGTCCATAAAATTATGACTCATATCAGCTAGATCAGGCTTTGCATTTACTTAATGCAAAATCACCCATACATCTTAGCAGTATGTTTGCAATGTTGTCTGCTTGCTCTTTTGAATAAGATACTACGTATTTGTCATTATTCCTCCAGAAAGCGCACTCATTTGGACAGTAGACAGGAAAGGAAAACAGAAAACATGTGACATTAACACTATTTTGGGTTGCTTGCCATTTGCATGTCAATAAAAAAAATTAACTTGATTTCAAAAATAGATGAAATTAGTATTCTTGACTTAAATTTTTCAAAAAGCTTATTTTCGTGATATAATCCTGCTCTGAATCTTGAAAACATATTGCAGCAATGTGCACGCTTATATGTGTATAGTGGTTCCTTTCACCAAAAAGATCTCAAAGAGGTTTATAATGAATCTGTAATTACAATATATAATTTCACCATTGAAGTGTGGCTACCTATTGGGTAGACAACTACTTCCAATTGTAACTTCATCTTACAAATCATTTCAATGCATGTTTACATAAGTAACTACTTCCCTTAAATCTGTAGGATTGCTCATATGCCTAATACTGAAAACAATCTATTTTACATACTCTGAGAGTTATCATCATCATGTACAGCAGCTGAATGTTCACAGTTGGTCTCATACCACAAAACAAGCGTGAGGAGACCTGGTCAATAACTTAGAATATATTATCTCTTTCAAATAGGAGCACAGGAAATCTGATGTTTAACATAAAGCAAACAGAATTTGTATTTTGAAAGGTTTATCTAAGGTGAAAGTCCCAACAGCCTGAAACTTGATCACTCTGGAAAGAGGAAAGGCTGTTGCCTGCCCAGACTAGAGCACTGTAAATCTCCAAATACTAATCCTTTTATAACTGTATAACTTTATAAACTCTACGTAACACTAATCCTTTTATATCTACATGTATAATTATATTATTTCTAGGAGCATTCTTAAATAAAAATATTCTATAAAGAAACACCTTAGGATTGTTAGGTAAGGTGTTTGAAAAAGCCAGCTCTCAAGAAGGGATCCAGACTGACTGTAGTAGAGGGGTATCATCAGCTGGCCTAGGTCATCATTGTAGGTCTCTTCCAACTGTTCCTCTCCTTTCCTCAGAACTTTCAAGTGAAGGATGGCACCACCACAGTACAGTGGAAACATTGCTCTGTCCCATTGGAAGCTGGAAAAACATCTACAGCAGTGATTTTCTTCTTTTGGCTTTAATCTCTTTTTAGACAATCAAGTAACATAGCATCTTGCCCTGAAAACCTTTGAAAAGTACAAATACTCCCAGGTTTCTGCCAGAAAGTAGTGTATATTGTAAACATATATTCCTGTGGGGCCTCCTGCTGGGTTTGAGAAAGTACATAGGGCGTTCACTCTGGATGCAGGAAAGCTTGGTCCTCCCTCTGGTCTCTGCCAGAATCTTTGTTCTATAAGTGCGCTTAATCATTTCATCCTGTCTTGTTTTTCTCTACCATTTTCTGGCCTGACTAATTAGATGACAAACTCTGTTTTGCAAAATGTCTGGCTTAAAGGGCCACTTATCTCAATTGACCCACTAAGTGCTGCCATAATGCAAATAATACTGGTGCTTCCTGATACGACAGCATCTCACCTTAATGTGACACAAGAGCGGGTACAATATGGTGCACTTTAATTTAGCACTGAGAGGACAAACAAACTCAGGGCAGGAAAATGTAAATCTAAAAGGCAACAGCAGGGAACAGAACTCAGCAGTGGATGAAAAGTACAGGAAAATAAATTAAACTGCTGTTAAAAACAACTGGAGACTCCAGATCTGGAAAGTGCTAGTTGCTTTGCTTGGCAATGCACTTCTGTGGCATTTGTCCCCAGTCTCAAGAATATTGTATACCCGAGGGTGAGCAAAAGAACTTTTCAGTCCAAGGGATGCACGAGCTGTAATCTCACCTTTTGCATGCTGACAAATACACGTGTTTTTCACAACTTCTGCTAATGATCCATCTTTGCAGACTTTCTCTAGAATGGGATTTAAAGGAGATGGCAATTAGTTACTATACACAAAGATTAACTTGGTTGACTGCTTTTCCTGTGTGCTAAGTTACTCTATATAAGTCATATGATTCCCATTTCAGACTCTTCTGTTAGAACTATCAATGCACCCCTGATTTCCAGCAGCAGAGACTGAATACTGTCTTGTGAAAAAGTGGATATTTTTCACTTCCCATTTGTGACATCATCTCCAAGCACTCACAATACCAAGAATGCTGATAGCATGTGTTCTACTTGTGTCTCACACAACCAACACATGTATACTGTGTTTTCTTCTACGTAATGGGCCAGACAAAAGGAAACAGCC
This sequence comes from Thinocorus orbignyianus, assembly GCA_013400375.1. NCBI lineage: Eukaryota > Metazoa > Chordata > Aves > Ciconiiformes > Thinocoridae > Thinocorus > Thinocorus orbignyianus. The sequence continues at coordinate 3,695,710 of VXBW01006525.1, forward strand.
TGGTCCTTCTCCAAGCATCCATTTCAGCGAGATGGATTAAGCCCTGGCTGTGGCTTTAAAGCTACAAGGACTGCACGGACTGGTATGAAAAAAACTACAAGCAAACAAACCAAAAAAAAAGTTGAGCCATCTGAAAATACAGTGCAATGTCCGAGTTCAGTGTAATGTTCTGAGTGAACTAGTAATACTAAAAGCAGTACAGCCCTGTCAGGATGAATTATCCAGGGCACTGTGCTTCACTAATGCAGTTGTATTGATTTCGAGACCTTGCTAGCTTGGGTATCCTTATGCACAGCACAACACTGTGTGTATGCATTCTTAGCACTCATTCTCAAGGAAGGTAATTAACGTGTCACAGAGAGTCGTAATTGTCTCCACAGACAATATTTTCCTTAATGCCTTGGACCTTAGAAAAAATCAAAACAAATTGCCTAAGCTTTATTTCCAACCCTCCACAGAGAACTTTGCAGTACTATCTATGGAACTGACGTTTATTTTCAGAAGCAACTAGGAAGATGTGTCAATGACTTAGAGAAATACATTCCACCTGGGTTAAAGTAAAAAGATTTGACCGACAGCTCGGAATTGTTGGGTGGGAGAGGGCATGTGAGAGGGAAGAGAAGCTCCTGGTTCAGCGAAGGACTGGAAACCCACGCTTGTGGCAGCAAGGAGCCAACCTCTGCATGGGGTAAGGTGATGAGAACCCAAGACCAGCAGTGTATGTGGGGGGAGGAGTTTTAGGCAAGGGTCCTCAGGTTCTCCTCAGGTCCTAACACCTTGTAGCAGGTGGAGTTCACGAATGTCATTTTAAGCTTAACTTCACCTGAAAAAAAACAAAAACAAACCAAAAACAAAACAAAATAAAAATAAAAGAAGCCTCAAGTTTGCCCTGCAGTATGAGTCAGTCGGTGAGTGTGGGGGTGATGACAGGTCTCTTGCTTCAGGGGAGCACTCCCTGACCAATCCTGGCTATCAATACAGACCAGGGGATGAGGTATTTGAAAGCAGCCCTGAGGAAAGGGACTTGGGAGTGCTGATGGATGAGAGGCTGGACACGAGCAGGCAGCATGCACTTGCAGCCCAAAAGGCCAATCCCATCCTGGGCTGCATCAAAAGATGTGTTGCCAGCAGATCCAGAGAGGGGATTCTGCCACTTTGCTCTGCTCTGGTGAGACCCCACCTGGAGTCCTGTGTGCAGGGCTGGAGCCCTCAGTATAGGAAGGATACGGAGCAGGTCCAGAGGAGGGTCATGAAGATGATCAGGGAGCTGGAGCACCTCTGCTACAACGATAGGCTGAGGGCGCTGGGGTTGTTCAGCCTGGAGGAGGCTCCAAGGAGACCTAATAGCAGCCTTCCAGTACCTGAAGGGGCTACAGGAAGGCTGGGGAGAATCTGTTTACAAAAGCCTGCAGTGACAGGATGAGGGGCAATGGCTTTAAGTTGGAGAAGAGGAGATTTAGATTGGGTATTAGGAAAAGCTTCTTTACTCTGAGGGTGGTGGGACACTGCAACAGGGAGGTGGTCGAGTTCCCTGGAGATATTCAAGGTGAGAGTCAATGAGACCCTGGGCAACCTGGTCTGGTTAGGGGTGTCCCTGCGACTGCGGGGAGGTGGGACTAGATGACCTTTGGAGGTCCCTTCCGGCCAGGATGATTCTATAATTCTATGACTCCACAGCAAACCTTATGGCAAACCCTTAGGGCTCCCCCTGGCTCCTTCCTCACCCGGAGTTTTCCCGGAGGCATCACTCCACCACCCTCCGCGGTCACTCAACGGGACCCTAAGGCGATGACAACCAGCCCTCAGCCCTCAACGGCTCCGCCC
>VXBW01006525.1:3697772-3791049 GCA_013400375.1 Thinocorus orbignyianus
GAGGAGGTGGTGGTTTCGGTGGTGGGAATAACAGCAACGACAGCAGCGATGCGGCTCAGCCACCTCCTGGTCTCGCCACTTCTCCCTGCCGCCGGGCACCGGTGACCGCCACACCTTTCCCCCTTCCCTGGGCCGCCCCGGCAGTATGAGCCCCGCCGCGCCGCCCAGACAGCGCCGCGATCCGGTACGTACCCTCCTGGGTCGGGGGTGAGGGAGGGGGAGGCGGTGGTGGTAATGGTGGTGGTGAGAAGAAGGCCTTTGTTGTCCTCTCCCCGGCCTCTCGCCCCCATGGGGCCCGGCCCGTTTCCTCAGCCCCTTACCGGAGCCTCCTGGCCGAGGACAGGCCTGTGTCTGGTGTTGTTTTGGACGTATATAATCCATAGCTTGGGCAGGACGCGCTTGGCAGTGGGCTGCTGCAGGCCCTGGCATGAGGGCTCGCAGCTGCAGGGCTGAAGGCGTTCTTCATTCCTGCACAACAGTCCTGGGCGGTTTGTTAGCTCTTGTGATCCTCAGCCGCCCTCTGATAGTGTCTTCTGGGAAGGTTTCGTTTTTGTAAGGAAAAAACAAAGGAGAAAAAAGGAGGTAGGTTTTGTCTCCTGTCTCTGGGCTGCGGCGAACTTTTGGGGACGCTGTGGCAGCAAGTGAATAATGTTGAAAAAGCTGGGGCTTGATTCATCCCTGCTGCCCGCACCATTTCAGACGTGGTCAGGAAGTGGAGTTGACTAACGCGGGTTTTCACCTGGTGATGTCATCTGCCGAAATTCCTTGGGAGTCCGGTGAAATCGGGCAGGGTACTGAGACCCTTTGAGAGCCCTCTGGTTGAGGAGGAGCATGAAGAATGGAGGAAAAAAAACCCCCAAACAAACAAAACAACATAAGCACTGTTGATGAGTTTGCCATATTTTTTTTAAGTGCTATATACAAAAGTCAGTGCTTTATTTTCAATTGTGGCTTTGCTTTGTGAAGATAGTCTCAGCTTGTTTTCTAAAATGGTGTTAAGAATTTCAAAAATAGCATTTGAACAAAAAGAATTGTTTCTAACCTCCTGCCAGGAAGAACAATCTGTGAGAGTCAAGCTGGGTCATTCCTTATTCTTATCAGTTCTGCAGAATGCATTATTTTGATAGATATCCCATATGGTTAGAGGAATTTGTACCACAGTGGTGCTGAAGCTGAGCCATTTGTATGACTGCCAAGGCATTTTGTTTAACTGCTAAAAAGAACCTACAAGTTTTTGTTCCTTTTTCTGTTTTTACTAAAAATTGTATTGTTTCTGGAAGTAAAAATCCCTTTGTAGAGGGACGCTTAACAGTCACTGTCACTGCTGAAGGTATTTTACCTGCCTTCTCTATCAGGGCCTCCTGGGATGTGTAACTAGGACAAACAGAAATGTTTGTGAAGGATTTCCAGTGTGTGTCCACTGGATAGTATTTTCCTTCCTGCTCTGCAAGTGGGTATTTGCTTGAGGAAAGGGAAAATAATTTAAAAACAATATGCCTTTTGTAGATAAAACTGCAAACCTGGCAGGGTTTGGGTTCATCACCAGAAACTACTTTTAACTCTCTTCTGGAAACCTGAGATTTTAAATATCCAGAAATATCCTTGGTGTTATATTGCCTTGAAACAGCTTTCTGCCAAACTCCTAATTTCAGTGCTTTGCAGTCTGCTTTTAAACTGTCAGTGAGGATAATGAATTATATTCTGAACTTGCATAGGCGTTGTGAGCTACTTGTTGCTATTAAAAACTTGTATATGCTGTGGACAAGTACAAAATGAATTTGAAAAGCCACTGCAATTTTTTTTGGCCTAACCACTGATTTCAACTGTCAGAGCCTCCTGCTTACAGTTCTTGGATGTTCAGTTGAAATCACATATTATGAAATTACTTGTTCTCTCTTTATTTTTTTCCAGTATGTTATGTTAATATGTAAAATTTTTGTGCCTTCGAAAGCACTTGGACATAAATATAGAGGAGAGATAATGAAACCAGTTGTCATTAACAGCACAAGTTAAAGTGGAAAAGAAATGGCTGAGGATAGTAATAAGTAGTGTAGTTCAGACATGCATGGAGATCTCATTAACTTCTCCTCTTATTCATTCTTCCTGTTTTTCTGTCTGCATTTATGATTTTCGCACTCCTTCATATACGGTATCTTCACATCTCTAGCTTATCTGTTCACTCTTCTCTATACGTTTTATACCCCTGTAGAAATGGCTGTAGTTAGAAATTTATGCTGTTGAATTTATTTCCAGGTTCTGAGTTATGCTTAGAAGGCTGCTTCTCAGCACTTTGTTTTGCTTTACAAAAAAAAATAAAATATCTTTTTATGTTTATTTTTTCCTCTTTTGATCTCAAGTGGATATTTCTGTATTGTTTTCTGTCATTTTTTTCCGACAAGCTTAGCTTATATACTCCTTATAGGCATTTCTTTTTGTAAAAAGCAGCCTACAACATGCTGACCTTTCTCCTTCCTGTGTGTTTGGCAAAACATGGTAAAGAGTAACGAGTCTAAATGACATTGTTACACTCATTAAAAGCAGTAACCTGATACTTGTAACCATAAAATCCTGTGATCCTCAAAACACTGTGCTCTGGATCAAAACAAAAAGACTTTGAAAAGTGTCAGTGTCATTCCCTTCAAACTTTTTTTTTTTTTAGTTACTCCCTCACTACTTATGTTAAAACACTTTGAATTCTTAAGAGTCACAGGTAGTGCTTCCTTAACCGTCTCCATCGAATCAGCTAATATGTCACATAGTCAACTAATGATAGGGCAGTAAAACGATGTGCTGATGATACATTATGCTGGAGGAATTGCATGGTTTCAGAAGTCTATTGGCATAGTGAAGTTGGAAGGACACGTGGCCCTCTCCTGGCTCTGCAGAGGTCATCAGACTGAGGAGGAAGACACAGACTGGCTCTGTGTCTTGTCACGTGTGTCCTGGGCTCTGCGTTTTTAGGACAGAGTAGAAGGCTCTTGCCACAGTGGTTGTCTAATGCCTGCTCCATGGTATCAGAAATGCTTCTCTTGGTTCCTTAGCTTTTGGTTTTCATCCCTCATTCTACAAAATATCTGTGTGTTCACAAGAAGTTCCTTCCTTGCTTTGATTCCTTGAGAAACTTCCTGGTTCGTGTCCTTATGGAGCTTTGTTTTTATTTCTTTTTGTCCCACCCATATCAAAAGGGCTCATGTTGGAATTGCCCTTTCAAATGGAAGTAGGAAATCCCTCCTTGAGTTTGTGCTCGGGGAGAGTTGCTGCAGTTGTGGTGGGGTGAAGGTGTTTTCATTGTGGCAAATTAGATGTTGTGGTAGTTGTTACTAAGAGAAGATGGTCACTTGCCCTAATTCAGTAGGTTTCTTAAGTAGTGTGTACACTCTGTTATAGAGCATATTGTTTTGTTTAGATGTTTCATTTCTTTGGTAATGTTTCAGCTGTTCAGTTTGTGTGGTGGGGCTGAATTTTGACAGGGGGTATGTTCAGTATTGACCGAGATTCAACAGAAAAATTCTCAGCTTTCATGAGGATTCTCATGAGTTCTACCCAAATTTAATAGCTTTCTGATGTGTTTTTGAGTAACTTGGTTTAAAATTATTCTTTCTTGGCTCTAAAGGTTTTTGATATTCTTTGCAAGGAATCACTTTGCGAGCACGCATGTATGTGTCAACATTTTTGTGATCGGTGTTTGTGAATAGCATCTAGGAAATGTAGTGGAAAGTGAGATAGTCTTTTAGCTAATTCACAAACTCATTGACGTGGAATAATCTAGAGAACTCACATGTACAAATTCCCTGAATTAGATTACTTATCCTTGATACTGCCTTGTATCTTCCAAAAGCCATATATAATTTGATTTTTGTGAAAAATACTACATTTTCATTGCTTTTTTGTCTCTTTCTACAGAAATAATCAAAAGTAGATGACATAAACCAAAAGTACTATATTATTTCCAGAATTTAACCATTGCTTTAGTGGAAAAAACAAACAAACAAACAAACAAAAACCCCCAAACTAGTTTCTTTTCCATGGTGCTTCTCCAGAGATTGAAGGTGGACTTTGTGTGGAGTTGAGTGCGGTGAATGAGGAGAAGAAATTCTGTGTTGAGTTCTTCCCTCTGTAAAAAGGCTGCTGTATGTATTTGTAACTTTTTATTTTAAAGCATTAGAAATGTCTAGTGTACTGTCCATTGATTTCATTGCTAAATACATGGAATGAAGCTGATGAGTTTTGTGAGCACTTGCAAGATGGTAATTTGCTTCTTGTGTGTCTGTGAATGTTTAATTAAAAAAAACCCAAACTTCTCAAAACCCCCCAACTTTAGATCTCAGCTCACTTAGCTGATAAGCATTATTTGAGGCTGTAGTTTGTACTCTTGCTGTGGATTGCTTTAGAATAGGCAGCTGCTTAGCCTTTAATTAGTGGTACTTTATCAGTTGAGTACTGAACAGGATGGAACTGACACAGACACCTTCCTTGGTGTGACATTTGCTCTTTGTGCTATATTGTGACTTAAGTGGTTCAAAGGCTTATTATCGTTTGATGTGTAATTTAATTGGCTGCTTTATAGAAAGAAAAAGCAACTGTGTGCCAGGAAGAATGTAACAGGGTAGCTCTTGGCATGGGCTGCTCATGGAGTAAATGTCTCCAGCAGTTGAGAAAGTTCCAAAGTTCACGGGGTGGGAACCTCTTATTGTGATACCTGCCTCTGTTGTGCAGCGGAGAGGATCACTGGGTGAAACCTGGGAGCCAAGCTTTCTCTTGGCCTCCTTCCTGATTGTTCCTTTAATGTTTTTCCCCTCCCAGGAGCTCATTTACCAGTTGGTCAAGTCACTTGCAAAATCAATTCATGAGCAGAATTACAAATGGAGATGAAGGGAATGGGGGCAGCGATGACTTGCACTTGACTTCTTTCAAATAGCTTGTTTTCTTGTGTATGAAATTGTTTGGAAAATTAATTAGACTTGGGTGTCTCTAAAAGGGTTTGGGGTTAGTTGCATCAGCTGTTGCTTCCTGAACAACTGAAATTATGTGTGCAGATCTCATTCTGGCCTGAGAAATAGCTGGTATTACTTTCTCCTCTGGTGTCATACTTTCTAGTTCTCCGTTTCATGTCAGCTTTTTCCTTGGAAAACTACTTTTCCCAAAAGTTTCAGTTTTCCTGGCTTTCTTTATTCATATTCAGTTTCTAATTTATGGATCTGTTTTCTCCATCAGTGTGGCTTGTAGCCTGTGGAGGACAAGGAGTTTTCAATATATGGAGTTGAAGTAAAAAAATCGTTGGTTTAAGTTGAAATAAAATCTAAATACATTTGTTGCTTTGAGTGTTTAATGTATTAATCTGATGATTCAGATTAGTTAGCAACTACTCTCTTAAAATCCTTCAGAGGAGGTACTTGTTTGCAGTATTTCATAGAATGGTTAGAGTTGGAAGGGACCTTAAGGATCATTGAATTCCAACCCCCCTGCCATGGGCAGGGACATCTGCCACCAGACCAGGTTGCTCAAAGCCCCATCNTTGAGCCCAGATTTAATACAACCAGGCCCTGAATTAATCTGTAGACATTACCTCAGCAACAGAATAGAACGCTTTGGTGGCAGGTTTTTTTTTTTAATTTTAAAACAGATGGATTCATTGTTAACTGAGTTTAATTTCAAAGTTTGTTTGTAACCGAAACTCTTGAGGATAAAATCAGAACTATTTTGTAATGAATTTAGATAAGTGCTTAATGTAGTTTGCTTAAGCTTCTGGGATGGAGCAATATATAATGAAAATATTAAACTAATTCCTTTTTATGAGCATCGTTTGTACCAGTGGTCACACTGATATTTACATATCAAATTGAATACCTGTTCTTGTAACAGAGGACAAAACGCAGTCATTTCAACTAATGTGTTGTCTGTGGTGTGTGTGAAGTTAATTGCCGCAATTATTTGCATACATCTAGATTTGTACCTATTTTTAGGTGTTTTTTCCATGCATTTGCAGAGTTCTGCTTACAGTCTGTATGAACTGATTTAAAGACTTGAGTCATACTGCTTCACTTCTGAAAATGTTATAGTAGGAACCAAATTGTCTGAAATCTATCTGCTTTGGGTAGTTGTAGGTTAATATAATGCACTTCTGTACTGACTGCTGAAGTTGGTGTGATCTTACTGTGAAGTCTGGTATTGTGTTTGGCATGTGGTGGTTTCAGAGGAATAAAATGTATGAAAACTAGTTTCAATTTTTTTTTTTTACCTCCCTGAAGAATATGCCAAGGTATATTTTCCTTGTTACTTATATGTATGCAGTAAACAAGCTTTTAAAATACAAAATGGCAGCAGAATAATATTTGTTTTGCAGTGGGTGATACATTTTATGGGAAAACGAAACTTCTTATACTGAAAAGGTTTGCAGAAACATTTTTGCAAACTTTGCAAAATACACTAGGCAGCTGGTTGAACTAAGAGGAGAAAAAAAATACAGTAAGTACATCTGAAAGGCTTGAATTAATACTTTTATATCCCTTGAGTGGCTTCTGATTATGGGAGTTCCTGTCTTGCTTATGGCAAAAGATGTCTTATCAATAATGTTCTGCTGAACTATGGCTTTTCTCATTAAAAAAAAAAAAAAAGGGGAGAGAAAGAGAGAGGGAAAGAAAGGCATGATGTAAGAAGTGGAAGAGAAGCTTTACATAGGCAGTTGCCCACTCAGCATTTGCATGTATTCTGTATCCAAAGTTAGTTGCTATGATTAGTTATATTAATAAAAGATTATCAAGCAAAATCAACCTTTATTTTGTAGTCAGTAGTTTTGAATACTGTTTTGCAGGCCAGGCATAATTTTTAATAATTTATATATCGATTATAGAATCACAGAATCATAGAATGGTTAGAGTTGGAAGGGACCTTAAAGATCAGTGAGTTCCAACCCCCTGCCATGGGCAGGGACACCAGGTTGCTCCAAGCCCCATCCAGCCTGGCCTTAAACACTTTTGGGGATGGGGCATCCACAGCTTCTCTGGGCAACCTGTTCCAGTGCCTCACCACCCTCACAGTAAAGAACTTCTTCCTAATATCTAATCTAAATCTCCCCTCTTCCAGTTTAAAATTGTGTTTGGAAATGTGCCATTCCATCCAACAATTGTGGGACTCTGCTCTTTGAGTGGTGAGAGGAAAAATGTACGACAGTATCATCACCAAATGTTAGTCTGGATAACTAATAAATTATAGTGTGTAAGCCTTCCAGGGGTTTTCAGAGTCACATGTAGAGTTGGGCTCATCACTTGGTGTTAGCTGACGTCTTGATTTCCTGATATTAAATTGCATTTCTTTTTTCTTTCCATTTATTTAATTTCCATTTAATTTCATTTCCATTCTATGATTTTTCTTTTCTTTTTTTTTTTCTTTCTTTTTTTTTTATTTGTGGAAGCAACTTTCTGTGGCTGTACCACCAGTGTTGCACTGGTCTGTGTTTAATGATGCAGCCTGGTTGGGACGATGCACAGCAGGGTTGTGCCTCATGTGGACAGAGTCAAAAGGCAGCAGACTGAAGTCCATTTTTGATCTGCTGTATTTGACAGCACTGAAGAGGAAAACAAAAATCTTTCCTAGCCAGAGCTAGTGGAGGACTATGGAAGCCCAGCTGTGTTAGGAGATCAGCAAAGCAAGGAAGGATATTTGGCTTATTCAACTGTAGATGGTGATGGGTGATTGCCTGAGTGATTTGCAGCCCATGCAACACGCTTTCTGGTCGTAGGACAGCTGATTGCAGTAGTAGTTCACGGTGTGGTGGTTTGTGGAGTATCTTGCCAGCAAGAACCTCTCAAAGGCAGGTTCTTAATGGGAGGGAAAAAGTTTCATCTGATAGTATTAACTGCCTTATCTCAACTCTGATGCTTTGGTCAAACTGAAATCTGCTCAGCTGTGCCAGGTTTTGCTGGGCCACCCCAATACCAGTCTGTTTGTGTTGTGTTTACCTTGCTGTTGTTGTTAAGGTGTAGTAAAACAATATATCTGGAGAGGAACAAACTGATAGCATAAAGAGACTGCTCAAGGAAGGGGAAAAGTGAGCAAACATCCTGTTTAACAAGGTGTGAATGAGATTTTGCACATTCATACCTTGGTAGATGGGGTTTTTTGCAAGACAGCATTTTTCCTATAGTTTTGAACATTGTTTTAGGCCTCAATTTAGAATCACAGAATCATATTTAATTTATTCTTTTCTAATTTAACCCTCAAAGAAGGTTTACATGTGTCTTGTCAAGGTAAGAAGTGATACATTAACCTTTTGGAGAAAGACCCAGTGGGGAGGAGCCTGGTGTGAATGGCATCATTCCCTCTTACCCTGGATTGGAGATTGCAAATTGAAGCCATGAGTTCTCCAGTCTCAACTGCTGGTAAAGCAGCAGGGCTTGGTGTTGCTAAGCCAGAAGCAGTTCTTGCACGGTAATCTTCTATTGAGAGACATCAAACAATTCCATGGAAATTGAAAGATATAGAAATTCTTTAACACTAAAACTAATTTTAAAGAAAAAAAACCCTGCTTTTGATTTCTGGGCTTACTCTTTATCCATAATTTTAAAAGTATATCGCTTTACTCAACTTGTCTGTCTAGACAGTTAAGAGATACCTTGAAAACTTTGCTCCATCTTGAGCAAGTAGGACTGTGCTGGAAGTGAGAAAAGTTATTGGAAACTGCAAAGGCTTGGATGGTATTTGTTGAGAAAAAATGGAGCTTAAGCAGATTATTTTTTGAATTGTTCTTAAATCCAAAACTGTAAGCAAAACAACTTGTATATGGATGTGTTTAAAACAGTAGAACAGGATAAATTGTGTACTTGTCTTTGAACTTCAGAAGTTGGACTTGATGATCTTAAGAGTCTTTTCCAATCTTTTTGTGATTTTTTTTTTCCAACCATTTTGTGATTCTGTAAACCAGTCTCTTGGATTGAACTCTTGAAGGTTTTCATTTTGTCCTCTGTGTGTGTGAATGTGTTTAGTTGCAATCCAAGACTTAGATGTCAAGTTTTGTTTGCCTCGATGGCTTTCAACAGGTCTTCATACAACTATGCTTTCAGAGATTCCTACTTCATACTCACCAAAGCAAGTGAGTGAGCATCTCTTGACCTACCTGTCTTTCCTAGGATGTTGCCTAATCAACTATTGATGATGAAATTTAATATCCAGTCTCTTGAAATTAGTTCAAGTCTGACTGGGAGAAGTAGCATTGGGTGCAGTGTGGTCCTCTGGCATAATTGAGTTTTGGTGTTTGGAAATAATGTGTAGATTTTTTTCTATTTCTTAGTCTGTACGTATCAGTTGGGGATTTTTTTGCACAAAAGTGTAATGCTCTTTGTGACTGGTTTGGTGAGAGGCACAGACCAGGCCAGAGATGAGCAGTACTTCTCAACATTTCCATGAAGGTGCAGCTGTGTGCACAAATTTGTCTGCTGTTTGCTGTGCTAGGTAATAAAGCAACAGATGAGTGAAAACCTCTCCTGATAACATCTGAGAGTATGAACTTTTGGCTGCTGAAAGCAGTTGTACCATTTCAGTGTGAACTTTCCAGGTGATAACAATCTGCAGAGGTTAATGAGGAGAGCGTTATGCTGCTGTTGCTCTGCACAACTTCTCTGCAGCAAATGAAAGTGCCTGTCCCTGGCATAGAGACAGTATAGTCTGGTACTTTTCACAAATCTGAATTTTAAAGGAAAGATTACAAACCAGAACACCCCAAAATAAGGGTGAATCTGCTGGAGACAAGAGGGTTTTTTTGGTGGCTTTTTTTTGTGTGTGTGTGTGTGATTGAAGTCAACTTTCTGAGGCTAATATAGGTATTTGTTTCACATGCCGAAACGAAAGTCAAGATTAGCATTTTCAATTTGGTGTAACTGAAGTATTTAAGGAAAAAATGTCTTCATTGAATGTACTTTCACATGCCAGTGACTTGTTTGAGTAAGAGTAATGGACTGAAACTAAGGAGAAGAGATCGCTTTGGCTGTATACCAGGGAAAAACCCAATAGCAATAGATTATTCGAATACAATAGCTTCCTAAGAGGAATCGTGGTGGAAATACCCATCTTTTGGGTCCCATAAAACCAGACTGGGCAATGAAATTGAAATATGCTTTAAGAAATAATCTTGCATTTCTTCTCCAGGGAAATGTATAGATGACTCCAGTAGGGAATGGGATAGGTTATCTAATAAAGGAGCGAATGGGTTTCTTATACTACAGAGCAGTAATGCAAGGTAATGCTGAGGGATTTTTCTTAATAAGCCTGGATGATGTAAACTAGACAAGTCATAGTTCAAGCTCTGCTGGGCCTGGGGTCTTCTCTCAGCTGAGGTAAAATTCAACTTTATTTTTCCAAAGGCTTAAGATAGAAAAGAGAAAAGCCTGCAAACTGCGTGTACTCAGCTATACAGTTTTTACAACTAATAGTAGCTCAAAATGAGTAAGATTATGCTGACTTCAGTGTTGTCAGCTGCAGCTACACGACCACCCTTGTAGGAACCTCTGCATTTCTCACGTGGTGGGTTTTGCTTCCCTGGGGCTTTTCTGCTGGAACCACCTCGAGGATGTGTTTTTTAAATTCTGGAGTCTTAGTTACAGCTATTTTAAGATGTGTCTGACCCCAGTTGCCTGCCCTGTCCCCGCTGGGGTTTACTGTCTCTGGAGCAGGGGTGACGGGGGATGTGTATGCAGTTTCTCAGCTGTTGTGATCCAGTCCAGGGCAGTATTTTTTTCTCACTGGAGGAGAGGTTTCTGAACTTGCTTGTGGTGTGGGTGGCTTCTCCTAGGTGGGCTGTAGCTGGTGAATGGCAAGAGATCTTAAGCTTGAAGCATGTGGGAGCAACCAAAGCTTATGATCTAAGCCCCAAAGCTGGTTTACGTTTGTGTAGACTTGGTTACTATTGTGTGGTTCCAAAGCAAACATATTTAAATAAGATTTTTAATATTATGTTAAAAATAATACCCTCCTGCCTGCCTTTTGATTATTGTGGACCTCTTGCTTCTCTGTTAAATGTCACAGGATTTTCCTGCATATAGCCCAACTACTGTTTTCTTCTGCTTGCCCTGAAAAGGAGACATTTTTTTAAGTTAGAAGTACTACAAATAATGTAAAATGTAGTATGCCTTCAATTTACAGTTTTTCTAACTTAGTGGAGTGGAAATATAGGACTGCAATTGCTTAATTCTTAGTAATACTGTTCACTCAAATATTGCAGTGATAGATGGGGATTAAATTCAATAAATGCTAAACGCTGTACTTAAGTTTTCTAGGTATGTCTTGAGTCTGTTTTCAGAGAAGCAAATGATGATACTGAACAAATTGGAAAACTGCCTGTGCTTAATAGACCTTTCAAATGTCTGTTATTGTGTTGTGTATCATCCAGTGGAAAATTTAGTTTAATAGTTAGCTGTATAGGCAATGCTTTCAAAAAGATCAATTGTGAAGAAATGTAATTCCTGCTAATTAAGAAACAGTCCTATCTTTTACCACGTTCAGGTTTTTTTTTTTTCCTACTAGTAATGTCTTGCCAATTTCTGTGAGCATAATTGGCTTACTAGACAAATTCTTAGGAAAAAAAAATGGTAAATTTCTGTCTTCAACTGGTTATTTTTTTAAGTCTCTAAGATTTGATGAGAAAGATCATGTCTCTTGTGTCAATTTGAGCAGCGTTCAAGCCAGTTTAATCAGCCGCAGGAGTTTCATGCTTCTGGTAAGTGTGACTCAGATGGTGAGTGGTCCTTCGGAGACCAGGGAGAAAGGGGCTTGGCTTTTAAATGTCTTTTGCTGCAGATTTAACCGTTTTAATCTGGTTTGTTTCCTCAGTCTCTAGCTGCATATATGTATTATCTCTCACCCAAGAACTGGCAAGTCACTGAACTTTAAAGCAATTCGATATTCTTCCAAATAATTTGACTCTTCAGTAGTTTAAAAAGCAAAGCTGATAATAGCAAATACTGATAGATAGTATTATATATAACGCTTAAATATTACTTGTATATAATGCTATTTAATACTTTATTCAGTGGTGGTTGTTTAATGAGAGGAAATTGGTATCTTTGTAGCTATAGCATGTTTTTCTTGAATGGGTTTTTGGAAACTGGTATTGAATCGTTATTCACTTTAGAATTTTTTAAAAACTGAAAGTCTCGGCTGTACAATTAAACAAATTGTATTTGGTTTCTGAATTAGGGAGTTACTAGGAACAAAAATTTGTAGTTTTTTGCCTGTTAACCTTCAGAAGACTAGCTTTTATTTCAACCAGTGATGAAATATTAACATTTCCAAAGGGAAAAAAAAATATTAATTCATAATGGCTTTATATTGAGATGTTCAGCCCTGGTCAGGAAAGGACTGTCACGGTTCAAATGGAATATGCAGTACCTGCACATGGGATTTGTTGGTATGGTCACTTATTAGGCTTTCCATAGAGATTGCTAGATGTTGGTAATATCCGTCACTTTCAGACAGTAAGTTAGTCTTTTTACGTTAACTGTTGAATGCTGACAGTAGTTTGTTGGATAGAAATGTTTGATACTTGAGTCAGGACAGGCTCTGTAGCCTCTCTGGGGGATTGTGGAGATTCTGTGCTGTCGTGGTTTGGAAGTGCACCATGACTTTGCTGTCAGATGGTGCTTTGTTCCTCAGTTTCTGGACAGGACTTGAGAATAAGGGCAGACTGTGCCTTGCTCGCTCATGAGAGCTGGGACTGTTCAGCCTGGAGAAGAGAAGGCTCCGGGGAGACCTGATAGCAGCCTTCCAGTATCTGAAGGGAGCTACAGGAGAGCTGGGGAGGGACTCTTGGTCAGGAAGTCTAGTGACAGGATGAGGGGGAATGGTTTTAAATTGGAAGAGGGGAGGTTTAGATTAGATATTAGGAAGAAGTTCCTTCCTGTGAGGGTGGTGAGGCACTGGAACAGATTGCCCAGGGAAGTTGTTGATGCCCTATCCCTGGAGGTGTTTAAGGCCAGGCTGGATGGGGCTTGGAGCAACCTGCTCTAGGGAGAGGTGTCCGTGCCCATGGCAGGGGGGTTGGAACTTGATGATCTCTAAGGTTCCTTCCAACTCTAACCATTCTATGATTCTATGTGCAGTTTTGGCATGTGATGAGATGTTGGAAGTCCGATGATGTGCCAAAATGCAGTCAGCCCAGGAGGGGAAGCACTTTGATCCTGGAAGAAGGGAAAACAGAGAGAAGAGGGTCAGGAGGAACTGGTTACCTGTTTCACATAGTGCTTTCCTTCTTGCTGTTGACAGTGCAGGACAAGGTCACTGATTTACTGGAACTGATCTACAGGTTAGGCTCTGGCTGGCTGGGTTTGACTTTCGGGGTGTGTTGGGTACCCTGCAGAAGGCAGTTTATCTAGCCTTTCCTGCCAGTAGTTTGTTGACTGTAATACCTCATTGAAATACAAAGATAAGACATTGCTATAGTCACTGGTTAACTTGCACACCTGCTTGTGGGCACTTCATACACTTATTGTTTCTCTAAAAGAACTGTTAGGATATAGTTGTTACACAGAGTTTCTTCTCTTGGACATGAGACCTGGCAAAAGTTCATGTTAACACTTAGAGCAATTCTTCAAATAGGTGTTTTGCCAGTTTATTATTGAAGGAGTAGAAAATCCCTCTTTGTGTGTTTATGTGCATGTGGTAATTTTTTAATGAGCTCATCATTTTTTCAGTGAAGACGTCGTTGAGATGATTCCAATACAAGATGTAAGAGACTGGGAATGTGCTCTTGTCTAGCTCTAAGAGGTTGAAAAGTAACGTTATCTGGAATAATGTTGACAAATATTCAGTTTTTGGAAAAGGAAATGAGAGTATGTTTGTCTGATGAAATCAATGTGCAATGGTCTATGAGGTAGCTTTTTATCTTAAGATCTTTTAAGTTAGGAAAATAAAGAGCTGATACAGCTTTTGATGAAATTTAGTGTAAATATGTTTTATGGAGGGTAGCCCATGCTTGCTTTACATTCTACATGCAGGTAATTAATTAGAGATAATCAACTTCAGGTGGCTTGAAGTTTAACACAAGTATTTGTTTGAATAGGGAAGTGCTTGAGTTGATTCCTGAATAAAATGTGCTTTGAGAAATCAGGTTTTTTGTCATGTTATCCATACCTACTTGTGCACCACTGCTCTGCAAGTAGGACTTGGCTTCCTGAAGATCCTGATGCTAGAGACTGGTCTGTTTGGCAGAGTGATTAACACATGAAACTAATGCCTACCTAAAGAGACCAGTGGAAGGAAGTGATAAGCCCATCATGTTTGGGGTCTCGTTTGAAGTAAGACAATGAAAGCAAACTCTCAGGGTAAAATCATCGTCCACTGTTGCATCGTTGTATCACTTCATTACAAAACCCAACCAACCAACCAAGTTACTTGACACTCTTTAAAAATATATGTCTAATTTCCTTTTTGGAAGCCAGAAACTTCTTTTGCCCTCACAGAATGACAGGATTTTCATGGTTGGAAGGAACCTCTGAGATTGAGTCCAACCATACTTGTTTTGGTGTTGCCAGGATTTCCTCTGATGGTCAGAGGCTTCTGCATGGGCAAAAAGACTACTCTGACTGGTTTGTTAAGCCATGTACAGACAGGCATTGCCTGAAAACTCCGGGTGGTATTACCCGATAATGTCCTGTCACCTCTGATGCTTTGTTCTTGATAGCCTACGGAGGAATAAATGCAGGTTCTAGCATGAAAATGGTCCCTAGTAAGTTGTTTTGTCCTGCAGATAACAGGTGTGTCTCCTGCACTTCATTGATTTAATTCCACCCAGTCATTCTCCAACTGGTTTTGTGAACTGCAGCTCCCTCTGTTCCCAACCACTTGATCTAATGGGCTGTGAGGAGGAGGGTTTGGTAGTTGAAAAACCTTTTTGTTGGAGCTGATTACAGTGGCTAATCAATGATTCATAAACACTTTCCTCAAAGTAGTATTTAGTCTTCTCTCCAAGCAGAGTACAGTACGTGAAATAAAGGATGAGTGTGTAGGTGCATCTTCCTTCTCACCCTCAGTTTGCCCATGTGAGGTCCACGGTTGCCTGGTAGACATTGGTGACCACACAAAGGTGAAGCCCACTGGGGCTGGGTGTCAGCCTGGGGACTGGAAAAAAATCCTTCCTTACTCAAACATCTCTGCACTTCATGATAACATCTTTGAAGCTTATATTCTCTTTCACTTTGTAATTTTGATAAATATCCCTGTGTCTCCACCCAAATCCTGATTAATGGATGCAGTAAAGTGAGGGGCAGATCAGCAGCACTGCTAAACTGTTTTCCTGCTGTTCTCTGGCAGTCTTTCCATATGTCTTAAGAGAATTTCTGATGCTCTGTTTATTAGTTTTCCATTGTTCAGTTTGCTGTTTCTTGGTTCTTTGTTTTTTTTTTTTTGTAAATTATGCATTCGGGCATATATATATATATATATTTTAAAAATCATGATTGCTCCTCAGTGCAGGCTCCTAGTATATCAGACTGTTCAAAGTTATTGCCTTCTCTCATTTTTTTTTCAGTCTAAAAATTTGATTGGCGTAGTAAATCAATATCAGAAAAAGGGAGGTGCAAAGATCTGTTGGGAGCTCATAAAAATTAGTTGTTAGGCCCTGTAAAGGGAAACGTTATAAGAAGCTGAAGGTATTCTGAAAGATGTGAAAAGTTTAGTTATGTAAAATCATGGTTTCCGTCAGAACCTGAAATCAATAATAAAAGGCACGCAGCGGGTGGAAGCAGCCTCTGAAGTACAAATGTTCTGGGCAGAACAGAGACAAGGCAGCAGACGGACCTGAAAGTAATTGAAAATGACCACCTTAGTTTAGAATCTGTGAATCAATCTGATTTAGCTGTGAGACAGGAGGGGGCACATAACTACTGGTAGCTGGCATAAGGTCACTGAACACTTTCTAAAGAGCATACTACACAGCAGTTCTTTTTCAGCCTTGTTCAATTTAGCCACCCCTTTAAAGCAAACTTGGCTCAAATCTGCTGCTCCTTCATGGTTCCTGGGAGCTGACTGGTCTAATGGACAGAAAGAATTGAGGAGCAGAGCTGAGACAGTCCTTTGCATCTCATGCAAATGACAGGACAAGGAATAGGCTGTATTTCTCCTTGGTTTTAGCTTTGGAGAATTGAAGAAGAGCAAACAGATTCACTAAGGCTGAGATAAGCTATTCTAATGGTTTCAAGATACAATTCTGCATAAAGTCCATCATGTATTTGGGTTTCCCTTCAGTTTTTACCGTTGAATAGGATCTACTTCCAGAAATAATGCTAATTTAAGTACTGATATTTGCTTTATGGAAGAGGTATAGTCACTTGTATCCTTCCCAGGAACTTTACTCTGGGTGGTTCTGAACAGAGAATCAAAACAAATTGTAAACCTGTAAATGAAATTTGTGTAAACACAGCTTTCACAATACCTGTGATTCCTGCTTAAAAAAATACGGGGCAAACAAGTTCTGTTATCTTGAATTTAGGGTGGTGGTTTATGGAAAGTACTAATTAAGTACTGAAGGTTGCCATAAATAAATACAAGTTTTATTTGGAAAGGAAGGTCATTAATGAGAGGCAGCTAATTTGTATTTGTGATTACAGTTGAATGTCTCAGTAATCCATATCTCACGGGAGAGATATTTAGTGATTTATTTTTTTAATGTTGGTTTTTTTATCTTGTCACAGTAGATCTTTTAGTAGAGATCCATTAAGGGATCTAATTATATAGCATCTGCTTCCTTGTCTGATAAAATCTGGGAATTAGGCTTGTTTTCAAGGTTTTATACATTCGTGATTCAGAGCAATTCCCATGTGGAAGGGCTAATTCGTATCACAAGTGAGAAGAGATGCTGGAAAGGCAGGAGGGAAAGCATCCGCTGAGGATCGTAGCGATTCACAGAGAGTTCTTCTTCCTCTAGGAGTAATAAACTCGTTCACATCGTGACTGAATTGCATGTGGTCTTGCAATGTCTTTTTACCACTCTTTGCATAAACTCTTGTTTCTAAGTGTTGCCCATCCCTGGAGAAAGAGTTCCAACATTAGTGATGTGCAATTGCATTTGTTGAATAAGACAATTAATGCTGTTCTGTCATAGGTATAAAGACCTATATGGTGAAGCACCCAAATTGTACAGGAAGATTGTTGTCTTCTGACCTTGCTTTAGTCATAGCAGCATATGTTTAAAGAAACTTTCTGGTGTAAGAGAGAAAATGTTTTGTGGCAGAAACACCAGTGACTTTCATCTGGTTTGATCAGGCTTCATTTCACTTCTTTTTAGCAGCTTAATGGAGCTGCTTAAGTGAGAAGCTGTGCTTCTGGCAGGAATCTGTCTCCAGAGCAAACCCTACCTAAAGGAGAGTCAGTCAGCCCAGTAACCCAGAGCTACCCTCTGCCAGGCTCGCCTTCTTTCATTAGCGATGCACAAAGGCTGGTGTGAGTAGGCTGACTAATTACGTTTGAAGCTAGATGTGATGAATCTGGGCATATGACTCAGTTTCTGACAGGCAGGAGAAGTTGTAGTGCTCTGGTAGGTGATAATCCATAACAAAATTGCTTTGTTTGCTATTAGGAGGTTCTTTAGAGTTGGTGAGCTGACTGTTTAACACAGTGAGTTAAACTGGTTTTCAGCTTTGTGGTTCTGGTGATTATAATTCGTCAGTCAAATCTGTTAGTTTTAAGATACAGGGCAACCATGACAGTTTTGAAGAAAATACTGCTTTTCCATGCAAGTTTACTTTCTTGCTCTCCCTTGAGAAATCCCAGAATTGTTTTGAACCTGTTCTACTCCAAGCTGGCGTGATACTCTTTCAGAACTGAATTATGCCCGTGCAGGCAACTAAGGCATAGGTGCTAATAACTGAGTGCTCACAGGGCCCTAGTTACTCTACAAATCAAAGGAAAAGATCCTGAGGAAAGTTCTAGCATGACTGGAGTGATCAAGATAGTAATTTGCCACGGTAATGTTGAAATAACATCCTTAGTGGTATTGTATGATGTGCAGACACTTGCTTTTATATAGTTTTGCAGGAGGATTTATCCTGTAGTTCTTGAGCACGAGGGATCATTAATGTGTGACCACCTCCCTTGCCTAAACAGCAATGCCATTGTCCTCTTTTCAAGCTTAATTTTCAGATGCATCATTTATTAAATACAGTAATATGGATATAAAAAATGGATTATTTCTTTTTGGACTTAAAAATGGTGAATGAAACCTATGAATTACTTTTCTAGGAGAATTACTGACGTTTGGATTGCTATCTTGATACTATAAACCTGCAATAAGTGGCAATGTCAAGGATTCCCACCCCACCTCCTCCTGGGGAGATGTCCAGTGGACCTGTGGCTGAAAGCTGGTGTTACACACAGGTAATCTACATAAATTCCAATGGCTTTATTTTCATGTCATAATTACAATTTTAAAAAACAAAGCAATACAGCCTAAAATTATTGATTCATGCTGACAATCTAACTAGTTCTCATAGTTAGTGTTTGGTATATAAGTTAAATTTTATCGACGTTTTCTACATCTTTTGTTCAGGTTAAAGTAGTAAAATTTTCCTACATGTGGACCATTAATAACTTCAGTTTTTGCCGAGAAGAAATGGGTGAAGTCTTAAAGAGTTCTACCTTTTCATCAGGGCCAAATGACAAAATGAAGTGGTAAGGTCTCTATTCTAGCAACTGCTTTGAGTTTGGTTGTTGGTTTCTTTTTCTTTCTTTTTTTTTATTTTTTCCCACTCTCAAAAGTTGCAAAGTTAAATTGCAAATAAACACTAAAACTCAGACATTTCTTGAAATTTTACTGTAGGTATGTATTTGTTCTAATTTCAAAGTTTCAACAATCATAAGGGAAGCCTCTGCTTTGGTAGCATGTATCATTGTATCATATACAAGTATTTCCGAATTTATTCCAGGTACAATTAAAAAATGTTGAATTTCTATGTTTCTTTCAGGTGCCTGAGAGTGAATCCAAAGGGATTAGATGATGAAAGCAAAGACTACCTGTCGTTATATTTGCTTTTAGTCAGTTGTCCAAAAAGTGAAGTCAGAGCAAAATTCAAATTTTCCCTGTTGAATGCTAAAAGAGAAGAAACAAAAGCAATGGGTGAGGAATTCTTAATGTGTTGCGTGTGGATTTGTAAGAACATCCCTAAAGAAAATCAGTGCTGTAACTTTTTTTTCTACTGGGATCCGAATTTAATTTTGAGATAAACTTTTAAAACTTTTTTTTAATATCCTTCTAGAAACTTAATTAAAAATCTTACTCATGTCTCTCACATTTCTGCTCACTGAGCTATGTTAATTCTATCCTGAGCAGTATAAATTACAGCACATTACTAACCGCTCTCACTCCAGATTCTTGTCACTTAGGTTTTCTAGCAGATGATTCTTGCTTCCTGTTAGTGGGGATGTATTTGCTTGTTTCTAGGTATAGTGGAAGAAGTGTTTGATTTCCATAGTTAATTAGGAAAAACACGCATGGTTGTTCTTTCAGATACTCCTTTACATTGTTTTGGTCTATTTCCTCTGATTTACACTGTAATCAGTTTCAAAACACAAGCCGTTTACCCAAGGAATTAGAAGACTTTAAAATAATCGGTGATTTGATTTAATTGCCTTCTTGATATGAAAGATGCATGGCTCTTCATTTCAAACTTGTAAGCATGACTTTCATTGGAAACTTTTTTGGGAAGGCTGGAATTCTCATCAAAATGTGTAATTTAATGCTGGTCTATGTTGAGTTTGTGCTGTTGCTGGCACAGGATATAAAGATTCTGTCTACTTTTCTTCCCTTCTCCTGCTCCAGGATGTGAGAGATCTCACAGAGTCTGTTTTGCTGCAAGTTCTGACTTTCTTGGAAAATGCTATAGTTCTCCAGCACTCAAACGCACTTACATAACTAAGCTCACTTCTAATCTTTAAAGTAAATCCATAAAACTGACTTCAAATCTAAAAATTAATTGGCTGGACTTTTTTAGAAGTAATTGTATCTATTTCACTCTACTTATCCTCTTTCACGGATGAAGTTAGTCTCTTCAATCCCTTCAAACCTCCTGGTTCTGGAGCTTGTATGAGCAAAGCTACAATTTTATACGTTTGGTGGATCATGGCTTTTGGCTTCAGACAATCTCCAGCCCAATGGTAGGTTGGTGTATGTAATTAAACTGCAGTGTGTGATACACCATCAAAAAATATTTTGAGAGAATCATAGAATCACAGCATTGTTGAGCATGGAAGGGACCTCTGGAGGTTGGCTAGTCCAGACTTCCTCCTGAAAGCTGGGACAACTAAGAGCAGTTTGCTTGGGACCTGCCATGCTTTGAATATGTCAGGATGGAGACTCCATAGCTTATCTGGGCAACCATTTGCAATGTTTAATTAGATGCTGCTGCTCCTTTTTTTTTTGCTTTTGGAGTTCATTTGTTGTTCACCAGGACTGCAATAGTCACCTGTTTCTTCCTGATCAGTAGGTTTGTGGCAGACATGAGCACACTGTTGCTCATGTTAGCCTGTCCTCTAATCCTGACCCATAAGCTCTTAGCTGGTTCCTCATCCATAGCAAGACAGAACTCCATGTGTTCCTGTAGTCCTCATGTTAAGGGCAGTTCTTTTTGCCTCACCTGGCCTCCCTAAGGAGCCTGTACCCATTCACTCCAGTCACATGAGCTGTCCCACCAAGTCTGTAAGAGACCAAGGAGATCATAGCCCAGACCCCCTAAATCCTCCTCTTTCTTCCTCGTGTTTGGGTACCTGAGTTTACAGGCACTTCAGGGAGACTTAGTTGTACTGATTTCCCAGAAAATGAGAGCTTTCTTCATAATGTTGTCCTAACCGAGGGGGACACAACATAGGATGGAAGGATTTTTGAGTGTCTAAAGATTGTGCCAGGTGGTACTTCTAATGCCAGTAATCACAGGGTGCTAAACCCCCAAAATCCCATGCATATGTGTGTCTTCAGTTTCTGCAATAGCTGTCCTGTAGTTGGCAGTACAGTTATAAACATCTTTTAATTTTGGAAAATTACCAACAGAAATCTTATTTCTTGGACTTTCCAGCCATTTGCCATCTGCTTCTGGAGATGCTCTGTTTTTATTTATACAGTATAATGATGCCTGACTGTAGATGTCTTTTGTAAATTGATAATTCATGCATAGACTGCTGCTTCGAGTGATGAAGCTGTGTATAAAATAGGTAACGAACTAACATTTTGGTTTTATTAGAAAGGAAAAAATAATACATTTGAACTTTTATGCTGCTTTAATTTTGTAGTTTTGTGTACTTAAATTGCTACTGATCATTTAATTCCAGAGAGCTAACTCTGTTTCTTGCTGATAACAATAGGAGGTACCAAGTTAACTGGTGGAGAGAAGTCACTTTCCTGATATCTTTATTTTGGACATTATAGAAGAATATAATCTATATATAAAATATATATATATATAAAATTATCAAATCTGATAGATTAAAAAAATAACTTGTAGTGATGGCTAAAAGATAAATCTAAATAACACATTTTTATGACCAAGTAAATAGTTTGTTACTTGAAAGCTTTTATTTCTGTTTTGCTTTAATAATTTTACTGTATTTCAAAATAATTTCAACCTGTGAAACAAGATTTTTCATTTCAGGAAGAAGTCAAAGCAGATTGTTATGACAACTGCAGAAGTGTTGTCAGAATGCATTTGTGATGACAAATTCCTTGTAATGGTACTTCCCTCTGAAGAGTTTCTGTTTTGACACATTGGCGTTCTTAAACATTAACCGAATAGCTCCTCTCTTGCCTAAGATAACATCTAAGGAGATGATATGGTTTGAATTGCAAATTGTGCTCTACTAAGTTTTATCAAGAGTTTTATAAAATAATACTATCACAACATTAAGTTTTAATCCGTTGTGGGTTTCCTAAAAATGTGGCATGTATGATCCCAAGGTGTTGAACTGCTTCATTTTGGGAATAAAACCTAGCCTTAATATGTAATTTTTAGGTGTAATTATTTCTTAATATTTTTATTTAACTTGCTTTATTTGCACATACTGTTTTTTATCAGAAAGCCAAAGAGCATATCGATTTGTGCAAGGCAAGGACTGGGGTTTTAAGAAATTTATCCGAAGAGATTTTTTACTAGATGAAGCTAATGGTCTTCTCCCGGATGATAAGCTTACATTATTTTGTGAGGTGAGTGTAGTTTTCAGTGGCTAACTTTTTAAATAAAATGTTTTCTGCTCTAATAAATAAAGGTTTATGTTGATTTAAAGTAATAGGCTATAAAAGTTGTCTTCTGTAAACTGTATTTATAGTAAGATGCACATCTACGTGCTTTGTCAGCACTGTGTTTTGTTTATTGATAAACATCCTGAAGTACAGATGAAGTCTGAACTGATCACTTGTAAACTGTTGGTCCTCTCCGTGGATCTGCCAGGCTTGGATTAGAATTGACTGTAGAATTATGTGTGCAAAAGGTCGCTGATACGTGCTGTCTGTAGAATTAATATTTGACTGAGGTCACTTTTCTTTAAGGAAGTTGTATTTGGAATTACAGGATTCTTTTTCACTGGAAAAGCAAAAGGAAACATCTGCATGCTGGTTTGCACTATATAAAAAGTCAACTGTATTCCTGTAATGTTGTAATTGATGGCTTTAACCTATGAACAGGTCTTTCAAGTAAATTAAATACTTTATTTTTATAGTAATTGTTACCTGCACTTGTTCAGAAAATAAAATGTATCTTAGAGAAGGGCTGCTTAATACTGAGAGTTAATAGCGAGAGCTGTGGTATAAATTTAACTTCATGGTGTATTATAGGTCACTTTTATAGTATCAGTTATGTTGGTAACTTAAATTATCATATTTAAACTCAATAAAACGCTTACTCAATGTTAAAAATGGAAGCTAGGGAAAGTTGTAGCCTAAGTACAGTTGATGTTAAATATACATTGCCCAGTTATCTTTGCTGCCATAAAGTGATTAGTGGCTTAGGAGGATGATAGATGCTCTAACTGCTAATAAGTTTGCTTTGATCTGTGTATTTACAGAAAATGTGTAAAATTGTCTTGGCAAGATTGCAATTTAATTATATGTCATTATGCTCTGTAGGAAGAATAATTGAAATGCGGCCCCTGAGACTAGATATTGCAAATATAGTGCATCTTATTCTCGCTTAGACAAGTTAAATTAGCTGCATGATAAATTTGTTATGAATACAATTATTTGGGTGATAAAAGCAGATGTAACAAGTGGTTTATGGTTCTCTGTAGATACTTTTGAGTATTTTCTCACTTAAAGCCTTCCTGCTAATGAATACTTTGATGTAAATGAACAGCTCTTAAAAATAGTGTTTGGTTTTGGAAGTGGGTCACTATGTAATTTTAGAGATAATTTGATTTAAAAAAAAAANGACTTAGTTGTACTGATTTCCCAGAAAATGAGAGCTTTCTTCATAATGTTGTCCTAACCGAGGGGGACACAACATAGGATGGAAGGATTTTTGAGTGTCTAAAGATTGTGCCAGGTGGTACTTCTAATGCCAGTAATCACAGGGTGCTAAACCCCCAAAATCCCATGCATATGTGTGTCTTCAGTTTCTGCAATAGCTGTCCTGTAGTTGGCAGTACAGTTATAAACATCTTTTAATTTTGGAAAATTACCAACAGAAATCTTATTTCTTGGACTTTCCAGCCATTTGCCATCTGCTTCTGGAGATGCTCTGTTTTTATTTATACAGTATAATGATGCCTGACTGTAGATGTCTTTTGTAAATTGATAATTCATGCATAGACTGCTGCTTCGAGTGATGAAGCTGTGTATAAAATAGGTAACGAACTAACATTTTGGTTTTATTAGAAAGGAAAAAATAATACATTTGAACTTTTATGCTGCTTTAATTTTGTAGTTTTGTGTACTTAAATTGCTACTGATCATTTAATTCCAGAGAGCTAACTCTGTTTCTTGCTGATAACAATAGGAGGTACCAAGTTAACTGGTGGAGAGAAGTCACTTTCCTGATATCTTTATTTTGGACATTATAGAAGAATATAATCTATATATAAAATATATATATATATAAAATTATCAAATCTGATAGATTAAAAAAATAACTTGTAGTGATGGCTAAAAGATAAATCTAAATAACACATTTTTATGACCAAGTAAATAGTTTGTTACTTGAAAGCTTTTATTTCTGTTTTGCTTTAATAATTTTACTGTATTTCAAAATAATTTCAACCTGTGAAACAAGATTTTTCATTTCAGGAAGAAGTCAAAGCAGATTGTTATGACAACTGCAGAAGTGTTGTCAGAATGCATTTGTGATGACAAATTCCTTGTAATGGTACTTCCCTCTGAAGAGTTTCTGTTTTGACACATTGGCGTTCTTAAACATTAACTGAATAGCTCCTCTCTTGCCTAAGATAACATCTAAGGAGATGATATGGTTTGAATTGCAAATTGTGCTCTACTAAGTTTTATCAAGAGTTTTATAAAATAATACTATCACAACATTAAGTTTTAATCCGTTGTGGGTTTCCTAAAAATGTGGCATGTATGATCCCAAGGTGTTAAACTGCTTCATTTTGGCAATAAAACCTAGCCTTAATATGTAATTTTTAGGTGTAATTATTTCTTAATATTTTTATTTAACTTGCTTTATTTGCACATACTGTTTTTTATCAGAAAGCCAAAGAGCATATCGATTTGTGCAAGGCAAGGACTGGGGTTTTAAGAAATTTATCCGAAGAGATTTTTTACTAGATGAAGCTAATGGTCTTCTCCCGGATGATAAGCTTACATTATTTTGTGAGGTGAGTGTAGTTTTCAGTGGCTAACTTTTTAAATAAAATGTTTTCTGCTCTAATAAATAAAGTTTTATGTTGATTTAAAGTAATAGGCTATAAAAGTTGTCTTCTGTAAACTGTATTTATAGTAAGATGCACATCTACGTGCTTTGTCAGCACTGTGTTTTGTTTATTGATAAACATCCTGAAGTACAGATGAAGTCTGAACTGATCACTTGTAAACTGTTGGTCCTCTCCGTGGATCTGCCAGGCTTGGATTAGAATTGACTGTAGAATTATGTGTGCAAAAGGTCGCTGATATGTGCTGTCTGTAGAATTAATATTTGACTGAGGTCACTTTTCTTTAAGGAAGTTGTATTTGGAATTACAGGATTCTTTTTCACTGGAAAAGCAAAAGGAAACATCTGCATGCTGGTTTGCACTATATAAAAAGTCAACTGTATTCCTGTAATGTTGTAATTGATGGCTTTAACCTATGAACAGGTCTTTCAAGTAAATTAAATACTTTATTTTTATAGTAATTGTTACCTGCACTTGTTCAGAAAATAAAATGTATCTTAGAGAAGGGCTGCTTAATACTGAGAGTTAATAGCGAGAGCTGTGGTATAAATTTAACTTCATGGTGTATTATAGGTCACTTTTATAGTATCAGTTATGTTGGTAACTTAAATTATCATATTTAAACTCAATAAAACGCTTACTCAATGTTAAAAATGGAAGCTAGGGAAAGTTGTAGCCTAAGTACAGTTGATGTTAAATATACATTGCCCAGTTATCTTTGCTGCCATAAAGTGATTAGTGGCTTAGGAGGATGATAGATGCTCTAACTGCTAATAAGTTTGCTTTGATCTGTGTATTTACAGAAAATGTGTAAAATTGTCTTGGCAAGATTGCAATTTAATTATATGTCATTATGCTCTGTAGGAAGAATAATTGAAATGCGGCCCCTGAGACTAGATATTGCAAATATAGTGCATCTTATTCTCGCTTAGACAAGTTAAATTAGCTGCATGATAAATTTGTTATGAATACAATTATTTGGGTGATAAAAGCAGATGTAACAAGTGGTTTATGGTTCTCTGTAGATACTTTTGAGTATTTTCTCACTTAAAGCCTTCCTGCTAATGAATACTTTGATGTAAATGAACAGCTCTTAAAAATAGTGTTTGGTTTTGGAAGTGGGTCACTATGTAATTTTAGAGATAATTTGATTTAAAAAAAAAATAAAAAACAAAAAACCCCTGAATTTTCCAGAGAAAACTATTGTTATTTAAATTTTGATGCTAATCTTTAAATATGTCTGTTTCCCTACAAAACCTTTTAATGTGACTGGCTTTTGTGAAGTGTTTGACCTACCCTGGTTATAAATGCTGAAGGAAGTGCAACATTGAGTTGTGCACAATGAGCACATTAAAATAACTCAGGCTTGTTTCAGGCTAAAGCAAAATAAAAATTGGAAATCCCAATATTTTTAAAATCTGTTTATTCGGATGTATTCTTCTAGCTCTTCGGCTGTCATTAGAAATAACAGTTGCTGTGTGAAGGACCTATTTCTATAGAGAAGTTTGACGTTTTTGTGCTTCTAAATTTTAATTCCTGTGTTTGCCTACCTACTTGTATCCTAGTAGAAAGACTGACTTGCCACTTCTTAAAACTGCGTTGTACTTGACTGAATAAAACTTAGTAGATCCAGCAGGTATTTAGTAAAGGTGTCTCAATACCAACTGTGCTGGTTGGCTCTTCTTTACTCCCTGCTGGGCTGCAGAAGGATTATTTGGCCTTCTGGGCAGGAAACACCCTCCTTCAGTGTTACTGAATGTTCTTAAAATCAGTTGGATGTATCCTTGGATGGGAAACTCCAAAGGGTTAGTAGATTAAATACTTTGCAAATCCAACGCTGCCACCGACAAGTGACCTATTGATTAAACACAACTTCATTATTTTATTTTTGAGCAAACTGATCTGTTTCACTCAATTCTCGCTTTCTGTATAATTTGAAATTGCTGAAATCTTGCAAGTATTTTCATTTGCTACTACAATAGTAAATTCTCTGCAGGGACGTTTATCCTCCTGAGTGCTTTTACAGATCTTTTACCTAACTCATGGAGAGGGTAGTCACATCATCTTTACTGTAAGACCACAAAAGATTCCAAACTCAAGCATATGTTACCTACGTTAACTGTAACCACACACAGAACTTGTTCAAGTCGTAGTTTATACATCTTTATATACTCTTATTTAAAAGACTATGCAATTACAAACAGTTTCTGTGCCCCTAAAGTATGCATGCACAGCTTCCTAAGAAATAAAGTAAATCAGGCTTTGTGGAGTACCTGGACAATCCTGGCTAGACTGGTACTTCTTGTTTGTTGTTTCTAGCATCTCCTCCTCATCCTGCAGTTTAGTGAAGAAATATATTTGCTTTTGTGAATGTTTTTGTAAACACAACTCTAAGGATGCCTGAAGTAAGTGTTTGGTATCAGGTGTTCAGACAATCACAAAACGGTCTCTTTTAACATGATTTATATGGGATTGACTTGATTGAACTTCAGTTTCATTTAAACAAATTTAAAAAAAAGCATTTGATATTAAGCATACCATCTGGACAAGGGACATAAGAAATATCAGACCCCTCTAAGTATTTGTATTGAGAATCTTTAGAAGATGTTACAACTTATAGACAATGCATCCTAGGCCATCCATGCGTTGTAAACTCGAATTGGAATTTTGCTTGGGCTATATCTGAAAAGGATGGGTCACAGCATATTGTTGTTTTGCACAACTATCAATATATATGAAAAACCACTCTAAAGTAGGGGAAGCTTGGAACATCAGATATCAGCTTAAGTGTGCGTGAAGAACGTGTAGACAACCTTCCTAGACACTGTAACTCACGAGAGGATGCTGTGTGGACAACTCAGATTGTGAATTTTGAGTCAAGCCTTTGGAGAAGCAGAATTGACAAGAGAAGATGGATTTTGCAAAGCTAAAATTCTGTGTGTATGTGTATCTCCTGAAAGCACTTTGTGTGTATGAAAACTGCTGTATGATAGTGCTATAGGTACTTCAGTGTCGTAAATGTATAGTCTTACTGTGAAAGTGGAGTTTTGTGGTGATTTGGGGTTTGGTGGTTTTTTTTTTTTTTTTCCTTTTTAAAAGGTGGAATAATATAAAGGAATTTCTTCTAATCACAAGAGGGTATGGGATGAAACAGGGAATTAAGCAATGATTCAAATCCCTAAGCTGCTGTCTTAATTGGATCATCCTTCTCTTCTGATCTGGAGTTTGGTTTGCAGTGCTCTCACTTTCTCTGAAGCTTAGCTGTACTATTTTTGTGTTATGCCAGATTTATTCCAGATGCTGTGCCTCTGGAAATCAAACAAAGCACTCATCTTAACAGTACCAGCACTTTCTCTTAATATATAATGCTAATATTTTGTGTTTGGGAGATGCAGTGATGAAGATCTTGTTGTGTGGCTCTCTTTATGAAGGTTTTATTCTCTGGTATGTGCTCTCAGACAACAGAAGTGAAACCTGCTGAGTTCTTCAGTTTTCCTGATACACTGATTAAAATGGCTTAGTATGTAAAGATACCTGAAAAATGCAAATATGAATAGTACTGTCCTGCTTACTTCCTACATGAAAGCCTTAATCATGGGGAATAATGGCAATATATTCACTCACATACATGTATTTTGTGATTTTCTTCATTAGTTCTGTATAAACATTACGTTCTGTGAGCGTACGTTTCATTACTGAAGTTACTTGCCCACTACATTTTATCCTGTGTTGCATTATATTTCTAAAATAATGACTTTTAATTTTGTTTGGAATCCTGCCTCAGCGGACACAGTAAAATGAAATAACAAGGGAACTATGTTACTTGCGCTTAGTTTACGTTATGACATTGCAAGTTAAGTATGGATTTACTGTGATTAAATTAGGAATATCATACTGTTCAAAACTTTGATGGAATATTTTTATGAAACTTCTCTGTGACCTTGTGATCTTGATGATCCATTTAGAATTTCATATTGTATGTATTTTCCTTAAATGCATGGGGAGCACTGAACTGTTCATTTATCTCTGAAGTAGCATTAAGATTTTTTTTAATCCCACTGCCATCTCAAGAAGCATATCTGTCCTTGACTTATTTACTTTGGCATTTCTGTCAGGTGGCATGTGGTATTATGCTCTTTCTTTTTGTTTTGGTTGGATGAATGCTTAATGTTAAGAGTCTCCACTTAAAGCCCTATTTAAGTTATTTGAAATTAAACTGTAAAGCATTGGTTTATGGTTCTTGGCTAAGGCCGGAAACACCACTGTCTTTTACTTTGCTTTGGAATGGTTGAAATTCTAGCAATAGGTACTGTAATTTAATTGTTATTGACATACAGTTATGAAGGAGTTGTCCTGCTGTGATTTTTCTCTTAGGTAAGCGTGGTCCAAGACTCAGTAAATATATCAGGACAGTCTAATACAAACACTTTGAAGGTACCCGAATGTCGACTAGCAGAAGATTTAGGGAATCTCTGGGAAACAACAAGATTTACAGATTGCAGTTTTTATGTAGGAGGACAAGAATTCAAAGCTCATAAATCTGTCCTTGCAGGTACTTTCTACTTTTGTATTGCTATAATTTTGTAATTAAAATTGCTAACAATTTAAAGTTTGATACTTATTTAATATCGCTTTTCTTGCTACAGCACGGTCTCCAGTTTTTAACGCAATGTTTGAACATGAAATGGAGGAAAGCAAAAAGGTAAGCCTTACTGAAAAGTTGTACATATAAATATTTTTCACTGTGAAAAAGGGGAAGATTGCAGAAAACATGGAAGTGTTGAAGGTTGAGGAAGATGAGTATTGTGTGATGATAAGTGGAGGAGGTACTGCTCCTGAACGCTTTCTTGGTGAGTTCTGCAGGAGCTTCTTTGCGCAGACAGGGCCAACTGTGGAAAGATTCATGAGGATTTCAAGTACTTGTGTTTGTCCTCGATCAGTGTTTTTGTTTTTTGTTTTGGTTTTTTATTGTTAGCTACTGATGGAGTTAGCCTAGTAACCTCTGCCCCTTTTTGCTATAGTTTCTACCCTCATGTAAGCTGATTGACTTGATTAAGGTTTCGCTCTGTTGTATTAAGACATTCTATATTGTAGCTAGAACACAAAGAAACAACAGGTGAGTGATGACTCTGATTAAGCCTAGAGGCAGTGAAGGGCTCCTTTGCATTTAGAGTTTCTGCAGGCACCTGACCTGTTGTAGAAGTGTTTTGGGTGGATAGTTACTTAATCTACACAGAGAGCTGTTTCTGCTTTTATGCACTTGATGTGGATGTCTCCCACAGTCAGTTGTTGTTTGTGTCTTTCATGAGAAGCGTTATCTAAAATGGGTTGGCTATAGGCAGAGTCTGTGGAAAGGTGAGGAACTGATCGGCTGACTAAAAGATTGTAGTAGATGACCAATATTTGGTCTTGGAGGCTGCAATGATGCTGCTTGTGTGAACAAATCCATTGGATGAATATCGTGCTGTAGTACAGATGAGTTTCACAAACACGATGTTTTTTCTTTCCTGCACTTCTTCAGTCTGGGAATTTTCATGGGTAGGATTGGGATATTGAAAGCATTATATTGGGATTTCTGGACTGAAAGAAACCCGGGCATGTCACATCTTCAGTAGCATCTCATCCTGGGGATGTCTGTGCTACAGCCCTACTTGTAAATCCTGTATGTGGTTCAGAGGATAGGAAACCAGGACACGTACATCTCGTGTGTTGGCAGTCTGTGATTTTTGCATTCCATTCAAAAGTCTGATGTTTGCTTCTACATCTTTGACATAATTTCCTACTTCGTTAATTGCTTATAGGGGACACTATTAGAGGATGGGGTCAAGCATGCAACACCACAGATTTGTTACAAGGACCTTTAGCAACATGATGTTGGTTAGATGTGCTTCTTTGCTTTTTGGATTCTGAGGGGGAAAAGGAAAACATAGGCTGTGTTGACTCTAAGTCAAGCCAAAACCGCTCCCTTTGTTCTTTTTGCTGCTCTGGCTTCTGATATTCCAAGCACATCTTTGTTAGGTTGGAAGCTCAGCAGCAGTTTTAAATGTTCCTGAAACTGTGCCTTGCTTTTTATGTACAGTCTGTGCAACAGAGTCCAAAGTTTAGACATTCCTAGAAAAAATTGCAGTAAGTTTTCATTGCAACTTCTGACTTTTAGAGCTAGTGATTTGGGTTTCTTTCTGCTTAATATTGTTGAATGTCAACTTAAATTTGTAAGGATTTTATATGATAAATGGCAAATGAAAACTTGTAGCATGCCTGCAGATGATATTTGATTTGTTCACTTTAATGTTGTGGCTAAACACCAGAGGCTTTTAGTGATTCTTCTTCTTTTACCAGAATCGTGTAGAAATAAATGATGTAGACCCTGAAGTTTTTAAAGAAATGATGAGATTCATTTACACGGGAAAAGCACCAAACCTTGAAAAAATGGCCGACAACTTGTTGGCAGCTGCAGACAAAGTAAGTACTTGACTACTAAGTTCTCAAACCTGATATTTGCTAGGAGAAATTTCTGTCTTTTTTTTTTCAGAATGATACATATGTTGGTTTTTTATTGTTTTGTTTAAATATGAGAAACAACGGAAATGGAGAAAGGTGGGAAAGAATAGACTTTTACTAGTGGAAAGCTGGAAAATCTTTCTTGGCAAGAAGTGTTTCAGATATTAAGTATATTTACTATCCAAAGTTGTTTGAAATGGGGACCATTAATATCATTTGGAAAATAGGTCTTAATAAAATAAAATGTGCCCTACATGTGTGTATTCTTGAAGAGAATTTATACAAGTCTTTGAATTAACTGTTTCCTAAAGTTCTGCTACTTCAGAACTTTCATCTTTTTGTCTTCCTTCCAAGCTTACTAGTTCTAATCTTTCATCTCCTCTGTCTTGGGATTTTGTCTATTCTTTAAACTGTTGTACTTCTTGTTCTATGATTTCTATGTTCTATGATTTTTGAGGTGAGGGGATTTAGCACAGCAATTAAGGTGAGATTATTCCCTTCCATATCATAATTCACAGTTGTCTCACTTCTCAAAAACTTGACCCAACAACTTGTTTTTCCTTCACTGCATTACAGCTTGACTTGAAATTTTGGTTAGTTATCCTCAGAGAAGAGACAGTTGTCTTTCCCTGAGGAGGCATTAGTAGTTTAGGAACCAGAAAATATTCACTTCAGTGTGTGTAATCTGCAATTTGCTCTCAGCTGCGAGTATGGCAATTTCTTAAACTTCCTTTGCAACTTCCCAATTGGTTGTGCAATCGTGTCTATAAAACCTTATGAGAAGGCAGTTCTAACCACTAATCAATCCTTGTATAAGTTCTGTGAGTCATCCCAGTAGTTAATTTAAAGAAACAATTATAATTTTTTTTTCCTGGCAACTTGGTGTCTTCTAATTCTTAAAGATGTCTTGACCTGGCACTGCTCTGGCTTTGGTGATTTATCACTTACTCTTTTCACCTCTTGGTGCCAGCATCTCATCTTCTAAAACTGATGATGTTTTGTCAAGTTTCAGTGCACCCAAGCAGGGAGGTGAAATAGGGCTCTTTTATAAATGCTGGCCTTTTATTTAGAGCATAATTCATAAATGTAGAGAATATTATAAGGTGCAGCTGTATGATTGTCTGCAATAGCAGGAAATAAAAGTAGTGAGCTAGGAGGTCCCTATGGTTTGGGGTTTTTTTGTAGCAAAAAAAATATAAAACTGCTAGGAACTCTGCTATTCCTTCTGATGTGAAATAGTCTAAAAATGAGTGTTCTCTGTATTACCAAAGGCATTTTCATTGCTGTATTACCTGATAGATACAGATTTGTTATAAGTGATAATTATGCCCTAAATAAAGGTATCCCGAGGAATAGTGTCATAACAAAATGGATGTAAAAATGCATAAGTCTTGAAACATAGAAGTTAAACTGGTAATTTCACTTTTCAGTGTCATTTTTGTTGAATAGAACAGTTGTTGATAGAACTGTGTGAGTGGCAACTTGAAGTGGCCTCTTAAGCACCTAAAATTATTTTCAAACTTGCAAACTGTATCTGAAGGGTGTGAAACTAAGCAGAAAGGGTAAGACCTCAGTCAGAATGTATGCAGCTGAATGAAACCTGCCCAAATTGACATCCTTCAAAAAAGCAGCTCAGTTTATTTATGCAAAATAATAAATGGGAATGTGATTATTTTACATCTGGTTTCTGGTAAGCAGTGTCAAAGATACGGAAGAAGTTAAGAACTTCAGAGGTGGGGATGGGGGTAAACCTGGTACAAGCTAGATTCAAACAGACTGATGTATTTTACCTTAAACAGTTTCATGAAACTTTCCATTTTGTAATTTCTTGCCCCTCACTTGGAGACATAAACTTGTCTAATGATGATTTTGATAAAGAACCCATGTCTGTTCCTTGCTTTTCTTCCCTTACCAAACTGAAGGAAAAAGAAAACTTTAAACTCATTATTATTGTTGTTTTAATAAAAGTTTTCCCAGTAAAGCATGATCAGTTTGTGTCAAACCAAGTGCATGTCTTAGGATTTGAGGACTCTAGAGTGCAGCTTACTGAATTTTGAGTAACATGTTTGGAAGCAATTTGGTCTTAAGCTTGGGAGACACCTAGCATTTTCATGACTGGAAAGTGTCTTAAAAACTGTAGAGATAACGGTAGAAAGAATGAGTTTGAAGAATGATTAGTGTAGTTTTTTCTTTTGTCAGTATGCACTGGAACGGCTGAAGGTCATGTGTGAGGAAGCACTCTGTAGTAACCTCTCGGTAGAAAATGTTGCTGATATTCTTATCCTCGCAGATTTGCACAGCGCTGAACAGTTAAAAGCACAAGCAATAGACTTTATTAACAGGCAAGTAATATTTATGAGATTCTAAATACATTTTCATTTATGCTTTTTGTACCTTTTCAATATTAGCACAGTTCTCTCTTACAGGTGCAGTGTTCTTAGACAACTTGGGTGTAAAGATGGGAAAAACTGGAATAGCAAGTAAGTTTCCCTGCCTCGTGATGTTCTGTACAAACACTGCTAAATAGACTGCAGATCTTAAGAACTGTTGCTTCATTTCCACACTACTGAGGCCGGTCACTGACTGTAAGTAAAGTGGGATTCAGCAGATGCCACCCCCGTTAATGATTGTGGCTTCCCCTTTCAACGATGGGGAGAGTTAACTGCCCTCCAGTTTGAGATCATAACACCTAGTTCTCAT
This sequence comes from Thinocorus orbignyianus, assembly GCA_013400375.1. Classification (NCBI taxonomy): domain Eukaryota; kingdom Metazoa; phylum Chordata; class Aves; order Ciconiiformes; family Thinocoridae; genus Thinocorus; species Thinocorus orbignyianus. The sequence continues at coordinate 3,731,817 of VXBW01006525.1, forward strand.
TTTCCCCTCTTAGGGATATCAGTGCTGTGGGTTGGTGGCAGCAGCCACCACAAGAGAAAGGAAACCATTCTCTTGACTAACCAGGCTTGTGCCTGGAGGATTGGCAACACCTGGGTGGTTTCAGGGCTTGCTTAGGTCAATCTCAACCTGCAGGATTTCCAAAGAAAGGAGGGCAGTTGCTCTTTTTGCCTTCGGCAACATGTTTGTGCACCTTCCCACATGTCAGCACTAGTACTGTTGAAGCCAAACAACTAGTCAGTCAGGTCCCTCTGCTCTGGCTGACTCTGTGAGTGTTCATGCCTTTACTAGAAGTAGATGGAGAAAATTTGGTTCAGGCTGTAGGACTTGATTACAGCATAGAACAGCTCAAGTGAATGATGAGATAGCTAGTTTCAGAATAGCCAGTGGTAATGTGAAGCAGCAAAAGGAGAGCAGGGAACTTATTTCTTACCATCAGAATCTCTCAAGAAGTTATAAGCTGTGTAATATCAGTTACTTTAAAATTAGGGAGTTTCTCCTTTAGAAACAAGAGTCTTCACAGGCCTAGTGGTTGAGCATGATGTGAAATCCCTCTACTCCACACTCGTGAGACCTGACCTGGAGTACTGTGTCCAGCTCTGGAGTCCTCAACATAGAAAGGGACATGGACCTGTTGGAATGGGTCCAGCAGGGGGCCAGGAAGATGATCAGNAAGGAGATAGTAGAAGGGGAATAGTAAAATACCAGTAGAAAAACTAATAAAGATGTCAGAATGCATAGTAATGTAAACTAGTTGGTGTGTTCCTTCTGAAGTGATTTGGAACTTACTGAGTTAATTTCCTGGGTTAGATAACTGCTAGTTAAGATGCTGATCATCTCTGCTGCAGCTAAAGCATCTACGATAAATCAGGGAAATCGTGTGAGAGGACTTGGCTTAATTTACTGACTCTGGGTACCAGGGGGCCTGAACTTTGATATTGTTTCTCAAGGCACTTACCTTTACTGACTTGCAGCAGAAGATTAAAGGCTTGCATTAGAAATCTGCAAAAGGTTTTTGAGAGATCATATAGTATAGAGGTCAGCTGCCAACTTTATGCTTGACAGCGTTCCTGAAATGGAATGAGAGTGCTCTTGAGAGGCTTTTGAAAATGCGAGGCAATGGAAACTTGGGATTGGTGCATAAGGTGTTGGTTCCAAATTACAGACTTATCCTGTGTCAATGTTGCATGTATTCCTGCTGGTGTAATGCTCTTCATGTGCAGAGTGAACTCTATGCTTTTGTTTTATATTATTTCACAAAACCAGTAAATACATACATTGAGAAATACATTGGTTTTAATCTCATGGATGTCAATGGGATGCTTGTGGTTGCTTCTCTATTAGTTTCCAACAGCCACTGTTGATTTTTAACTATTCTGAGTGTAAGCCATGATCTTGTACTGAAGAAAAAGTGAATATTCTCAAGTACACTCCACTGGTATTCAAACTGCAAGCTCCCAGTGAAGAGTTCTGTAGTCAGCCAGCTAATCCGTCTTCATGGCTTTTTCTAATATATGAACTACATAATTTTTGCTGCAGTTTCAGCTGATTCATCCTGTCATCCTTCTCTCTCCCCAAATTGAGCATGCCCTTCTATGTAATGAGATTATCATGTCTTCCCTTGCTTTTCTTCTTTCCACTAGACCTCATTTTCCTCTAGTTTTCCTTATAATTTTTTGCTGGTTTTCCTGAGCAATTTCAAGGTGGTTACCTTTAGAATCCTGCCCAGGATTGGATGCAGTGCTGTACCTGAGGTCATGCTGATACTGAGTAGAGCAGACTCGGTGCCCTATGCCCTACATGTGATAATATTAATGTACCCAAATTGTAATTTGCTGCTTATTCCCAATGGCATCCTTACTGGCATTCGTGAAGTGTGTTGTCTCATCGTGCTCAGCTGCTCTCCTGCGGTATTTCTGCCTTGCCTGCTCTTCTCCACTGTTCATTTTTTGTGTTTCGTTTGTAAAATTGTGTGACTATTGTTAATACTTCTGTTTTCAGCCAAGCAACAGACATAATGGAAACAGCAGGCTGGAAGTCCATGATCCACTCCCACCCTCACTTAGTAGCAGAGGCCTTTCGTGCACTCGCATCTGCACAGTGTCCACAGTTTGGCATTCCACGCAAACGGCTAAAACAGTCATGAAATCTTCCATGAACTTTAGAGAAATTGAATTGACTCTACTCCTCCATGTCCAGAGGTGTTTTCACAAACCGTAACAAGAGTTTTTGTTATCCTTGTCCACAGAACAGAAGCTGAAAAAGCCTATTGTTTGCTTTTCAGATGGATAATTTATGGTTTAATCCTCAGCTTTAAATTAGACTGATTACTCTAATTCACTGAAAGGCCTTAAATTATCTTCAATGACTCTCTAGTCCATATAGTCTAATGTATCTTGATTTTTTTATTATTATTTTTTAATGTGCCTTGTCTTTTTGACTAGGCTCTGCAGGATTGCACTAGCTCCATAATGCAGTAAAGTTGATAACTGAAGATTAATTTTTTGAAAGGGATCTTCCATTATTTTCAGAGGAAAAAAAAAGAAAAAAAAAGAAAAAGATTATAGTTTGGTCCTGTGCTTAACTGGAAGGTTTTAACAAGCCTCTCATTAAAAGTGCTTGAACCAGAGGCACACAATGTACCTTAGACAAGTGCTAAATATAGAGAGAGCCTGGTTACCTTCAGCGGATGCCTACAGGCTATTTATGGCAATATACTGCTTTGAACGTAATTTATTTTTCATTGTGGGGGCAAATATGCAATGGTTTGGCCCAAAAAATGTATTTTCATTACAGTTTGTAATGCTTATTGTGTGTGTGTGTGTCAAAGCTGTCCAAACAGTGAAAAGAAACACAGAATAAACCTCTTGCTTGTGTTTCTTTACGGTCCATCATTAGTTTACATTTAATGCAGAACTGAACGAGAGGTAAAGACTTCAATGTGAAAACAGAATCATATTGTCTATGGAAAAAAAACCTAAAATATATCCAACGTGTATGGTTACATAGGAAGAGTAAAGGATGCATAGAATGACCAAATGTAAATTGAAGAAATGGGCCAAATGGATTCCGAATATGCACTTTTAATGTGTAACTTTTGTATGTTGTGTGGTACATATATATTTTGCTTTTGATGAATTAATGAGGTACAGGTAATTGTGGCTTAACTTTTTAGATACGTTTTGAGATGCCCACAGCCACATGGGATTTAGTTTTGTTAGAAAAGAAAGGCATGTCTTTTTAAGACTAAATTGAAGGTGGCTATTACAAGCTTTCATATTTAAGTAAACAGAATATTTTTCGCTTATTTGAAAAAGGCATGTGAATGGTAAAACTTCTGAAGGGATTTTTCCCACCTTGGTGTGTGTGTGTGCAGCTTCCTTTGACACCCGGGGAGGTTATGTACACATCAAGAGGAGTATTTCCCTGAAATGTCAGATGGTATTTGCAAGCAGAGACTTGCTCGCTCTTGCATTTCAGTTATTGTACTAGCATTGTGGATGGTATTGAAATTCTGCATAATGTGAAAAGGATGAAACATTTGTAAACTGCTTGTCATGGGCCAGTTCTTTATTATATATGAACCTTAGCTTTAATATCAACATCCTCAGTGTTTGATGGCTTTGTTTACAATTGGGAGGAAAAGTCTGCAGTAGTGCACACTCTAAATGTTTCCTGAGTTATTGCATTGAGTTTACTGTAATAGTGATAATATGCTATATTTCTTTTGGGGGAAGACTTGGGTTCAGCAGTGGGGAACGGGAGGAAATCTCACCTAATTTATAAACCTATTTACATAAGAGGTTTTAGTTTGCCTATTAAGAAAAAAAAAAGAATTATGCAGGGATGAGAGAAGAAGAATTTCAGATCGTTCACTATCTTTAGATCTATCTCCATCCTCATTTCATTGAGATTCATCTGATTTGCTCTGAAAGAAATTTTTAGAGGGAAGAGTGTATAGTTTTATACTTTGACATCTAGCAAACCATTAGTGAAGGTAAATTGGAAAAAATGCCCAGTCCAATTTTGAAGAATAAAATAACCTCTAAACATGCATTTTCTTCTTACCTTCTAACTAAATCTTTATGATGGATAAAGTGTAAAATCAGAAACTTTAATAGTACATAAGGCATCAAATTATATATTTACAGAGATTTATCCTTTTATCAATTTTTAAATATTTATCTAAAATAAGGTCTCATAAGCATTCTGCACAGTAAGGCGTAAAGGTAGTTGGTCCCTCCAAAATAGTGATGGTTTTGCTGCACTGTGTAGTGCTTTAGGACGATATATCCTCATCATCACTGGGAAAACTTGCAGCTCTAACATACGAAGTGACTTGAATATTTAATGCTGTAATGATTGTCCAGTTCAGCTCTTTCTAAAGTAACGATATTCAGTAAGTGAATATAAAGCTTAAGGACTTCTATGAAAGCTTTTTTTCTTTTTTAAAAGCTTAATAGCACACTTGTACCAAAAAAAAAAGTCAGATGCTGTGCTGTAATATTATCTGCATCGTAGAGTGTCCACTTTTCAGGTCAGGCAGTGTATACCATACATTACACTAACAGGAAAGAAATATAAAATCAAACCACCATGATAATTGATCTGTTCAGATTTGGTTTTATTTATTACGTGTGTTTTCAAGGTTTGTCAGCCCTTAAGAAAAAGGTAAAGCAGTTGCTGTATTCTTAAGTGAGTGCACTAATTATTCACCTCTTCTATTCTTTAATTAACTACATGCAGTGTTCTCACTGGGATGGGATAGCTGGTAATTGCAACCTTCTCCTTTTGGATTCGGTAGCTTCTTTTGATTCCCCACATCTCAAGAGCTTGCCCATCAAAACCTCAGCCAGCAGTTCTGAGTGCAGCAGATAGTTTTCTATCTAGTAGAATGGACAGGGATTTTTTTCAGGCTGAAATCTTAGGGTGTTTTTTTTTTTTTTTTCCTCTTAGTTTTCTATCCAGATTAGGAATATAATGTATGAAGGTGCCATGTTTTGGCTTGCCAACACTACTCCCTCGGATATATGTGAATCATCGCTTCCATACTCTTCTGGGGAGAACCCTGCATGTGTCCTGTGTGTGCGTGCGTGTGCGTGTATGACTGCGGTGTTTTTTGTCAAGAATGACTTTCTAAAAATAAGGACTCAATTTGCTGTCAAAATGCTTTTATGTATTATATATATTATTATTTTTTTTTCCATTTGAACCTCTCCTAAGGAGATGCTTTGGGTGGAAGATGCTTCAAGAAATAATCCTTATTTCCTAGTCCATTTACTGCATGCAGAAGTATGAACACATTGTGCCTTTTTTAGGAAACTGTTGTAATGAAGGGAAGATTTAACAGGATACAAGGTCTTTCTAAAAGGTATTTTTAAAGGTGAAGGACAATGCTATTTGATACACAATTGAGATAGGAAAGTTACAAATTACACATTTGAGCTCCATTGCATGTTGATTCTTGCTTCCTAAATTCCGTTTCACTGAGATAGAAACAACACACAAAAAAAAAGTGGAGTAAGTATTACAGATACAAGTTGAGTAATGGTATATTTTTGTGAAAATGTGACAATATTTGCTGTTACAAGATAAGTGTGTGTCAAAATGTGATAGTCATGGACACAAAGTTAGTTTTAGCAGTTGCTCTAGTTCTGATGTTTTTCTGAGCACTGAGTATAAAATTCACCTTTGCATAGAAGGTCAGTAGAAGACCTACATGGAGATAATGTTCCTTTTAAATCCTCGTGGAAAGGTTTTCTCCCTTGGGAGAATAAAACCACGTGCAGTATTTGAAACTGTGTTTCATATAAGACAGTGAGTTGCAAATGTGAGGTATTGCTACCTGAAATATTGTTGCATTTTGTTGAATTTTACAGTCGGTTAAAATTCCGAAGCTTAATTTTATTTTTTTTTTTTTCATAATTGACAAGTGGAATGTTCACTGTCCTCTTTGTCCGGTGTTGATAGCATATTTTGTGCCGAGCTTAGTTCCTTGGCTAGTGAGACACTGACTTAGTCTCATAACTTGGCTTCTGCTTCCAGTAAATAGACTACGTTTGTAAAGGGAATTCACTATTTCAAGTGTTTTGCAAGGAACTTCACCGTATTTGTAAAACCTGGTTTTTGAAGGCTTGAGATCAACGAGTCCTGTTTTAGAAATTAAACCAGTGAAGTGACTTAGACCTGTTTTGGGGTGGAAATGATGAAGAGAATTCAGATGTGTAAACAGTTGTATCAAACCATCCAGCCTTTTTTTATCAGCTGATGTTAATGGTGAAATACTTTTTGTACCTTGTTGCTGAAAATATTTTTGCGTTTCAGCACATCAAGTTACAATAAAGTTGTTACTTATACAGAATGTGTCTCTGTGGCTTCTATTTGGGTCTCTTTTTTCCTGGGTATGTTCACAACGGCTGTCTTTTCTTCTCTCCTTTGAGAAAGATATTTTACCAGCGCTGTCAATCAGTCTAGTGTAAAATATGCTGCTGTCCTCATGGAAATCCTTTTTTTTTGGGGGGAGGAGAATCATATTAGTCTTGCTCTGATTTCCACTAACTTAGTTATTTTTGCATTTTGACACTTTCAAATGATTTAGAGCTCTGAGTCTATAACTTCCCTACCTGAGAAGTGACTGTCTTTACACAGATTCTGTCAGAACCATTTCTCGGTGGGAAGAAAAGTTGATCTGTGGTAATAAAGATGGGTTTCATGGTTTCTTTTTCCACCTACCATTGAGAACTGCTTTCTTTTTTTCCCTTCTGCCAAGGATTGTGGTCTTGTAATGACCTTGTATGAGAGGAATGGTCCTTGCATTTGTTTCAGGAGATTGAGTATGTGAGAATAATCTATATGGGTAGCTTATGGGGTTTAATGTGTTTGTAGATATTTTGCACAGATCTGTAGGACTGTTGATGCGCTGCTCTGTCTATTTGACTTTGGACGCACTGAACTTTGGAAAACCATGAAGTCAAGGTAAGTTACTTTACAAAAAGTGACACAAACCTTTTGAACACATGCAGCTGTCTGGGGTTATCTGCACTATGGCGAGGATGTGGCACAATCAACCATTGCAGTTCTTCCTAAGATGACTTGAGTAACAAGTTAAAATGATACAGATCATAGAATGGTTAGAGTTGGAAGGGACACTAAAGATCATCAAGTTCCAACCCTCCTGCCCTGGGCAGGGGCACCTCCTGCTAGACCAGGTCATCCCAGGGTTGCCTTGGTTGTCAGCATAGCATGTCACTGTTTGGTGAGTAGGTACCTGCAAAATTCTTGAAACATATGTCCCTTAAGTTACTCTGCAGCAATTCAGCTTAAAGTTGCTCATGAGGCTCATACCACCTATAGCATAGCTGACACCTGCACAGACGTTTTCAGTGACCACCACAATAAATGTTACTTATTCCCATGTAATGGAAATTACATGTGCAAGTCCAGGTTTTTAAACTGAGCTTCACATTTTAGGTAAAGAATATTAAACTTCGGTGATAGGACAAGAGGAAATAGCCTCAACTTGCACCAGAGGAGGTTCAGATTGGATCTCTGGAAAAATTTTTACACTGAAAGGGTTATTAAGCCTTGGAAGGGGCTGCCAATGGAAGCGGTTGAGATGTCGTGCCTGGAGGTATTCAAAAGATGGGTTGACGTGGTGCTTAGTGATGTAGTTTAATGACGGGTTTTTATCAGAGTTGGGTTGACGGTTGGACGATCTTAAAGATCCCTTCCAACCCAGACAGTTCTATGATTCTATTTCTTTTTTTTCTGGAAGGCTGTGTTTTTATCCTTAGTCTTTCTGAAGTAGTTTTTCTTCTGAGAAGTTTACCTTGCCATTAGACAAAAGGCTTTGTTATTCAGCTAAACAGACTAAATTAGCATTGATTAAGAAAGCACCTGCTTTCCTTCTAAAATAAATTCTAATAGTCTTTTGTGTGGAAACCGGGCACAGAAAATTCTTTCTCCTTTTAGTTGAATGCTTCTGTTAGAAAAAAATAACAAATACAGTGTCAATCTCTCTGAATCTTGGTTTAACTAAAGTATTACTAGTGAAAGCTTTTTCTTTCTGAGAATTCTCACTTCAAGTCCAGTGAAAATTTTAAAAGGGCAAAGCTCCACTGGTGAATTTGATTGGTAAGATACACTCTTACAGTTAAAAAAAATCTCTCACTGTACAGAATTGCCAGCCCAAACGTACACTGGAGGTGTAGTTGGATGTCCTGCTGAGTAACGTCAACTTAAGTTGTCCCCATTATTGCTACTGGAAAAGTATTTCAGAGTGCAACCTGAGCAGGTGAGAAATGACAAATTAAACGGGGGTTTGCGTCACTTGAAAATTCATAGTTGTTACTAATCATGACAACTTTCATCTTCAGTTTACTGTAAGAAATTCTGATTTATGCTAGGATCTTACCTAGCTCACTCTTTTACTTAACTAAACTTACTGGTTTCTTTATTAAGTTCTACATGGAAGAATATAATCTTTCAATAGTTTTTCTGTGTTTTAAATGGCTCATGTTACATTACTATTAAAGTAAGAGTATTACCCATTCCCCTGCAAATTTAACTTGATCAAACTACGTCAAACATGAACAAATAACTTTGTGCTTAGGATTGTGATAGTATGGCAATAGAGAAAATGCTGTTAATTACTATTAGAATTAGTGTAGTTTTGAACAGTTAATTGTTCTGCAAACTTCTTGGTAATTTTTTCACTAGAGAAACATGTTTTTATTGTCATCTGTTTTGAAGACTCCTCCTATGTTCTCTCAGAGAAAGCTGGAAGAAATACAAGTGCAGAAGTCGAACGGAGCATTTCAGATTGTATGACAGAAAGGGACTTGCTTTTTCCTCTGAGCATTGCATCTAGGCAGAAAACAAAAAGCCCAGACTGGGTTGTGACAATTCACGAGTTCTTTGGAGAAGACATTAAATAAGTTACATTTTAAACAGTATGTGGAGTTGATGCTTTAAGCGTAGAATTGGGTTTCTTGTAAGTCAAGTATAAATAACAGAGTTTGTGGCGTTTGCTTGACCTCAGCTTACAGAGAAACTGTCCAAGAGCGTTTTGAGTTGTTGGTTCAAGTATTTCGAAGGAGACTTGGAGCTGTAGCAATTTGTGGTGATCAACCTGCAAAGCAGAGAGCGGTTTCAGCTTCCTTTGAAACCGTTACGTGACATAAACAGTTTTTGTCTTGGGTTCTTAAGAGTTTGGAGCAGCACGATATATTTGTGCGGGTACTGCATTTCAGTCAAGGGGACGTATATAATGAGTTAAAAAAAAATAAAAAATCTGCCAAACTTATGCATGTTTCATGTTTTGGTAGCGATTGTCATGTAGAAAATAAATTGCACAACGTCAAACTTTGCGTCGCTGATCAGAACAGCGGCAATTTGTGCTGAATTTTAAGCAGTTACGGGCTTTGACTTCCCACGTTTCTTGCTGCATAGTTGACTGAGCCATTTCAGTTAAGAAAGGTAAATTTTGAAGCATATGCAAAAAATTCTAGTAGGGTGGCTTCTTAAAGCGTAGAACCTTTAACTGCAGGTTAACCTCCTGTTCTAATCTTAATTGCCAAGTAAGCTGTTTTAAATTTTTCGTTTTTTCAGTCGGTAACTTTCTGTAAGCTTACAATTAATATTATGTATTATGTACACATAATTTTCTAACCCAGCTGTGTTTATAAAGTCTTGAAACTTTAAAACAAACCACCTACTTGCTATGGAAGCATGCAACTGAAATGTTTACTTACTGTGGTTGGCAAAGACTACACCTTGCTAGAGTAGTTGTACCATCCCTAGATTAAGAGCTGTGATGTTCTCCATAAAACCCACACCATTTTTTAAAAGGGGGGGAGAGGAGGAAATTGCTGTTAAATTTTGCATCTTGTCCCTGTCGGATCTTGCAGATGTTCCTTTCAGATACACAATGTGTGAGTTCTTAAACTACCAAGTCTCTGTTTCTCCCTTATAGCACGACTGTTTTATTTTGCTGGATTGAAAGAGTCTATACCAGGTCAACTTAACTGGGAAGGATTATCCCACCTCTCAAATAATATAAGTAAACACAAAATATCTAGTGAACCTGCAAATGCTTCATAATGGAATTTCTCTAAGTTTAATTCAAATTCAAGAAGAAGAGGAAAAACTTCTTTCTAACAACGCCTCCTCACAAAAAATACATCATTTCAGATATAGTTAATCTCAGCACAAAGTATCAGAAGGGTTAAATTGTATACTAGATGAGGAAAATATGAAGTGTTCTACTGCTAACGCTAGAGAAGCAGGCATCTACTTTTTGACAAGCTGACAGACCAGAGAATTGAAACTTAATGAATCTTAATTCTTTGTCGTGTACTTCAATTTTCTCAAATTATTTCTCCAATTAGTTCTAGTCTTTGTGAAGGAATGATTAATGATAATTAATGCATTCTTACAATTTGCATATTCAGGCTGCAGTGTTTCTAAAAAAACACTGTAGATTTGTGTATGTGGGTGAGCCAGTTTTGTCTGTTATTTCTTTGGAGTCTTGGGGATTTTTGGTTTGTATTTTCAGTTGAACGGGGGGGCATATTGTTAGAAAAGTTAGATAACTTAACGTGCTACTTCCATAGAATCAATTTGTGCATAACCCAGGTCTTGGTCTTGGATCTTCTCTGTAAAGCAGTTTCTTCCCACCTATTTGTTAGTGGGTAGGGAATGTAGGGGTGCAAATCTGTCATCCAGGAGCCTTAACTCGGCTTTGAGTCTACATCAACTTTGGGAAACATGTAGATTTGCAAGGTGGCAGAAACAGGGAAAACCTGGCATCTGCTCTTCAGAGTTCGTTTGGGTTTTTTTTTGTTTGTTCGTTTGGGTTTCTTCAGTTTTATTTTCAGAGTCCCTATATGCCTCTTTCATGTTGTCATCCAGTTTTGTCCTACTCCCTACATGCACTCATGAAGGCATTTATCTAAATATAACATCATATGAATTTCGTGTTTAAAATTGGTGTCTAGAAGGGATTTTTGTAGACATTGGGGTTTGGGGTTTTTTTTGGTCTGCGTAGGAGCTCAAGCTTTCCATGATGCTCTGCAAGTATCTAACCTTTAACTTTTTAAAAAAAAATATATATATATTTGGTTTCTGGTTAATTAGCCCTGCCTCTTTGGATACGAATGCTTGTCCAGAAGAAAGAACTGAGATCAAACAAAAGTATTTTCCCAGTAGTAGGAAAAAAGGGCAGTAGACTAAAACTTGATAATAGATTGGCAGGAAATGGTTGGTAGAACTTGGAGAAGCATTTGGGTCCATACACCAGGATGGGTTCTGCTTGTAGCTGGTTCAGAACCTGTCCACTGGTAGTGCTACTGATGGTGACCGTAGGAGTGGGCAGGAGGGTATTTTATGACCTGTTTATGTTAATATGAGTTTTCAGCTCAATGTTGAGGAATATTAAAACTGGTTTTGTTCTGGTTTGGTTTTTTAAATTTATAAAATAATCATCTGTTGAGTGTACTCCATGTGGTATAAAGCCAAGAGCTTTTCTAAGTTGGGTTCATCTTGTGTAAGTAATCATCTCTCTATTCTTTGTCACAGTCGTTCTTTGAACAGCCGTTGTATTTACTTTAAGTCAGTGCTATCAGCAGGTCCAAAATCTTCTCTCCTTGCTTGTTTGCAACGAGAAAACTAAACATTTGCTCCCAATTTGTCCCCCCCAAAAATATGTAGGGGAAGGTGCTATTGCAGTGAGACTGTCTTTAACGATAATCCTTGTTTGTATTTTACTGTGAAGTACAAAAATGGAAAGAAACTTTTCCAGACATCAATATTTTTCTTATTTCATTCTTGAAAAGCAAACACGAGAAGCAGGGCTGGCTCAGCAGTGTTCAGTGCCACTGAGACCACATCAGTAATAAACCCAGGAAGCTTATTTAGCTGCACGTAAAGATTCCTATCACAGAACCATCAATAGCTTGACCATCTCTACTTGCTTCTTACAAAGCTAAATCTGGAGTATCAGAACTGGCTTCTATTCCTGCAGATAAATGGAGTTTAAACATCTGTAAAAGTAAATGCCGGTTCACCTGGAGGAACTGTGCTGCCTAGGAAGGGAAGGCTGAGACATTGCTGCTCGTCTCACAGAATCATCATGGTTGGAAAGGACTTCTGAGGTCACCCAGTCCAACCATACACGCACAAGAAGAACCTTACAATCTTGGCCACTAGAGCATGCCCTGAAGTGCCACATCTACACGTTTCTTAAGTACCTTCAGGGATGATGACTCCACCCCCTCCCTGGGCAGGCCATTCCAGTGCCTGACCACCCTCAGTGAAGTCATTCTTCCTAATATCTGATTTAAACCTCCCCTGCTGCACCTTCAGACCATTTCCTCTGGTCCTGTCATTATTCACTTGGGAGAAGAGGCCAACATCCACCCCTCTACAACCTCCTTTCTGTAGAGGGGAATGAGGTCTCCCCTCAGCCTCCTCATCTCCAAACTAAACATGGCCAGTTCCCTCAGCCTCTCCTCACAGGACTTGCTCTCCAGACCCCTCACCAGCTTGGTGGCTCTCCTCTGGACATGCTCCAGCACTTCAATGTCCTTCTTGTAGTGAGGGGCCCAGAACTGAACACAGCACTCAAGGTGTGCAGAGGCACCATCACTTCCCTGCTCCTGTTGGCCATGCTGTTCTTGACACAGGCCAGGATGCTTTTGACCTTCTTGGCCACCTGGGCACACTGCTAGTTCATGTTGAGCTGGTTGTCCACCAATAACCCCAGGTCCTTTTCTGCTGGGCAGCTCTCCAGCTGCTCTTCCCAAGCCTGTGGTGTTGCTTTGGGTTTTTCTAACCAACATATCAGTAGGGATAGTTCAGTGAGGGAATTATTGGGGGATTTGGAGAGATAAAGGCGGGTGTGATGATGGTACAATTTGTTTTTTGAAAATGTTAGTTTAGTAGTACTTTTCCCCCGTTACAAAAATGCATCGGCCAAATAGACTTGCATATTTTGAGCTTCAGTATTCAATATGCTTTTGCATCCTGCAGTAGATTAAAATGTCAGCCATATTCTCCATATTTTATAGTTCTCTAGAAGCCCCGGGGAAGGTGCACATGTCTCGTGTTACTTATGTCCCACCAATAAAACAGCCCTCTAGAAGGAAATCTGTGCAGGCCGTACAGCAAGATGTCAAATTAATTGTACCGAAATAATGAGTTAGCACCAAATGCTAATTAAATATTGATGAAAGTCATACTTTCAATTATCTTCATTATGGTGCAATGTTTTATTGTAGACACGAAATGCTGGGAATATGGGTATGTGTTATTATTACTCTTGTCATATGAAAATACTGGAGTTATTTCTCTTCTCCAAAATCTATTTTAAATGCACTGGAGGTCCACATATAGTATCTTTTTGACATAGTTGGTTATTGTTTTTAGTAATTTTTTGTTTATGTTCACCCCCACCCTTTTCTTCCCCCTCCCCTCAACAAAAACCCTGTGAAGCAACCATCTTTAATGGTGAGGCTTTGTAAATCCAGGTTCTGCTGCTGCTAGCCCACAGCTCGCTGTGGTCTGTCCTGGTGGCTTTTCTCTCATCTCTTTTAGCTCAGTAAAACCTGGTGACTCAAACCTAATGGGTCTTGCTATGATTTTTAGCAAGGATTTGAGCTTATTAGCTAAGGTCCTTTGGTTCTTGAGGAAGTAAGGGATCTATTTCATCTTACTGACAGAAGGTTTCTGAGCATTTACTGTAATTTATGCCCTCCCTGTCTGTTGTTGTCATCTTCACAAGATTTTCCTTGCTTGGCTGTAGTGGGGTGAAGACCATGAAAGCTCATGACAGGTATCTCGCTGCAGTTTGTCTACAGGAGCACAACTGGAAGGGCCAACCTTGACGTCAACAAGGAGAGCGGCTGTAGGGCAGCATAGCAGGGAGGAATCCAAAAGCATGAACCTTACAGCAGGAAACCGAGCCGAGGCAGAGAGGGACTGGTAGGTAAGATGTTCACCAGCGTGCTGTGTCTTCAGGAGAAGAGCTGCTCCTCTTCTCGTGTGCATTAACACCAGGGAAAAGGCTTTTCAGCCTAAGAAATGAGGGAACAGGTTTTCAGTTACGACCGCATTGCTCAAAAGCAAAGGTCCAGGGCTATGCAATGCTGGGGCTTAATTGCCTGGAGACTAATTAGATGAATGATAAGAATCTCAGGAACAGTCCTACAAGAATGTTATTTTATATGCAATTGCCTTTGGGGAAGACAGACAAACTCAGCACGACATTCACAGGTGAAACACGTACAGTAGCACACAGTCTCGTTGCTCTCAAGTTCCTTTGGGGTCTTCTGAAAAAAGAGCAAAAACTACTTCCAAAACTTCCAAAGTCTTCCTGGAAAATGCTGTCTTAGATATTTTTTATTTTTTTTTTAAAGTAGGGATTTTTTTTTAATCAACAAATAGAAGGCATAAATTGGGGTGAAAACAAATCCTTTCTGGAAGGAAAAAGCTTGTACAGGACGGCTTGAGTGGGCTTCTTTCCCATGCTGGGCTGGAGGAAGAGTCTACTGCCATATTTGAGTGAGGAGATGTTAAATTTGTGCTAGTTTAGGAAGAAAAAAGAATATTGTTTTAGTACTGTTCTTTAATTGGCAATCTTTACAGCTAGTAAATGTTAAGGGTGCTTACAGCAGAGATTGTATGATGTACTGGTCTGTGTCTGTGTCACCATCTGCTGGATGGGCACAAAGAAGCCCAATCCCCAAGAGTGTGAATGGTCTTTGTCACCTCTAAGAGCACTGAAAACTCAGGAGTGGAGGCAGGTGGGCCATTTATAATTAGAAAGGAGGGTGCAGAGCTTTTTTTTTTTTTATATATGTATCTTGCAGAGAGTGCAGCCTTAGAGCCATTGTCCAAGTATAAACTGTTCCTAAAAGATAACTCTGATATTATTCACTGTGGAATATATGTGAATCCAGTGAGAGGCGCTTGAAAATTACCAGTGGTGAGGGATGGCAGAGAAAAAGGAGCACTTGAGCTGAAGAATAGATAATACCCAGTAGAGCAGAATTGCGGTACCAGCTGCTGAGAGGGTAATTCGGTGCTCATAATGATTTTCAACTTCACTCCAAAACTATCACTTTGGAAGTATCCCTCATCTAAAGTACAAAGTTTCCCCAGACCATCAGAACAGAATCTCTCCACACCCTGAGCATGTGAAATTAATGACTGAATATTATGCTGAGAGCCATTTAATTAAAAACACTTTCATTAATAATGCAGTTGGAGAGTGTGTGTGTGTTATGTAATTAAAGATAGTACATCAGTAAATGATACTATGCAAAACCA
This sequence comes from Thinocorus orbignyianus, assembly GCA_013400375.1. NCBI lineage: Eukaryota > Metazoa > Chordata > Aves > Ciconiiformes > Thinocoridae > Thinocorus > Thinocorus orbignyianus. The sequence goes on from VXBW01006525.1 coordinate 3,747,162, forward strand.
ATTCAAAAAATTCAAATGAGCTGGTGTAACATAAGGAACTTAATTCAAGTGGGAATAAAAGTCAATGTGAAATAAGCTCCGAGTTTGTCCTGGAAGCTGCAATTAATCTGCTTCTGGCAACACAGTTCAGTGCTCGTATTTTAAATAAGGGGCTCTGCTTGTTTTAAGGATAACCAGTGTGGTGAAACAAAATATATTTCTCTCTGCTCTTTTTGCTGAATAAAATATATATCCCTTAACATCTGGGCACACCACTGGCTGCCTGACCTAATAGGTCTGGGCTGCCTGGCACACCGTTCATCCGTGTTTTGAGCAGTCAGGTTATCCTTGGCCGTGGCAAAACACCGTGGATCCAGTATTCATGGTATATTTACTTTAAAACCAAGGAAGAGAAGAGGGTATTCCCTCGGGACAGAGTAATCGCCCTGCATGGCATCGCCTCCAGGCAGCTGGGGTGAGCAGGCATCTCGCTTTGCTTCTGCTAATCCAAATCTTCGGTGATTGAAGTCAGAAATGCTACAGTTAAATATATCTGACATGAGAAGTGGATTGGAATTAAGCAGTCTTAAGTACTATATAATAAATAGGCTTGCTTATCATTGTCAGTATGGCAACTTGAAATATTTCTAATCCTTTGGTTTACCTGCTTAGAAATCTGTGTTAAATATTCTGTGCTGGGGTCCCAGGTTGGCAGTGCAAGTCTGCTCAGCAGCGCCTGTGCCTCATCTAACTCCTTCAAAGGAAAGGTGGTGGGAGAGTGGAAGTGCTGTTGGTGTAGAATAGAATAGATCGAAAGCTCCTCATCCATCAGTTCTCCTACTAAGCTGAAACACGTGTGCTCATGTTCAAGTTAAATCAGCTTGACGCGATTTGAAAATCTGATTTTATTTTTTTTTTTTAAGAACAGACTAGAAGGAAATCATGTGAATTTTTAGGCAAGTAAGTTGTAATTGGTAACCCTGCTGTTGCCACATCCCTGGGTTAACCCGGAGCTGGCACTGGTGCAGGGCGCTGGTAGCTCATGGTGGGAGCTGAGCCGGCTCCTGCAGATAAGGTCTCCTTCACAGAATCACAGAGTTTTCATGTTGGCCTTCTTGGCTGCCTTAACACTCCGTTGGCTCGTGTTAAACCAGATGTCCACCAATAGCCCCAGGTCCTTTTCTTCTCCTGGACTGCACCATCACCTACTCCCTGCACCCAGCACCCACCCCAGCTCAACAGGGGCATTTTATTTGGGGTTCAGAGCCCCAGATCCTCTCCTACATGGAGATCCTGTTGTCATTTTATAGAAGGGCTTGGGCTGAACTGCATTTCGTCAGGGGTTTTTCAGTTGTAGAAGGAAGGGAGTGCTATCATTGCCCACTCACCTAAGAAAAAAAAAAAAAGTAACTGAGACATTAACCTAGCTCTCATGGATGCTCAGGTGTTTATCATTTTCATCACAGGAATGAAAATAAGGGTTGCAAGAAACCTCTTATGATGTTGCCCAGTCCCAGATGGAGGCAAGGAGTATTTGCTTTGAGCTTGCCTGGGACTGTCTGAGCTGTAGATTCCGAAAAACCCAAACACTGAGGTGTTTATACAGCAGGGACACCTTATAGAGCCTGGACACCTGAAATGTGCCCTGTGCCAGGCTTTGGCACCCCTCACCCTCTCCCCTGTTAGGGCTGTGCTGGTGAGCTCAGTGGATCTACTTCATCCTCTGCATTTGGGAGCTGGCAGCATCACTCCTGTCTTCAGGATCTCTAGATCCCAGGTCTTGTTTCCTGGGAATTAACGTCCTCTGTAACAGAGATGTAAACCTGGCCAATGCTAGAAGATCTAAGCAAACACCCTCATAACTTTGCATGCTTTTTTAAATTTTTTTTGGCCATTTTTAACTTCAGGGCTAACTCAAATAACCTCTGAGTCTCATATTTCACTGTTCTCCTTCCTGCCAATTTGGAACCAATTATAACATATCACCTTTCAGGAAGATCACCAGCTTATTTGGAACTGTTAAGATAAGGTGGCCAAAGCTTAATTGGCTGCGTAGCAATGAAAGAGCCACAGACTGTCTGGGAATGAGGCGAGAGAATAGAGAAGCAGGATTTGGGGCTGAGGTGGCTAAAATGCAGAGTTGCCAAGGGCAGATGCGCAGGATGATGATTGAAAGGAGATGTTGGTCTGGGAACAGGCAGGTAATAAAACTGTCGTGTTTTCTGACAACGGTTAAAGTGAGAGGAAAGTGGAGGGATGTCTTGAGGAAATGCTTCAGAGGTGGATTTTGCACAGTTTCTCGTTGCTGCAATCGCAGGCTGTGTCCCTCGGTGTCCCATGTCCTGCTCTGATGGCTCAACCCATGGAGGATGAACCCCCCTGAGTCCACAGGAGACCCCACTCTCCCTTGTCTGCCAGCTCTGTGCTTCCTGCATTGCTTTGCTCCTTGCAATTAAAGGTGTTTGAGCCTTTGAGCAGAGGAATGCTCATCATCTCTGAACCCTTGGTATAATTTAGTTTCCCATTTCCAGGTGAGGAATTCTGGACTTGTGTTTCTCCTGAGACGAGGAAAATATATTAAAAGGTCCCTGAATTAATGGAGTCTTCATTTTTTCTGACTTTAGGACAACCAGAACGCTGTCCAAAATACTGTCTGTTTGGCTCCTTCATTACTGGTGAATAGGAAGGTGCTGGCATTTCTTTTGGAGTCTTGTTTTAGAGTCCTGCCGATGTTATTTAGACAGAATTTTTTTCTTCTATGAGTAAAGTGTTTTCCCATGAACATAATTGCTTTTTAATTAGGCTGCAGCTGCTGCTGGATTTGTGCTGAGTTGGAGGCTGAACTACACCTTTGGAAAAACATTTCTTGTGGGTTTTCTTCAAAATTTAGTCTAGATGTCTGGGGGGGATGTCTTGCTTGAGAGTTCCAACAGCCAGAGGCTTGCTTCTGACTGAAAACCACTGGTGTTTTGGGCTGGAGAGCTGTGATGTGGTTGGTCTGGGCAGGAAGATGCTGTGCTGCGCTGCCGACAGGGTCTGGCAGAACCACTTAGCTTCCAATTGCAGATCTGACCAGGTTTTGCAGACCTGTGCTCAGTGACCCTCCAAGTGAGGTGTGGTGTGACTGAAATGGGATATTTCATGACAACTCGCCTCTTCTTCTGTAAAACCAGTTCCTTGAATCTCTCTTCTGTGGAGCCGGTGCATTACTTGCACGTGCAGCAAGCTGGGCTGTGTAGCCAATAGGGAGATCGTAGAATGCTTTTGATTGGAAAGGAGCTTTAAAGGTCATCCACTCCAACCCAACGATGCATTGAGCAGGGACATCTTCAACTAGATCAGGTTGCTCAGAGCCCCATCTAACTTGACCTTGAATATTTCCAGGAATGGAGCTTCTACCACCTCAGGGCAACCTGAGCCGGTGTTTCACCACCCTCATGAAAAATTTCTTCCTTCTTTCAAGTCTAAATCTTCCCTCTTTACATTTAAAGCCATTACCCCTTGTCCTGTCGCAACAGGCCCTACTAAAAAGTCTGTCCCCATCTTTCCTGTAGGATATCTATTGAGATAAACTTCTGTTCAGTCACTCCAGAGACCCAAATCCACCAGAGACATAATATAAATTTGTAGGTTTTGGTTTTGTAAATCTGTGAGGGGCTTACACTAACTCCCTATTTTATTTTGTCTGTACTATAGTGCAGGCAACATCTTCTTAAGTGCAGTTTGGTGCTAGTTGCCAATGCATGAGAAATGTCACTTTATTTGCTAATTTTAAAAGAAAGGAGGAATCTGCTCCTGGCAGATGCATGTAAGAGGTGTTCGCAAGAGAGATCTAGTTTTTTTTTCAACTGAGACACCCTACAGCTAAAAATCTGCTTGATTGATGTGAGTTTCATTGAGCTACTTCGTATATACGACTTGTTATTGTCTTTTTCAACTGTGCATATTTGAATAGGGACGGTGGTAATGACAAATCATTATTATACTATAAATAAAACATTATCCAGATTATGCTGGTCAACAGAGCGTAAAACAAATAGTGAATTCTAATGTCCTTGAATTACAGTTATTAAAAAAAAAAAAATAGGCAGCAGCACAGGGTGCTGATTTGTACTGAACACCTTCGCCTGGTTGCTGTGGGAATTTTTCTAGCGGCATCAAGGGGTTTGTTCTTTTTCCACTGCCTAGTAAATTCCCCCCCAAAAAAAGAAAGTGTAACAACCCCAGGGGGCTCACAGCAAATACAACTCAGCTTTTTGCATTCTTTCCCCCCCCCCATCTTGCTTACTGCTGCAGTACAGCATTGGCTGCTTGATGGAAGAGCCTGCAAACCGGTGTGTTGTCACCAGCGCTGTGGTGATGGAGGGGCTCAGGGCTGGACGCGACCATTGGCCAGGGCTACAAGGAGATGAAAAGAATCCAAAGGATGAAATCCTTGAGGGGAAAAGAAAACCCAAGCAAAGTTATTTCCATATTCAAATGGAAACGATTGAAAAAGGAGATACTGAGTGCACGTGGTCGCTGCAGCACAGTACAGTGGGGCCACCTGAAGAAAAAATGCTGACAGTTCTGTGTGTATTGTGAATCAGCTTTTTCTTGGGAAATTTTGTCATGTATATCCATGGGATGGGGAGAACAATAAGAAGGGTATTTAGTAAGGAGTTTAAATACATATTTGCATTGATATAAACGTATGCTAAACTATATTGTTGAGATTTGACCTAAAGTATGTATATTACCAACTTATAGATTAGATTGTCGTGGTCATAAGTCATTATTTCTCACTTGGGACACTCTCAAAAAAAAAAAAAAAAAAAGGTATTCAACCTTCCAAACTTTTATGTTAAAATCCTTTTGAATAAGAGCCATGAGAGGAACAATCACTGAAATTTGAAACTTGTCTAAAGTAGTCCCCTGTTATAGAGGAAAACATTGTTTTAAAATCTGACCTGTTCTGTGTAAAATTAAATCAAATTTAGATCGATTTACATGGGCAGCTTGGAATTTGACCTAATGAAGTTTGTCACTTCCTTTGATTCATCGGATTGAGTTTTGCTTACCTTGCTAGTTGTAAATAATTTCTCTTTAAATCTGATTTTGACTGCAATAAGAATGCAAGTGCTTTTCCTTTGCATTGACTTTCTCACAATTGAGCTTAAAAATAAAAAACTAGTGCTTTTAAGCTGTTTTTTAAAATATCATGATTGGGAAAAGCATGGGTGGTGTGTTCTCTGGTGAGATAGGTTTGGTACTAAGGCTCCCTCTTCCTCCTCCTGCTCCAGCTGCCAACCTGCCTCCTTGTACTTGGGAGAGTGGTGGGAGCTTCTCCCATTGTCCCAGCGTGAGAGCATCAACACACTGGTCAGCTGGTGCTGCAGAGGCTTCACTTCTTCCTTGGACTACGTTAAAGCCAATGCTAAGTCTCTAAAAGCATCTTCTGGGTACTCAGGCCCTCTGTGCCGTTGTTTCTTTCAACGAACTCTGGCTTTCACCAAACTGGTTTGTGTTTTTGAGGAGTAGAGGAAGCTGAGTGGCTTTGATGATGGTCATTCCTCTATCATTAGGAGCTTTGAGGGTAGGAAAGCTCCTTGGTGGGACTCACGGGTGACAGACAACAGCTCTTCCTCATGCTCTGCTGGAGGACGGGCTGCAGCTGGGTCCTGAGGAGGCGGGACTGAGAGGGTCCAGGTCTCTGGCTGCTGTGAGCTGTGTTTCCCTGCTGCTCTGATGGCTTGGCACCAGGCTGAGCCTTGCTTGAAGAGCCTGAGGGTCCATTTAGGTCAAAAGCTGCTGTCTGAGTCTGTATCTTCTCCATGTTGTTTTGTTAAATCTATTAAAATAGTTGTCCCTTGATTCATAACAGCCTTTCCCTGTGAATCCCCAGGTGCTCCAGGTGTTTCTAGAGACTTGTTTGTTTGCCTGAAGCCCTGGTTTGTCTCCCTGAGGTCTGGAAACCTCAGCCCGGCCGTGGCTGTGAGAGGATGTCCTGGGGGGAGAATCCACCTCCCCACTTTCATGAGAAACTCCGAGCGAGGGCTGAATCAGCAGCGAGCTGCCCTGTCTTGCAGTGCGTTCCTGCCTGGGAGGAGCTGAAGCAGGTTTTCTTGTTTGGACTCTAACCTCTTTACTTCTAACGTGCCTTACACAATTATTAAACAGCTCACGACTGTCTTCGTTAAAACACGCACTTCATGTCTCAAATATCCTGAAATGCTGCTGAAACTATTCTGCCTAGGCTTGTAGCACAGCTCACTGCAGCACTTACCTAAGTATCTTCCAGAAAAACAAATTCCAACGGGGGAAAAATGTTCAGTGATGTGTGGCAGTGTCTTAGTTTTACTTTAATGTCTTTATACATTTAAAAAAAGAAGAAATTAAAATGAAATATTCCACAAGCAAGTGCCAGATTTAGTAAACTCTCTTTATTTACATACAAACACATGTACACATATATTCTGTGTATGTACACATATTTAAGTGTATATACATACATGATTTCCACATACTCTACAGTAAATAGCATGTAGGGTTTTCTTTTAATTGCCTACAGTGCCGAGTAAAAATACATGGCAATAAAATCATGGCTTACAGCTAAGTTACAAAAGCATCAACCACTGAACTCATAGCAATAAAACCAAGCTTATATACAGCCGGGAACGAGGACACGCTATACAGAATACAAAGTAGACCATCTCGTAGGAATCGACAGTAATAGACAAACTAAAAAACATCATTTAGACCAGGAGAAGACTCTGTATGAAATAAGATGAAGGAAAACATTTAGATTATTGATCGAACTAAACCACGCATTTAAATTTGTCACCCAAAGAGGAAAACAAATTAGCCGGTTACTTGCCGTATATTTTTAATGAGTCATTTTCTTGTATGAGGCTTTACCAAGGAAATCAGAATTAATCTTGTGAGTGAGTCCTTCCAAGCTGTCAGTCGCTTGTCTGCGCGCACACCACTTGAATGGAGTATTTTAACAGTCCTTCATTTAAGCGGTGTGTAACTTCTTGGACCCTGCCTGTAAGTTCGATTGGAGGCAATAAAAAGCACTTCCTCAGCCAGCTTCTTCCTTGGGACCCGTGACACGGAACTGTCACGAAGAACTATGATGGCAAATTGACAGCAGCAGCAAAGTCAATGCCCAAGGGTTATAACTAACTGCAGTGTGATGGTGCTGCTCTGTACGGGGGGTAAAGTCTGGCTGAGTGGGTTTGTGCTGATAGTAACTGTTTGAAATCCTCCTTGTGAGGTGAAGATGCATAGATTTTTATTGTTCTCTGCGTTTGTCATCGCTTGTGTTTTGACTTAAGGTCTGCAATGCGATACTAAGGAAGACAACTGGCTGCCATTAAGCAGAAGCCTGTTCAGGTCTTGTCTCTTTCGCTGTGGTGGGTTTTCCGTGCTGCAATACAGTGCTAAGAGGGGTAGAGAGCAAGGTAATTGCTTCCTCTAGGTGGAAGCCAGCCTGATATCATCAAACTTAAACAGAGATTTTCTTTTTTCCCAAGATATGTATGTTCTCCATCACTGTAAAACTAGAACTGGTGTATATGGAAACATTTGAAATGAACCAAAATCAGTGGTGACCACAGAAGGGAGGGAATGTACACAAAACCTGCACCGTTTGTGGGTCTAATAAACTAAAGCTCGTCCATGTTTAATTACATCATTGCATATCCATGGGTAAGAAGTCTGAAGGAAGATCTACTCACTCTTCACTTCAATGACTACGTACAACTACTACAACTCGTAGAAATGCAGGTTCCTTCCTTTTTTTTGTTGGTTTTGTTTGTTTGGTTGGTTGGTTGGTTTCCCCCCCCCTAAAAATAGCACTTTCTCATAGTATTTGGACTTACTTCCTTGAGCCCTGTATGTGTAACATTCTTAATGAAATTAGTGGGAGAGCTGTTTATTTGCATTTTTTATATAAGCAGCTGGGAGTCTGCTTCATCATTTGTTCTTTACGTTGTCATCTTCTAAAATTCCCAGTGGGAAATAGGATCCTGCCAAAGTGCTGTCTGATTCAAGTAAAAAGACAACCTCTCTGCCATTGAGTCTAGTTTAAAAAAAGTGATTTGCAAGATCAATGTTCATTACAGACATAATTTTGTTTGATTTCTGTCATGTATCTGCCTGGTAGTTCCCTTATTAATGACGATGTAATGGTCTCAAATGAAAATGATTGTTCCGTAAAGAGTTTGATTATTTACGATACAGCACACACACAGCTACGTTTTTATTTTATTTTTTTTTCCCCCGAAGACTTCTTAACCTGATAGGAAAACATATTCTTCTCCAAAAGGTTAATGGAAATGCTTATTTCTATGCCTGATGCTGTATCTCTACAGTTACCCACGATTGTATCAGCCGGAGGACAAGTACGGAGTCTCGCTATGGTAATTGTAATCAGGACAGACCTTTTGCACCAGTTTGTAATCTACGCTGTAGAAAGCGATGTAAATGCAGATCACTTTAAAGGGTTTGGAACACAACCAGGAGACATGGCTTTGAGTCTGCTCTTGGTAGCAGATCTTTGAAGGGTCAAAATTGCACAAGGCAGTTTTTTTAGCGCGGTCAGTTTTTTCATACTCGATTCGGCAGTTGAAGGACTTGGATTCCTTGGTCTCCAGTGTTGACTGTGGAGATGATTCGAACTCAACCACTTTAGAAGGAGGCACCAGGCTTACAGAGACATTTCCCAGACCAGTGGAGTTATGTCGGAAATAAACACTGAAGGTCCCATTGCCGTGATCGACAATTTTCCCTGTGATCAGGAGGTTCAGCTTAACAGTTTTGATGTTAGAGTGGAAGTCACCCCACCCAAACATTTTCTTGAATTTCCCAGTTTTTACTATAGGTCTGCGTTTAGTTCGTGCCAGAGATTCCTGAACCTCTGTGATGTTGGACAACCAATCCCAAAAATTTTCTATGCTGTCTGAGTAGGACACCTGACCATGCTTCAGAACTGGAGACGGCTTAACAAAGAGGCGCAAAGGATTGATGATCCTGGAATGGACCACGTTGTCAACCAATGTCTCTGCAGCTTCTTTGTCTTCCCAGTCCAGCACGTCTGTGGCCTGTACGACTTGATTAGTGTCACAAAATACCTGTTTCAAAACAGAAAGAAAGAGTTGTATAAAGTGTGAAAATAAAACTGTCGAAATCTGAAAGGAGCCATTAATATTTATTTTTACATCAGTAGGGTCTTATTCAGTCCGGTCACATGGACTACTCTAATGGGAAACTTCTGCTGCACTACAAAAGCTCAAGGATTTTCCTGAAAATGGCTTACAGAAGGTGCAAAAATCTCAGTGGGAGCCATGCATGGGGAGAAACGGATAAACCTCCGGGCAGGTTGAGGGCTGGGGATAGACATGGATTTGTCAGATAAGAACATGTCTAAGGGTGCTGGAAAACCTGAACAGCAAAGTGGCACCTCTGCTAAAAGATGGAGTGAACTAGAAAAGCAAAATGTTTCCGTTCCCCTTTGTTTTGTTCTTCCTACTTAACTTCCCAACTGCTTTAAGTCCTCTATTACTCAGCTGCTTCTGCTCTTGTCCTTGTCCCCTAAAATGTTTATTATACATTTGTCTTTTCTGGTGCTATCTTTTCCATTTCTTCCAAATTTAACACATCCATTTGTGCTCTTAATTTGAGACAGACCATGAAAATAGCCATGCTTTTTGTGTGTTGGTTTCAGGTGCTAAGTTGCTGGTATTTTAGCAAGGCCCAGCCTTCAAGAAGTGCTGGGTGATCCCAGCCCCAGAGAACATCTCCATGTTTTTGGGAAATGTGACTAGGCCAAGCTATGTCTAATGCAAAATTGTTTGCATTAGAAAGCAAATAACTACATCTGGCAGCAACAGAATAGTGTTAGATTTCAGAGTCCAACACACAGGTTTCAATACAGAGTAGATTTCCAGTTTAACATAGAAACACATTGTCCGTGTATGTTCCTCCTGTATGCTGTGAGAGAGACATTCTGGTGAAAATGGGAAACTTGAGTTCTCCATATGTTCAAGAGGTCAGAAGCACGACTGGTATTTTAACAATCTAGAATTGATCGTCTAACATTTTAGGTCCCTTAAATCTTGAATATAAGTTTTGGAGAATGTGTTTTCACGGTTTGTTCACTTAGGGGCTGTCTTGTGCCATCATAGAATTATTTAGGTTGGAAGAGACATTTAAGGTCATCAAGTCCAACCATTAAGGTAGCACTGCCCAGTCCACCTCTAAACCATGTCCCTCAGTGCCACATCTACACGTCTTTTGAATATCTCCATGGATACTGACTCAACCACTTCCCTGGGCAGCCTGTTCCAGTGCTTGACAACCCTTCCAGTGAAGAAATTTCTCCTAATATCCAATCTAAACCTTCCCTGGCACAATTTGAAGTTGTTTCCTCTTGTCCTAAAGTACAAAGGAAAACTTTCTCAGCTGCAATTATTCTTACAAAATGTGTGAATAGAAGGAAAGAGTGCTTAAAAGGAAAGGAGAAAGAACAGTGTCATGCTGCCCTCATCCCCAAACTTGCCACCTCCTCCTCCTCGCTTGCTTCACAGCCAATCTCAATCTCGCAGTGCCAGGGTTGGGATGGTGAGCTCCCAGCGTTGCTACCACACAAGACAGGGCTTTCACTACCCGGTAGGCAACAGTAGCAAGATCGTGGGGTAGAAATTTGCCTGAAGCAGTCAAAACACGGAGCGCTGACGCTAAATTCACAGGATGGGATTTTGTGCTGCCTGTCTCACTGGGGAAACTGCAGTGCTGGGCTTGCTTTTCACTCTGCTGCTGATCCCAAAGGGGTCTTCTATGCCGTTGGTTCCCAGCAGTATTCACTTTCTATAATATTTAATTGTAGTTTCTATAATATTCAGGTGTTATCTCTGTAATCTTCAATTTTTTGTTTCATCATCTGGCAAAGATCAGAAACTCCAAAGCCCTTAATCTTCACTGGGGCCTGTTCTCTACCAATAGGCTCTAAACCAGAGCCTAAACCCACATTCCATGTGTTCCTCCTGATCATCCCTAATGCGGTAATTAAGGTTGAATGTTGAAAGGTGGCCACCAAGGCAATGTTCACAACTTGAATGTTAAAAGGCTGCCATTGCTATTGCTAAATAAATCTACAGCTGGACTGAAACGTAGTGGTCAGGTGTGTATCTGTAGAAATATTTTCTTCTTTGGATTAGAAGTGGGGGGAAAAAAAGCCAACAATGATCACTCCAAGCCCAAGACCTTGTATGTCAACTTTCTGCCTCTGTGCTACGTTTTTTATGGCTGAGCTATGAACCCAGGAAAATAGGAGATTCTAATGGAAACAGTGACAGATGCTTATCTGTACGAGCACAAATAGTGCTGTCATAACGATGCTGGGGAAAGCATCGTTTCCGCTGTGATGGAAAGCTCCTAGTGAAGCTATGTCGTGTTTATGCATGGTTCTCCAGCCACTTTTAAGGCTGCTTGCGAGCTCAAACTCAGCCGGGTGATACTGAGACAGCTGGCCATCCCCACTGCCAGGGAAACAACTCCCCTGGTGCAGAGCAGGGACTCTTCAGATGAAACGGGAGCTGATGCACATGTTCACCCATCCTTCACCCCAAACCTGACTGGAGGCCTTTAGGAGCACAAAAAAAAAAAGAGGCTTTTCTGCTGTGTCTCTAGATCCCAGTTGGGATCAGTGCTAAAACACCAGAAACTTTTCTCTGTGCTTGTGTGGCTAAATGATCTACTGCTTAAAATGCTAATGACTACTCAAAAATGTGGGTACCTATAGTTGGTATTTTTGTTGGTGACTGAGCTGGAGGGAACTGCACTTGGAAATTTTAGGGAGAAATATGTAGAAATGAAGCCATTTGGTTCGCAGGAGGTTCTATCCTTGCTTGTGTCTGCCCTCAGTTCTGCCTGTCCTCTGACAAGGGCACAGGAGCACACACATTTTTCCTTTTGGGCTACTTTTCTGTTGCAATGTTTATTGAAATCCGTGCTATGGCTCTTTGGCTTTTCTCCCCTCTCCTTTTATAAAGAGATCTAGAGGGAATTGAGTCATGTGTTACTGGTAATACTCAATGTATGTGTCTTCAGGGGGCTCTCACTGCAAATGAGCCAGCAGAGCACTGCTTTCCCAACTACTTTTTTTCAGCAGGCTCTGATATAGAAAGAAGAAATATGTGGGTATAAGGTCCGAGATGGCTGGAGGGTGGGAAACATGAATTCGTGCTAAAACCAGGTGGGTTTGCCACATCAATAAGGTGCTAGGACAGAAATATTTCATAGAATCATAGAATGGTTAGAGTTGGAAGGGAGCATAAAATCATCAAGTTCCCCTCCCCTGCCATGGGCAGGGACACCTCCCACCAGACCAGGTTGCTCAAAGCCCCATCCAGCCTGGCCTTGAACACTTCCAGGGATGGGGCATCCACAGCTTCTCTGGGCAAAACCTGTTCCAGTGCCTCACCACCCTCACAGCAAAGAATTTCTCCTAATATCTGATCTATATCTCCCCTCAAAATTAAACAGGACATTGGAGAATTGGTTGGAACTGGATGACCTTTAAGGTCCCTTCCAACTCTAACCATTCTATGTTTCTGTGATTCTAAAGAACCACTGGGTTCTGCTCAGCGCCCATTGCATGAGCAGGAATGAGGATGCATTGTTCAGAAACATGAATAATATTTGTGCTTTTTAAATGTTTAAATGTAAAGCCTTCTTTGTGCATTTGCAGCCTTATTTATTTTTCTTTCCCTGTTTCAAATAAAGCTTTCTGCAATAGAAGAGAACAGAGCGCTAATGCATCATTCTCCTCTATACATCGCAAAGGCCCTTTGCTTGCTGACAGCTTTTTTGCTATTAGCAAGGCTGGGCTGATGCTCTTTGTTCAGCTGTTTATTCACGTTGGTTAGCAATTTCCGGGAAATTAAAGAAAAAAAGAAAAAAGAAAAAAAGAAATGTATTAAAAGAATGCAGCACTTGGTGGAAAAAATTACTTCCTCAGCATCTTCCCATTTCGCTGTGATGCTTCTCTATAGTGGAAAATATTGCTAGTAGGGCATTTGAAAAATACTAGCTTAGGGAAGTTAGTGTATACATTTAAATGGATGGCTATTGCTGTGGTTCTCCTCCGCTGCACCTACATTTTCCCATTCCCTCCAAACCATCAATTTCCAAATAGAAGAAATCACCTAATCTTTTTCCATATTACAGAGGCTGTAAAATGTCACCCAGTCACCCCCAAATTTCCATTAGACCGTAGATATTTTCCAGTAAGAAACATAATCTTGGACCCATTGAGATGCTCAGAATCCACAATGTGCCTTTGCTGTTTTCTTTTGCTACATTAACCACAAGAACAACTCGAACCAAAGTGTGATGTGGCTTATATTTATGTAGTTTTAAACTTGCAACCATTGCTTCTTCTCTGAAAGATTGGGATGGCTCTTCAAAACCTTTCCCTTCCTTGAATGATCCTGGCCCTGGCAGAGCAGCACAGGGTTAAATAACATTCCCGTTGTGCTGTTTTTGAGAACTGAGCCTGCATTGACGAGATGCTGGTATCAGTAAATGCTGTATTTTCTCTCTCTTTGCCCAAATAAATTTGGGTTTATCCTGAACTTGCTCCCACGCCCTTCTCTGTGGGCAAGGCACTAAATGCGAGCAGATGTACCTGAGCATGAGTTAATCATTTTGATGCTTTGGGAATTTTAGCCAGGTTATTCATCAATCACCAGCAATCATTTCTATAGCTTCTCCCTTGCCAGGAACCATTTAAAAACTCTGGGCAATTAGCTGAAATAAATAGGTCTGTTGGGATAAACAGCTCTGGAGCAGCGTTCGGCCACTGACTGGTGCTGCTGTGTCCCACTGATGGAGATGAAAGGGTGGTAAGGAGGGAGGTGATCCTCAGTAACCTCCTCCGGCCCCCAGTTTCACCAGTGAAAAACTCATACTGGGAGGTTTCCAGTGACCTCCATGCTCTCACCCATCCCCAAGGCTGTATCTCCTGGATTTATATTTGTGACACTACTGCAGAGGCAGTGGTTTCCTCATACTGATTCCAGTCCCTTCCAAGCTGTGGGCTGCAAGGATAATGCAGCATCACCGAGCGACCACACAAAACCCTGAGTTTGAAGGGAGCTGGTGCGGGGGGAGGAATAAGGGGGTAAGGTGGAAGAGAAATAGCTCTGCTCTGTCTGTTTGAAAATTCAATGATTTCAACACATTTATCAAATTTTAAATAATTTATGTCTTGACAGGCCTTATCAATTTTGCAAAGCACACGCATTAACCAGATACAATGATCTCATATTAGCTTTTTCAGCATCTTACAGTGGAGCCCAGAAAGATTAATAAAAACTCAGCCCGCCATCAATTAAATGGAAAAACATAAAATTGTATTCCATTATAGGCTTTCTTTTTTTCTTCCTTTTTTTTTAGGAAAAATGATGATGGGTTCTAATAATTCATCACAACAAGCTGAGCTTGAACTTTACTGATTATTAAATACGCTTTTCCCAAAGGCGGAGGCCGTGATGGGTTTTATGGCAGCAGATGTGATCACTGTCAGGAATGCTTCAAGGAATTCAGGAATTAAGCAATATCTTTCAGTAGGTCTGTACAAAAGAACCACGTTTGTTCTGTCTAGTCACAGCCTTATTTTTCAGGATGTTATAAGCTGGTGTGCTTTTGTAATTGTGAGGTGGATTGACTTTGTAATTGTGAGGTGGATTGACTTTCATTTACTACCGCAGCTTTTACTAGGAATGAAAGCTATGAATTAACAAGTTGGGTTACTACACAGAAATATCCTTAAGGATGCCGAGACCTTCAGCTGTGCAAACACATTTGCTTCGAAATTTTTTTGGAATTTTTGACTGGGAAGATTGTGGATTCCCCTTGAGAAAATGAAATTGCTCAGGTCAGCCTGCCCTGAGAAACAAGGAGTTGCTTTGCACTGAATCAAAAAAAAAATCTTTCATTTCCAGGCAAGTCATAACATTTTTAGTGATTCTTCCTCCTCTTCCTCCACTTTTCAGTCAGCTCCCAGCCAAGTAGCCCCTGAGCCAACAGGAATGAGAGAAGGGGAACCGTAGCAAGTGAAAATGGAGCGAGCACTCTGTTTTGTAGGATGCAGGGAACTTCCTGTCACTGTTTATAGGGCTTGTGTTTTTTCTCAGAAGGTGTATTTTAAATTAGCTAAGTATAGAGGAGTTGATATAAGCCACTTGTTAGAAAATGGCTGTGTAAGTTAAAAAATGCATGTGATTCCCTGAGGGCCTGACGGCGAGGTGTGTGACTCTCATACTGGGAAAATAACAAGAAAGATCCAAATAAATGCAATGGACTTTTATGTTTTATCATAGATATGTTTCTGAAGCAACCTAGTAAAACTTCTCATACACGAACTGCATAGCACAGAAACTAAATCCCAAATTGCAAATANAGAGGTATTGTCTGCTGGGGTTATGGTGCATTTGATGAGGGACCCTGATGTGTTCAAGGTGACTCTCATCCCTGGTGGATGGCCAAGTCAGCCAGCCCAGGGTGCTGTGGTGGGCTGCTGGTGGTGCTCTCCAGGTCCCAGTGATGGCATCTACCTGCCTGGCAGCCTTCAGGGAGCCCAGGAACTGTCTGTGTCCTATATAAACCCCTGAGTACTGGGGTGGCGGGAAAGAGCAGAATGAGCAGGAATTTACTTTTATCCAAACTTCAAAAACCAAAAGAAAAGGCAGAGGACATCTCAGTGCAAGGTTGGGAGTGGTGTCTTTGTGTCCTGTGCATGTCTGGAAGCAGCACTTGCAATTTGCAGGTTGGAAGAGAGGAGAGGCGTGAGCAGCAAACCGGCAAAAATGGGACCAGAATATTACTGAAGGTCCTGCCTGTTACTTTGATCAGTTGAGCATCCCCAGTTTCGTTACGCACACGTCAAAAACTGGGAATTAATTATTTCTCCATGTAAATGAAGAGACTCCATGGAACTTGCCGTCACCATTTACCCGTGCTGATGGGGGTGGTGGGATGTGAATATTCAGAAGGGAGGCTGAACCTTGTAACTGAGGATGCCCGCGCTCTCCAGGCACCCGAAACACTTTCCTACGCTTGTACAACCTCTCCCTCACTCAACTGGAAATAAATAAATACCAGTTAGTTGTTGTGACGGCCTTTCCCTCTCCTTTGGGTGATGAAAGACACTTTGAGTTCCTGACTTAATTTTATCTTTGCACCAGTGTTTCAGGGCTCGCCTGCTTGATTTCTGTCTCATTTTAAATTGGACAAAAAAGAGGGACTTTGGGGTTTATAGCAAGGATAACCTTTACTGTGGGGGGACAACTGCAGAGCAGGGGGTACATTGTTGGGAGCACTGGGTGGCAGCAGAGTACCCAGACTTCTCAAAATCCTCCCCAGCCCCAAGTAGCAAGGACAAGACAGAAGGAAGTGGCCTCAGGTTGTGCCAGGGGAGGTTTAGATTGGATATTAGGAAAAAAGTTATACACCAGAAGAGTTGTCAAGCTGTCCAGTGAAGTTGTGGCATCGTCATCCCCAGAGGTATTTAAGAGACGTGTAGACATGGTTCTGAGGGACATGGTTTAGTGATGGTTTTGTCAGTGTCAGGTTGACGGTTGGACTTGATGATCTGAAAAGGTTCCTTCCAACCCAGGCAATTCTATGAGTCTTTGTTGGGGGTATGTTGCAATTTGGAAAATATTAAAGGCTAATGCAGCTATTGCTACTTTCTCTCACTCGGGAAAAGTGGGCAGAAATCCCCTGCTCAATAGCTAATATAATTGGATTGCTTTAACAGAGGTGTCCTGTCTCCTGTAGTTAAAACTAAAATGACAAGCTGCTTCAGGAGGAAAAAATAAAAATAAAAAAAAATTAAAGCTTTCATGACCGAACCTTGCAGCCCATTAAATTTTCTGCTTGTAAATAAAACCCACAAAGAAATTCTGCCCTCCTGAAGAGGGATGCTGTACTAGCATCCCTGCTGACAGGAGGGAATTGATCCTTGCTGTACCATGTCCTGCTATCAGGGACTGGTGACGGGGCTCCCTCTGAACTCTTCAGCATCGCTGGGAGAGCATCAGAGCTGTGTAATAGGTAAGTGACAGAAAGAAAATGAGGAATGACAGCATAAAACTATATATCAATATATTAATTGTGAATATTAATACTTTTTGACCTATTGTTGTCCGAAAGTCAAATAATACTGCTAACCACAAGTACCCACTTAAATACCTGGGAGAGACATGGTAACAAGGGAAAGCCTGAAGCTTTCTCTCGCTTTTTAGCCTTTTGCCTTTCAGGAGTTTCAAACTGTCGCAGAAGGTAAGTGGGAGAACATAAATTGGAAACATGAAAGCCGAAGTGCAACTCAGCGTTATTTCTCCATCCTATAATACAGCACGTTCCTCTTCTGTTCTGCCGCCAGGCGTGCGGGAAGCTAACGAAGCGCGGTTCGTGGTGCACCGCTGAAAGGTGCTTTGCCATTTTTCCTCAAAAGATCTGAGAGAAAAGGAGCTCTATCTACACCTGCACTTACCTAAAGGCTAGGGAAGGTAACAGGTAGAAATCTTTGCTTTAATGAGGATGTGAGATGATCACATTCAAATAACACACAAAAATACAAATCTAAAATGAAGGGGTATATTGGGAGAAGTTCCGATCCAGGCTACGATTTCATTGCATGTTTTTAACCACAACAGGTACTTCAAACTCGGTATCATATTTTATGGGGAAAAAAATCCTTTTAAATTTCTCCAGTTTTTATGTGAAAGCAAATTGCATTTTACTAAACCAGCACTTCAGTAAAGAGACAAAACCAGGAGGAAGAAGAAGCAAGAGAAAAAAAAAAGAATGAAAATTAAAAATGAAGCCTGCAAAGATTTCCCTTTTTGAAAATGTACTTTTGGAAAGTATGTGCTGTCTTTCCCCCAACCCTGACAAGCAGGGTTAGGTTCCCTCCTCAGTTGTATAAATTGCTTATGACATAGGTATCTTTTAAATTATATCCATGCATCGACTTGATCTACCATTTTGCTGAGAGAACAGAAGAATTGTTCTGAGAAATGCTTCTTGCCAAAAAAATGTGCACAAATTTGACTCTTGACAACTTCAATTCTTTCTACTTGATTGAGGTTTTTTCCCCCTAAACCTAAAATAGTGATCTCTGAGGTAGAAAATAGGTATCTTATTTGTATGTTTGTAGAGGAGCAACTCTTGTAATTTGGTCTAAAAACGAAACCGTTTTTCTCTTTACTATATATGAAACATCCAGCTGTTCTTCAAAGGTGGAGAAGTAACATAAATGTAAACCATTCTGTGAATGTTCTGAAAAAAAAAGGGTCTTGTCCAAAAAGATCTAATTCAGTTATGATACATATGGAAAACATAGATTTTATAAAGACATTAAGCATTCAAGAAGAATTTTTTGGCTCATAACAGGACAGACAAGGAAATGGTGTCATGGAGTGGGTCAGTCAGGCACCTGACTGGCTACACAGTGTCTTGAACTGTAGTGGAGATCAACTCTCCCTCAGCAAATAAAATAAAAAGGTCATTGAGTCTGTGATGTACTAATGGAATAATCTAACTAGGTGAGACTTCTGAAGGAATTCTGAAGACGGAAGGCTTAAAGCTGAGATTCTGACTTCAAAAATCAACGTGCATTTATTTCAAAAATAGTTTATATCCTTGGTAACTGCAAGGGAGAAGATGAAACCTGAGCATGTAGGCTCCCTTTTGGTGATGGCCTGTGTGTTCTGGCTGTTTGAGTGCATGTCAAGGCTGTGGTGAGGAGGACATTTCTTTTGGTACCTCTACTTGTTTGCTCCTGCTTCTACACAACCTTTTCTCTACAGCCAGCATGACCCTGGTGCGTGATGCAAACCTGTTCAAGGTGCTTGTACACCTTTCTTTAAGAAGAAAACACAATTCATGCTGTGGAAACATATAGAAAGGAACTGATTTTCAGACACTGTTTGGGTCACGGTGTACATTTCCATGAAATTCCAGCTGCACTCTTGCAACCTATTTCGCACTGATCTTCACTAGCAATATGAACACGTGAATTGTCTTATGGGACTGAGATGTGCTTTGAGGACGAATCTGGCACCCAAAATAGTATTTAGTCATTTTTAGAAGACATTTCTAGTCACCTGGAAAGCCTGTGAGGTGCCCCAGATGTTTTCCACCCCCACGGAAGCCACCATGATGTGACATTGGCAGATGCTGCTCAGCATCTTGCTGGACCAAAACCCGAACAAGCCTCCTCTTACCCCAAATTGAAATGGGAACACTCAACCCCTTTGCCAAGACAACACCTGCTGACCGTCCCTCTCTTGAACTTCCCAGTTAGTAATTTTCCTTCCTGCTTATTTCTTTAATGCCTGGGAGATTTTGCTTTACGTTTGCCGAGATCAGTTCATTAAAATACTAATTTCGAACTGTAATTATCTGTTGGTGAGCGTTGCTGGTTGAACTGGTAGCACTGATATGTTCTCCCCTGCAGGAGACTTCACAGATGCTGGGGCCCCTGGAAGATCCAAACAGGAGTGATTCTGGCACTCAGCTTGCAAAGATTTTTGGGGAGGAGGGGGAAAACGTTTTAAGAATCATAGTTAACCATTAAGATTATTTTATGTGGCGAGGAAAATATATTAACGGAAAACTGCTGTATCTGTTAGAAATGAACCTGATTTTACTGAAGTTGTCATCGAGGTTTTGTATGCCTTGTAAATTCTAAATTAAAAATCAATTACAGAACAGTCCTTAATCTCGTCTTTGGAGTTGATTCATATTTGGACATGAACTCTGAGACCCTGAGTGACCTCCCTCTTTGCTAAGCACGACACAGCAAATGGTGATTTTCTATCTCGCCGCTCACGTGCCATTATTCAATTTTTTCCTGCATTATGAGGAAGAGAGTTTTAATAATCGAGCCAGATTAAATGAATAAATGGATGCCTCTGACAAATTAGAAACCGAGAAAAGCCACGCATTTCTAGCCGATTTCCAGCTCTGTATTATTGCAACATGTAAGAGATGATTAACAAAGAAAAATATTACAGTTATCTACTGCCTTTGAGAGTCTAACTAATGAACCTCTAACAGCTGCTG
Organism: Thinocorus orbignyianus; assembly: GCA_013400375.1. Classification (NCBI taxonomy): domain Eukaryota; kingdom Metazoa; phylum Chordata; class Aves; order Ciconiiformes; family Thinocoridae; genus Thinocorus; species Thinocorus orbignyianus. The sequence continues at coordinate 3,767,262 of VXBW01006525.1, forward strand.
TTGAAAAATCAGTAACGCTATCACTATCAATTCCAAGACAAAGCACAGCTGACAGATGTTTGAGGTGATAAATCAGGCTGCCCAAGGATTAAAATAACAAGCCCCAAATGGCCTTTAAAAGACAAAGGTGCTGCAGCAAACTATTTTCAGCCACTTTGGATACTGTCAAAAGTTAGATCATTGATACAATTATCTTGCAAAACAGTAACGACCAAAGTAATATGTTATGAAAAACCTAACAATGGCGATACTTGAGCCAAGTTTTTGAAAAGAACAGGTTTTATAGTCATTTACGCTTTTAATGGCAGAACTAAGAATGCCACGCTGCCCCGAATATTACTTCTGGAAATGAGTTATGAAAAGTATGCACGGGGCTGAAGCATAAAATGTAACTCAATTGCATCCTTGTACCTTTTAATTAATCCTATTTTAAAGCAAGAAGTTACAATTTAATAGGCAACGAACACCATTATTAAAATAAGGCATAAGAGTTTTCTGTTGCTTCTCTGCAGGCTGCATTTCCTAACAACCTGTCAGAGACGTGATAGAGATAATTAAAAAGAGCCCATTCCTGGAAGACACGGTGAGCTTGCAAGCTCGGCTGCCTTTAATGGGAGACAATGGTAGCGAGGGGAGAGCCAGCTGAAACAATCCCAGCTTTCTGAACTTTGCCTCAGCTTTCACCATTTAGTGCATCTGTATCAGAGGGCGCATAGTTCTCTATCAGGTTGGGGAGGAAATTCTCGGTTTAAAGAATAAAAATATTCCAGATATTTTCCCGGCAATACCCCCTTTGCTGAAGAACCTGTAAACTGGGGTTAGTCAGTGACTCTTGGTGATTCCTCCTGAATCCTCCTCCTATTTGAAAAACGTGTGTGAATGTAGCCAAGAGTCCGTCGGCCAGGCAGGGGTGAGGGGGAATGACGAGTAATGTCAAGTTCAAAGCTTTCTTCTAGAAAAACATTTAGTTGTTTGCTTCAGTCAAGATGTTCCTTACTGGGAATCCCCAAGATGGGGACAGTCAGACTGAAGCCACTGCATACATGTGATTGTTCCCAAGTGGATAACGACAGGACCAGAGGAAATGGTCTGAAGTTGCAGCGGGGGAGATTTAGATTAGATATTAGGAAGAATGACTTCACTGAGAGGGTGGTCAGACACTGGAACAGCCTGCCCAGGATGGTGGTGAAGTCACCATCCCTGGAGGTATTTAAGAAACGTGTAGATGTGGCACTTCAGGGCATGCTGTAGTGGCCGAGATTGTTGGGTTATGTGACTTGGTTTCTAGGGTTTGGTTTTTTGTGGGTTTGTTTGATTTTGTATTTGTTTTGAGGTTTTTATTGGTGTGTGTAAGGTTGGACTAGATGATCTCAGAAGTCCCTTCCAACCATGAAAATTCTGTGATTTTGTGGGAGTTCTCGGCATATCTGTAAGGAAAATATTTCTGCTGAAAAACTTCATGGTAGAAGCATATGGCAATTACGAGAGTATGCTGGATTGCTACCGATACAGAGGAAAAAAAGTCAATGTACAGCTCAAGAAGAAATGCTCCCTGTTGGAGGTTAGGCTGCCTGGGGAGGACAGGGGCTGAGGGATAGCAGAGAAGGCAGAGGGCTGAGATGTGTGGGTCACAATTCACCAAGAAGCTTAGATACTAGAAATAAATTCTTTCCTGTGAAGGTGGTGAGACACTGGAACAGGTTGCCCAGAGAAGCTGTGGATGCTCCATCCATGGAGGGGTTCAAGGCCAGGCTGGATGGGGCTTTGAGCAACCTGGTCTGGTGGGAGGTGTCCCTGCCCATGGCAGGAGGGTTGGAACTCAGTGGTCTTTAAGTTCCCTTCCAACCCAAGCCATTATATGATTCTATGATCTTCTCAATGAAGTGGAGGCCCTTTGGGAAAAGCCTGGCTACTGCTGGGGTGTAGCCTTCCCTGGACTGGCCTGAACACCCATCCCTTGCTGGGGGAAACTGAGCAGCCCCTTTTCCATGTCTTTCCCCACCTGTGCCAGGAAGGACAACCCTATCTTTCTGATTCGGGATGAAGGCAAGGCTGAGGTTTGTCTTCCTCCCCACCGTGCTGGGGTGGAAGCTGAAGCTGGGCTGGGAGCTGCCTGTCCTCACGCCTGCCGTGGTGGGCTGGCTCACAGCTTCTCTCCTCCCTGCAGTATGTGTGAAAGACCACGGCAATTTTCTAAATTAAATTAGAATCTTTTCCCTTTTCAAACCACTTAGCATGAGGTAGCACATCGGGGCACTTCAAGATATTTTATTGCTGCCTACACACATGCATGCACGCTGCTTTCCTAAATGAATTACTCCCTTAAAGAAGAGAAAATCATTGACTGAAGCTGCCTTGTTATTAAGTTTTAAGGTGAAACAATATTAGCCTTTGCCTAGCAGCAGCCAGCCATGTCTGCAGCCATTGTGCGCTGCATAATGGTAGAGTAACAGTGACTTCATACTGTAAGGTCCTATTGAAACCCAATTTTAATCCCTTTTAATTTATTCAGCCATATTTTATGCCCCCAAGGAGTGGAAAAACAGAATTCCTTTCAGTCAGAATTTGTTTGTTCTTTGAAGATTTGGGGAACAGTTTGAAATTAGTTGGTCAAATCCTTTCAAAATGAGAAGCTTCTTAAAATAGAAGCACTTTTCTTAGCATTTTTTTTTTTTTTTTGGCTATTTATCCACTTAAAAACTGCTGATTAATTCTTTTAAGCAAACAAAGAGATCACAATTATTCCCATTCAAGACTAGTGTTAAGTACATGAAGTGTTAATTCCAAATCAAAATGATACGTTTGAGACTCTTAAAAACCTATGAAATCCAAATCTGAAATCCAGCCACCATGTAAGTTTTAACAAGGTTTTATTAGAAGTTGCTTAGTCGTCTGTCCTGATAAAATAAACCCATGATTTGGTTTAAAAAAGGGAGAAGAGATGAGTCTGATATCCAGTTCGGCTGCCAGAATGTCACAACATATGCCTGCCTTGTTCCCTTGCAGTAATTTACAGAGATATTTAATATCTCAGATCTTTGTACATGCTGTGGAAGAACAGAAAGAGGATCTGAGGAAAGAAAGGCTTGCATCAGATGAAAATGTTACCCTCTAGCACAATAGGAGTTAATACAAATTGCTGTCATTTGCATATAAAAATATAATTTCAACCCTATTTGCTCCACATATGCTTTATCTGTATCAAACAAAAAGGGAATACATTCACCACATCTTTACATCTTTCAATCTTTCTTTCTCTGTGAATTACTGTGCACATAACCCCAAGTATTAATTTGGTCTTGTCCCATGATGCATTTGATGTATTTCAATTGGCATATAAAGAATAACATTTTCAGGTTGTATAAAAGAACTGTCCTAGCAGGGCGCTTGCAGTTGGTGAAACAAGGACTAAAGGCAGATAAATCACCCGCTGGAGAGCTGGGGGTGGGGGAAATGGGACTCCCAGCACATTGCTTTTAAGGCACACAAGGCTAAAACATATAGCCCAGAAAATGTACAATCCTAGGAGCAACACAGCGGGAAGCATTCTCTTTGGATGCATACTAAAGGTGTTTTAGAGGAAAGGCTATACAAAAACATAACCTTAAAAAGTCTTCCCTGTGATATCATGAATAATGCAAATTGTAATTTAAATTTCAATGGATCCATGTGTTGTAACAGCAAACAGCATCCCAAACCTTTGACTGCAAAACCTCCAAAGACCTAAACACGAGGTCAGTTTGGGTAAGCATTTGATGAGAAATCTTGGCTCTGTTGATTTTCTTGACCTAACTCACAGCAGACCTTCCCCCCCACCCCCTCCAAATGCTTAGATAATGCCCACATTATCCACACTCATTTGTTAACAGCCTCTCTGACTCTCTCCCCAACTCCTAGACTTGACCACACATGATAACAAACTCAAAGTGTTCCTTTTCCACCTCGATGTTATTCAAATTTCTTTGGGGAGTTTTCTTTTTTCAATTGATCATAGACTTGTGCTCTCTGTCAGACAATGAATTTGCTTCCAAAATGGAGTTTGCTAATTTAGGATTAAATCCTAAATGGCTGAAAAATAGCCACTTTGCCATAATCAGTTCCCACTCCTTTTTAAAAAGCAGAATGAGCCAGTTCAGAAGAATCCGTAATTACAAACAATACTTATGGGTCACTGCTTAGTTCATGCACTGTCTGAAAGGGTTTAATATGAAATAAGATCTCTTTCATTAAATAAATAGCCAAATTCTAAGTTTATGTAAGAAATCTAACCACAACTTATGCATGGGCTTTGGAATGAGTGTTAACAGGTGGTGTGAGTAACCTCAAAACTCAAACAAATCAGGGTTAGCAAGAGCAGCTTTTTAAAGCAAGACGTCTGAGATGTGAGCTGATAAGCAGAAAGTACAAGGGCTGACGATGGGTAAGTGAAGTCAGGCTTTAAAAAAACAGACTTTCCTTCTTGTTTCTAATGAATGTTTTCATACAGATCATAGAGATCAAAGGAGGAAACAAATCTAAATGCAACCACTGCCGAGACCAAAGCTGTTAATAAGCGTGTAACAGACAACGAAGCAACTCTGTTGTAAATGTTTTAAACTGCCCCCTGTGGATACAAAAGGTGGTTCTACAGGGACAACAACTAATCCTTGGTATTAAAATAGAACGTGCTGCCCTACTTGATCAATTACAAAGATTTTTTAAAGTCTATAAATATGTATGCGCATGACTGATTTGGTAATAAAAATGAGATTTTATAAAACTGATTCTCCATGATCAAGCCAATAAACCATGTTACATCAAATAACGTTACAACTTCTGGTATCTACGAAAGTGCCAGTGGCTTGTGATGAACCCTTTCAGGAAGATCTGTCCTACCTGCCTGTGATGCTGCAGGGGTAAGGATGAAGGGACCACAGCCCCGTGCCAGTTCCCTGTGTGCCTGGATCAACCACAGCTACAGGCTTCATCCGAACCAGGCATGACCACGAAATTCGGCAAAGAATATGCATGGTGGTGTGCTATGGATTTTGGTTCAGAAATTTTTAAATAAATCTGTTTTTCCTGTCCATCTTGGCTGGTGTTGAAGCAGAGAACCTTGCAGCTTCCATTCCAGGCATAGCAGATTCTTCTGTCCACAGGACACGGAGTCAGGGGAGCAGAACAGCTGGACACCCAGTGAGAAACAAGGATTGTTATCACCCATATTCAGGCAACAAGAAGCTTGAATACATTACTTCACCAAAAAGAGAGCTGGTATTTCCAAATCATGTTCCAGAAAAGAAAATCTTGGCAGGCCTCCTTTCAGTCAGCAAAGGGCACCACCTCATTAGTGTAGATAAGATGTATGTGGCTCGCATTCGGCTTTGCTTAGGGCTTAACTGAATTTCAGCCAAAATTCTGATAGCTGAATATGGATCAAAATGTCTAAACAATTTTGATATGCACTTCATTGCTGCTCAAAGCTCGGGAAGGGATGGTTTCTCCAGGGTGCCAACAGCACGCTTCACTTAGTGGCTTTTTCTCCCCTTGTATTCACGGTCACCACACAGGATGAACATAGCACAAATTGTAGGGAGGAAGGGAGGTGGCTACTGGTCTGCTCCTCTCTCTGGTTTGGGATGCTGCTTCACTGACCTTACAGCCAGACCATGGTGTTCCTCACCACTGTTCCTCTTCTCAAGGTGAAAGAGCTGCTCCCATTTGGGTCTGGGTTCAGGAATGGGGTTCAGCCATGTGCCAACATCTTCCCTGCTTATTGTATTCTTCCCTGGTGCCATCCTACCTGGTGCAGTACGTTGGGAGCACGTCACTAAATACCAGGCTTTGCTTTAAGGACAGTCAGTCTGTTCTTCTGTGTCCTGGCTTGTCATGGAAACATGGAAACCATCTCATTCCCTACAATCAGCGAACAGGCATTCAGAAACACACACACAAAACCCAGAGAAAGAGTTTAATTTGGAAGAATGTAAGTACTAAAAGGTCAGGCGAAGTCCAATGTTCTGCATTTAGAGATGTACTTGATTTCCTGTATGTTAAGTCCAAAGCTAAACGTACTACATGCAGGTCTTTTTTTTTTTTCGTAATAAAAACCTTGGGTTTTGCATGACTGTATGAAGAAAATATCCCGTTCCTGAAGTCAGACCCACGCAGCCATCCATGCGTTTCAGTCAGAATTAGCTGGAAAACACATCGGTTGCAGATTTAACTCCTCCTGTCTGATAGCTACAGGCTAGACTCGTGCAAATAACTGATAGGTGTGATCGGGACAAAAGCAAATTATAATACCAGGTAGTACTGAGAGAATATACACTATTGCATGTCAAGAATCGCTAACCACTGCCTTTGGTTTTAATTATTCATATTACATTGACTGAAGAAGATACATGAGGTTTTTATTGCTCCATCCAGGCCTTCAACAGAATATCTTTTTTTTTTTCTTTTTTTTTTTTTTTCCTGTGGCTAATATTATAATTAAACCTTGGTATATACAGTCTGGAAATCCATGAAAAAAAACCTTCTCAGCAGTGCCGCACAAAATGTTTCTTACAGAACCGTTCCCTTTTCTGGTTTCCTTCATGCCTATGTTATTTACCGAGCAAACAAATAGAGGGAATCAAATCATACAACCTACAAAAAAAGAGTGAAAAGCAGGGCCTTACTTGCTCCCAGTAGTAAAGAAATGTAGCGTTAAGACTTGAAACTCATTTCCAATTTTCTGTGTTGGTAACATGGTCTCTAAACAGTGCATTATCTCACACACCAGATGTGCAGCAGTATCTAGGTACAACAGGGTGCGATAAGTCTGGAATTTCAGCCCTATTTCTTCTTTTATGTTTTAAGTCAAATCCTCACTCTGATTTTAATTTAGGTTTTTGTCTTGTTTTCGGTGTGCTTTGAGGGGTGGGGGAGAAGTGAGGAGTTTGGCGTTCAAGTATAGAAATGGAAAAAAGAAATCATCTGGGACTCGGAGTATCTTAAGTTAGCAACACAAAAGAAATCAACATCCAAAACCTCTAATTTTATTTAAATTGGTGCAAAACTGCAGTATAGAAACAACTTATGCTGATGTGATTAACTCCACTTAAGTGGAATTTGCCCCCAAGACAGCAGTCTCTTGGCTGACACAACAAGCTGCATTTGGAACTGAAATAAAGCGGAGAGATCTTGAAAGTTATTTGAACCACTGTCAAACGCTCTTCTGAAAATGCTATTTGGATATAAAGTAATTTGAACACACTTCAATAAATAACTCCCTTACTTTTGTGTTACTAGACGTTTGATAATAATAATACTAACACTAATAATAATGATGTTCAGTCTTAGCTGAGAGGTGGTAACCTTGTAAAGCAGCCAAATGGTGTTGCAAGAGCATGTTTTTCAGGTGTAAGTAGTCAGCTTGGAAACAGAGGAAATAAAACTTTGCACCAGGATGAATATAAAACTTGGATACAGCACGCTAATTTTTTGGTATGTTAATGGTACATGAGAGTTGGAAAGTAGGAGTTTCAGCTCAAGGGAAAAGAAAGACCACAGTGGGGGAAAATGAGCTTTATTCTTCAAAGCACATTTTCATCTTGCTGGTTCTCCAGGAAGGCTCCTTTGCCTGCAAGGAGTCATCGAGCGCTCTTTGGATTCAAAGGAGACTTCTTTCTGGTTTCTGTGGACTTTGACTGGGGCCCAGTGCGCCAACATCAGTGTGGTGCTGATGGTTCTGTAGGTGTGAAGATGATTTCTGCAGAGGCTGAAAAGTGGAAGTTGACTCCTTGCAAGATCAAATGGCTGCACACCTTAAAAGAAGCCAAGCATGATGCGCAGTGTTTCCAGTCATCCACAAACGAATAAGCTAATTAAATTACTATTTTTTTTTCTTCTGGTATACTGCATAGTCCAATTAAGTTGCTAAGCCAATCATCTTGAAATAAATCAACCATATTGTTACATAATTCTTTTTAATAAACCGAGATATCATTATATGAACTAGGTTCTAAGGGTGCCAGATGCTCCTAAACAAGGAGTCTAATTTATTTCATTGATTTTAAGACGCAACCCATCCATGTGTGATAGCTTTTATCATCCAAAATACTAATTCTTATCTTAGTTTAAAGCACGTTTCTGGTTTTGTCATACATAAATGAGAACACAGAAGAGCTAAATAGGGACTTCCCTTAATTCTCCATCACACAATCACATAAAACTGTTGTCCCAGAATACTGACTAAACATCCTTTTTAACACAATTATTAGGATTGCAATAGAAAAGAGGCCAAACCCCACCCTTCAAGACTATTACATCCAATATGAAGAAAAAAAATACAGCCTTGAAAAGAAAGGTTTTGCTGAGTTTGTCGCCAGCCCAAGTTGCTGCCCAATAATTGTGCCCAGCCCCAGAGCAGAGCAGGGCATGCTGGCAGCTGGTGGGGACAGACTGGGAAGCCTACTTCCCCCTGTAAAAGAAATAAAGATTACCTGCTTTAGTTTTGATTAACCTTTCAAGGATATTATCAAAGGAGATGGGAAGCAGAGACATTCCCTTCAAATACTGTCAGTGATGTTGGCTCCTTCAGAGGAGAGCACAGTGTGTACATCTAACCGAGCGATCAAGCAATTTTATCCTCTGCCCTTGGTTTTTGCTTTTTTCTCCAGTAAAGAAGATTATGAAAGACAAAAAACTGTTTTGGTTGTTTTTTGTTAACTTCATCGGCAGGCTGAATGAGTCATACAGAAGGCAAGGTATGCAAAGTAGTTTTAGTTGACAGTCCTCTTCTAACCTGCCAGCAAGTGTTTCCTGAAGAAATTGCTACCGAACATCGGTAATCTGGACTCCTGAAAAATGCAAGCCACTAGAACATCACTGAGAAGAAAATAATCATAATTACTGAATATTTTTGGTGCACTCTGATTTGTTCCTGCTTATTTTGGACCTCAACAAAACTGCTATAGCTTTATATTTTCACTGGGACAGCTATGATTGAAAGCTATTTCTCTGGATAAAAGTTGAAGGAAAAACCCCTGCGGTTTCCATTTGGACATTGGAGGGTTGATGTGTTTTGCTGTCACGTCCTATTTTTAAATGCATGACACCGCACAGGTGTTCAGACTCCAAATCCTTCGCTGAATCTGTCATCTCTCCGCAGCTTGTCACTACATCAGGTAACAAACTGAGGGGGGAATGAAGTTCCCGTATGGTAGAAAACTGCAAGTGCTTGACAATGGCTAACGATCACTTCTGAAAAATATCCCTACACTTGATAAATTTTCAGGTGTGATAATTGCTTTTGAGGTTCATTTGCTTATTTAGGTTCTCTCCCTTTAATAATTTATCTACAAGCCCTTAATATGGAGGACACAAACTAACATGATTAAAAATGTAATTTGTTTTTGCAGGAGCAAAAGTTGTTCGTCTGACTCGAAGGACAGGCTGGCGGCTTTACCTCTGCACTTTCTGTCCATGAGACACTGGCTAAATTAAGAAATGAGGAATTTGCAAAGAATTACAAATCATCTTCCTATATCTTTCTTAAGCATACGTTATTTCTCTATCTGTGAGTATTGCTAAAATATAACCCAGCAAATAATATAACAATCAGTATTTGGAGCAAACTGGGCTTGAGTTTTCACTCCAAAAATGGGGCTAACTCACAATAATGCTGTTCTTGAAATTTTTGCTGAAGTTTATACACTGTCACTGTAGGCTTTGGGGAAAAGTATATGATGGTAAAACCATACAGGAATTGAGAATGATTGAAGAATGAAGCAGTTCTTACAGGGCTGGTGCTCCAGAATCACCCAGAGAATGCACATTGCTGCTCCCCTCTGGAGTATCCTCATCCACAAGGAGCATTGCCGATGCCCCAGAAGCACTTTTCCTCCTGCATCTACAAAGCCATTCTCTATTGCAATATTGCAAGACCAAACTCTAGACCTGCCCTTTTAAGTAAAGCTTAGATCTCCTAAAGAGACTTGAAATGAACTGTTATGTCTTTCTAGTTAATTTAGAGGAAAAAAAATGTGCATGACAAATGTGTCTTTGCAGATGATTATTTAAATTGGCTTGATGATGATTTAACAGCCATCACTAGACAAAAACAGTGGTCCTTATCTCAGCAACTCCAAGGGATGTATTTGACTCTTGCACAACCAAGTACAACCTAATTCAAGTCTCCTGAAGTTTAGATTCTATTCCCTACATAATCCTTACTATCAATCACAGGAGAGAATTGAGTCAGGGATGCTGTGCAACCTGAACCCATACGTAGTCAATGGGGATGAATGGGTATCACTCAAGCATGCTGAAAGAGCTTGCTGATGGTTTTATAAAGCTGTTCACTATCAAGTTTGGAAGGTTTTGGAGGTTGGGGCAGGTCCTTGGTGACCAGGAAAACCCCAAATGTAGTGACCATTTGAAAACAAACAAACAAACCAACAACAACAACAACAAGGTTAAAAACAATCCAGGGGATTACCAGCTGCTCAGACTCTCTGGGGAAATCATGGAGCAAATCCTCTCTAAAGTCATATCTGGGAACATAAAGGAGAAGATGATGACTGAGAATAGCCAGCATAGATTTACCACGGATTTACTAAATTTACCATGCTTGACTAAACTGATTGCCAAATATTTATCAAAAGACTGGATCTGTGGATGAAGAGAGAGCCGAGGAATGTCTTCTATATTTTCAGGTTTTTTGACAGTCTTCCTAGCATCTCTGTCTCCAAGTTGGGATCTTACTGCCTTGATGAGTAGACCACTGTCTGGGTGAAAAAGCAGCTGGATTCAGGCTCAGATAGCAGTCATTAATGAGTCATACTCTAACTGGAAGCCAGTAACAAATGGAGTCCCTTTCTTCTGCATGACTACAGACTGAATTCACAGAGAGATTTTGTAGGCTTATATTTTCATAATCACTATTATTACAAAAAAAATTTTGACATACTTTATTGGAAAACACAGTATGAATAAAATAAAACACCTGAAAACTAATCTCCCAAAGAGGATGATATAATCAATCTTGTTTGCCTCAAATTTCATTATAAAGTTATTTTCAAAATATAGTGTTGAAAGTTGTTGCTATTGGGTTCGAAGAATCCAAAGGACGGATATTATTAAACATGCAAAATTTCCATATTAATTAAAATGCAATTTCAATTCAGACAGTAATGGGTCCTAAATATTTAAGTTAGTTTCTTTTCAGTGTTAGTAGTATGTTTTTATCCCTCAAAGCCCATGTTTATGCCACCAGTGCAATATCACTAGGAAGTTGGACTTCCTTCACCAGGTTAAGCAAGCACAGCTACCAGAAAAGGCACTGCCACTGCCTTCCTTTTCTTCTTCCTACTGTCTTTCCTTCATCGGAGAAATGCTTGCACCAAAATGCTAGCTGTGATCCATTAAAAAATGAAATAAATATATATATACACATATATTTTCCTGGCAGCTTTATTTTTTAAACTCAAAGTTGATTATCTCAATTATGGCATTTGAATGTCAGCATATAAATTAATTTAGCACTTTTTTTTTTCTCCTTGTTTCTAATGCACACAGTCCTTAAAACACAAGTTGCTTGCTAATATAGCTAGACATGGACTGCTTTCTATTTGAATTGTCTGAAGACAGTGCATTCCTTGAATAGTTGGTTCAAAAGCAGTAAAACAGAGATTTGGTTGTTTTTTTTTTTAACTCCAATAGGCTTAAAAAATATCCCAGTGCAGACACACTAGTAGCATCATATGAAAGAAGAATCTATCTCAAAAGTTAACTTTTGAAAATTGTATTTATTTTTGCAAAGATAAAAAAAGAATCATTGTGATCTACTGACTTAATCTTTCACCCTACACATGGATGTAGCATTGCAGACCCCACAGCTTCCAGGATGGTGACACACAATAGAGAGAGCTCAACTAGTTGGTCCCAGAATTGAGACAGTAATCAGAAAATAAGCAAACGAATCAGAAAAAGAGACCCATTCATGCACTTCTGTGCAATCAGTAGTATTTATTTACAGTGTCTTACAGAACATTAGTAAATGCATAGAACATTAATACACTTTTACAGTGGTGTAATTAATAAAAGGAAAAAATTTTTAGGAAAAGCTCTGAAAATTTTTGCTGAGGAGGATGAGACTGTTAAACTACTCCCTTTGCAAACCCTACTTAAAATTGACAAAGTACAGCGTAGGAAGGTTATTCTGTATCTTATCCTCCAGAGTCAATAATTCTATACTCAGAGCCTTCTCTGAACGGATTTGTCTATATTTCAGATAGGCATACACCTTGATGTTTCTAGCCAAATTGATGAATTTCTCCCACACATTTATTGTTCTTATTTCTGACTACTGTAAGAAAAACTAGCACCTTGTCTAGCTCTTAATGGAAAGTTTATCTATTAAAGGTGATGGCTTGTATGGGAAGCAGGAGGCACTTCCCAGTAAAAGGACTATTGTACAGACTACTCCAAAGGTATTTCTTTCAGGAGTAGGAAACTTGAACCAGTATCAGGTTTATATCAACAGAACATGTGATTATTTTATTTTTTTATATAGAATCTTTTCAACAGAAGCTTTTCTTACACAGACAGCTACAAAGGTTGTCACTGCTTGCAAAGAAAGGTGTCCCTTGGGAATTCATGGGATGTTTCTTTAACCAGAAATTAGAGACTAAGCAAAATATTTAGGTATACAATCTGTTTATGTGTAATTCCTGCTGTTATTTCTTCTTTTCAGCCACTGCTGTATTTACTCAGGGCACTGATGTGTGCTCAGCCCTGCACACAAAGCAAAAGCACCCCCGAAGAGCTTGCAACAGTAGTAATACACTCTGGCTAGATATGAGAGAGTTCTCCTAGAGCTTATCAAAACCTTGTAACTGTACTTGTCCTACCTTTTGGTGTTGTGCTTGTTAACTTGTGTATAGTCCTAATATAGTCATGTAGTTCACATCTTCAGAATATACACATAGCCTGGACATCCTGCTATCCAAAAAAAAATCTCAGCAAATCACTTAGATAGCATGCCTAGAGATGGATAAGAAAAAAATCTTGAGTAGCGAAAGCACTGCAGTTTGAAGTAAAAAAAATATTCCAAGAGAATTATTGAGAATATAACATCTTCCTCCTGAATCTTTCCCATTTTCTTTATTTGCAAAATTGCCAAAGTCTCCAGGAGTCCTCTGTGCTTAGATGGTATCCTTTAACCCTAACAAGTTGGGTCAGGACTGCAGATTTCTTTTCATTAAGATATTCTATATAAGCCAACAGGAAAGAGGGAAGAAAAAAAAAGACTTGTTATTCCAAACAAGCGTGATCAGTAGAAAAGATCAATTAAGAGGCAAAACTTTCTGTGAGTCACAATGCTAACTTGGTATTCTTTGAGGAAGAAGTCTCCAGGAACAGGCAAATAATGCAGCCTAAAGCAAAGTGTCTCAAGAGTGATAAAAAAGAAGACAGCTAAGCATAACAGGGAGGAATTAGGAAAACTTTGTATATTAGAAAAAACTTACTGAACAATATGATACCGTCAGCTGTGAGACTTCCTAGGGATTATCGTGGGACCTTAAAAAACCCAGAAACCTAAAGGAAGAATACTAGGAAGCATTCAGTATGAGCAATCCTACATCAGAGGAAGATATTGGTAGCTTTTCCTGCTACCTATCTGCTAAAGAAAAAAATAAAAGAACAGGGAAAGCCTGAGAGACAGCAAGTACACTTCTTCCACAGAGGAAATAACAGATCATAACAGGTCCTAAATCTGTAACATCTAAAACCACACTGTAAGATACATAACCCAAATAGTCTTGGGTTTTAAGAGTGCAAGTTCCCTTTAGTTTGGTTTAGAACATGCCTTGCTGAGCATCTGAGCTCCTAATCTATGTATGGTTGCTCTCAAAATACAAGTCTAGGCATTCCTTCATGGATTTCTGTTGCAGGCTCCAGTCCAGGAGGTGATTTTCACACATCTTTCACTAAGGTCAAAGAAAGAGGAAAAAAATCCTTACAATGATGCCTCCATCACTTTTTATTTTGTTTTCAGAGAATCACAAAATGATATGGGGTTGGAAGGGACCTCTGGAGATCATCTAGTCCAACCCCTTGCCAGAGCAGGTCCACCTAGAGCAGGTTGTACAGGAATACATCCCAGCAGGTTTTGAATGTCTCCTGCTTTAGTTTTGAGGGTTTTTAATCCAATGTCCCCATGCAGGAGCAATTACATCTTCTGGTAGGTGTTAGAGGAAAGCCCCTTTCACATTCTCACTGAATTTGAACATGCATATTACCACCTCAAAAGAAATAAGTAAGAACCAATTTGCACTTGTTTTCACTCTTCCTCCAAAGGAAGGTGGATCCAAGCAGTTTTATTCCCTTTAAGGGCAGGGACTGAGCAGAGAGTATTCTACAGAATACTGTAGAATACTGTCTGCTTTGATAAATATGATACTGTCTTTAGAGACACAGGCTCACTTTCCCTTCTTGCTACCCTCATTAAGGGATAAACACCAACTTATTTGCAAAGAGAATTGAGATATTATCACCTATTTATTCACTAGCCATTAAAAGCTGTTCTACCTTAGGCTAACGAGCTTCCCTTATAAAGCCAGCTAGTGGAAGTGAAAGAAGATATCCTTGCAACCCAGAGGAAGGTTCTGAAGTATCTAAAAAGGACGTGCTTTGAGCTGCTGCTCCTTTTTTCTTGGGACCTTGCAAGTTATCGCCCTTCCTTCTGCATGGGGAGCTCACTGAGTCTCATTCCCAGGCACCGTATGCAAATCCAAAGCTGTGACATAGATAACTTCTGGAAAATTCAAATTAATAATAAAAAAAAATAATTAAAATTACAGAAATGTAGCAAAAATCCTGACTACATTTAGTTGTTATTCTCAAACTGAAGAAAAAAAGAAAGCCCACCTTTATTTGTGGTTTTCTTGCCCCACTAAAGTTGATTACAAGTTTTTCCACTCAAGTATTTTGAAGAGGAGTATGAACTAAATAAATTATACAGCAGCCCACATTTTCATTACAGCCAAGGGAAGATTCAAATGTCTTTTGCAGCCTCTACGTGTCTATGTCCAAACGCTGAAATGTGGCCACCCTAAGAAGTCCTGGTGAACTTCTGATTGGGATGCAGGTGTGGTTTGGATTCCAGACTCATTTCTGTTTCAAATATTATTTTAACTCATTTCCTAAGAAAATCAAGCTTGCTATGGCACTGTTTCCTGTCAGCGTTACATCAGTCCCACTCAAATAACCGTTCAACCATTCTATGCACTTCAATTGGATCTGACCGAGCCGGTGATCTCAAGAATAATTAGATTTCTATTAAATAATTGTAGTGGATAAGAGAAATTGCAGCATAGGGCACATATTCATAGTAGAGCATGCTTTATTGATACCTGCTCACAGACCAGTTTATCTCAATATTCCCTGAAATGCACGAAGGATATTAGTATCACTGGCACGGGACAAGTCGGTTAAGCAACTATTGGTTTGTGTTATCAGGACAAGAGCTTTAATATCTAAGTAGAACATTAAGTTGAACATCCTTCACAGTTTTATTGATATAAACTAAAAATAAATCTAGTAATTAATCTGAACTTGACAAGACCATCCAATCCGTCGAAGCCCGAGAAAGATACACTATCTATTATATTTGTATTTTTGCCATATTAATCTTGTTATTCCACAAAAAAATATAACTGTGCTGTCTGTTGAAAGAATATTGCAATTCTACCAGAAAGCAAATTACTTGCAGACTGGTATTCTTAGTCATCATAAATACAAATCTAGCTGTTTTAAATTCATTCTTTCCCCCATTGTTCAATGTTAAGTATTAAAACCAGCAACACTGAACCTTCAGTCTAAGCTAGCAGAGTAACTGATCCCATCCAACAACCACAAAAAGGTTTCGTTAAGTAAAACGTGGAGTTTAAATTCCCTCATCATAGCAGTGTTAGGCTGTCCAGTGCTGATAATTCATAGGTCGTGCATATCTGAATAAAAGGATTAAGGTGTGAATGCCATAAATGGATCCGAGTATGAGGTGTGTCATGGTTTTTCATTCTTACATTTAGAGGCATTTCATTTATTTCATTCAAATCAAATAGGTCCAAACTCAACAATGAATTTATTCTCCTGTCAGACACTCAACAAGGTATTATTTTAAGCTTACTTCAGCTCGGTGCCAGGAACTGGATACTACATTTTCTGCAAGAAGAAAAATAAGAAGAGACTCGAAGAGTGAGATGGATGAGAATGGCTCTCCCGTTTTTTAAGAACTTTAAGGAAAAACATCAGCCGTGGTTTCACCAGAGCTGCTGTGCTAATACATAAATAAATAAATAAATCTGGAATTTTGGGTTCTAGCAGGGAGGGAAGAAAGTGTAAAGAAACAAAAAACCTTCTGTACCCCCAGAATGCAAATGTGGTGGTAATGCAGTTTGTTGTACCTCTTGGACTTGATCTAAACTTCACACACCAGAGCTCACTGCCACAGCAAGACCTTGATGGGGAAAGGTTGTCAGAAGGGGAAAATATTCTTTTTAGAGGAATAGTGCAGTGTCTATAGCAGCTGCAGCTCTGTAAAACTTGGCTTCTTAAAAAAAAAAGTAAAAATGTCAACAGTCCCTACATTGTATTTTGGTATTTTGCTTGAACAGTGGATATCCACTCAGACTTTGACTTGTAACAAATGAGTTTAAAAATGGGAAATTTTAATTGGAAACCCTCTAGAAATATTTTATCCAACCTGAGACTCAAGGACGATAAAGCCTTTGGATTGATCTGCTGCTACAGAGCACAGACAAAGAGCTGTCAGCAAGGGGTGAACTAATGTCCACTAAGTGATCCTGGAAAGGTTGCTCTAACTATTTAATTTTTTTCCTGTACAAATACAGTATATTTTGCTTTAAAAAACAAAGTTGATGTATTTTTTTTTCTACTGAGTAGTAAAAAGGAAGGTTGTCTTTCTCACTGGTCCTGGCTGCCACACTTTGGACCAGGCGGGCATCTCCAGGAGGAAGAGGGAAGGGAGGAAGCTGCCACTTCTTCCAGGGGAATGGAGCATCTTCTGCCTGGAAAAAAAATTAGGAGGACAGAGTGGGAAGGGAGGGAGAAAAAAAGGTGGCAAGGAGGGTGCTCTCAGCAGGATACAGCTTGAAAAAGCTTTTCAGAGGGCCAGACTTCCTTAAAGCAGAGAGCAGATCTAAGCTGGGGAAACACAGAGAAGACTGACAGATTTGTCATTCAGCACAGAAGACTGTGCAGTTTGATTCAAAATTAACTCTAAAATGGATGCTTCCAGTACTGGAAGATTGATTTGATGACTGTAAACTATACAGCAGTCTGGCAGTGGGACGAAGCAGAACGTGGCATGCAAATACAGCTGCATCACAGCTGAAGAGTTTAACATCAGTCTTTTCCTTGCCCTGAGTGGCTGCTGAATTGAAATTAGCCAATGGATAAATTTTAATCTGTTTTAAAAGAAAATGAGGTGCAATCTAGTGGGTGATTGTCAGGTATAAGTGCTTCAAGCATCTAATTCAAAGTAGCCCAGGGTAATACACCCAGTAACTCTTCAGTGGTGCCACAGTGACTGGGGTAACATTATCTAATGCAAGTCTTGCCACAATGCTGATTAGCATTTTGTTAGCTTAATAAGTGGAAAACAACCCAGGCTTTACCTTTCCCACTGGCACACTGTTTGCACATGAGACTGAAGAACTGGTCTTCCCTCCTCCCTTTCTTCACACTCTGTCATTTTGAAAGTGTCTCCTTCACCGGCCAACGAAGAGTTAAGATTCAGAGGCTCTATTCAGCTGCTACGGTGCTTTAATTTTTAATTTATTTATTTATTTATTTATTTTAAAAAATGGTTTTAAGATTAAAGTTTAGTTTTTAATTTATTTAGGATATTGCTTCCCAACTTTTTCTATTTTGTTGTTTCTGAACATCTTAGAGAGATCTTTATCAGCTTGGAAACCAAAGAGGCTCCAAACTAAAAGTGTATTTTAAGAATCCGTAACAGAATAAAGTACAAGAGGAGTATTTTGTAATTACCCCAAAAATGAACATTAAGATCTGGGGAATAAGGAGTTTAGTTTCTCACATGCAAAGCTATCCTTCCTGACACTTGGGAACACACAGTCTACCACTAACAGTTGTACAGTTGTTTTTTCATGTATTTAAATCTGCATTTGCACCTGGAGGTTCCTTAGACGTATTTAGGTTTTAGCCTTGCTGCTCTAGTCTTTCAGCAAGATCTAGTGGTACTAACTAGTGCTACAGTATTTGCCTTCTACACCGGAGTCGGGCTGAACCCCATGAACTAAGGAGCACGGTGGAGTTGGTGCGTTCACGTGGACCACAGCCTCATAATGCCACCTCTGGCCACTAGTATTTGAAATAAATGTATTATAATTATCCCTTGTCCTGAAATTACATCCAAATGTATTGTAATGTATTCAGGAGGTTTTTCTGTGTTCTAGATTTTCCTCCTCAAAGTGCCACTTTAGAGGTAGAGATGAAGTTATTTCTTTATGTCACTCACATACCTTCATTAGTATAGATCCTGAATTAACTCAGTTTCCAAATACATAAAATCAGGGTCTAAAATGACTGTAGCCCTCATACAGTATACTCTACTCTAAATACACACTCTTAATTATACATTCACTTGTCTTTTGGAGACAAAAAATACCAAATCATTGTGTTATTGTATAAAAAAGGTAGATATATTAGAATTTCATCTAAGGAAAGCATATGGTACAGCACTAAAGTCCAATGTGCAGTTTCACCTGAATGGCCATGGGATAAAATCCTAAGCAATAGGTCACATGAATCAACCTATGGTCATGCACCATGGATGGAAACACACCACAAAAAGTCAGCTTCTCCTCTGACGAAGTTCATACTTGTCTCTGCATCCAGATGGGCCAGTGAAGGACAGGGTCTGTTCTGCTACGCAGATATTCTTCTGGTCCACTAGAGGTTATGCTAAGAAACATAACCTGAGGCTCTATTTTGTTATGCTGAAACAGACTTTCTTCCCTCGGTTTCCCAAAATGATGACACACGTGTAACACATCTTGACCCATGAAGTCCACCTACAGAGTGCTATAAAGCTACTGTTATGCACTTATTCCTGAACCGCAATCTCTGAAGGTTTCTTCTTCTAAGAAGAAACCCACCTGCTTCTAGGAAGAAGAAAATTCAACTTGAGAATATCTTGTATGGTTAAGGATGCCAGTGATGGGGGAACACACTCATTAGCAATAGCTACAGCTGAAAGTTGGAGAACAAACCTTCCGAACCCATATAACAAACAATAGAAACAATTAGCAAGGAGAAAAGAGCCAATTAGCCTCAGAGGAAAAAAATATAAATTAAAGGCCCCATAGTTTACCCTCCTGCTTTGTGGTGCTAGGTTTTGTGGTTCCCTATCCCCCTTTATGGGATGAAAACAGCAACAGTCCTCAGAACCGCTCACAGCAACCACCAGATGATGGACTAAGTCAGAGATCTCAAACCTTCCTTCTTTTCTTTTTGCTACTGAGGGGCTGGTTGGAAAAATCCTGCTTCCAGAATATCTCCAACAGGAAGAATAACAGCAGAAAGGACCCACCACAGCTTCATACACAGAGAACTTGGTGTTTCTGGGGGAACATTCCTTATTACTGTCAGGCTGTCTGTTCCGGTCCTTCTACAGTAACCGATCAGGTTCACTCCACCTGGACACAGGGCTGTTTTATTTCATCATCTTCCTCTCTCTCTCACCTTACCCCCTCAGCCAAGTCCCAGTGCTTTTTTCCTTCAGTCAGCCTCAAGCACAGCCATCTCCTTCTCCATCAGAACCATAAACCCCCCCTTAAATCTACAAAATAGTAAAGCAAACTTAGAAGCACTTCTACACACAGTGGTTTATTTTCCTAGGTAATGGGCACAATAAGATGAAATTAAGGTTCTGTTTATGCTGGTGATTCATGGTATTAGAAATACTTGGTTATTACCAAAACCAAGTATGAAAAAGTCAGGAAATTCTCAACTGATC
Organism: Thinocorus orbignyianus; assembly: GCA_013400375.1. NCBI lineage: Eukaryota > Metazoa > Chordata > Aves > Ciconiiformes > Thinocoridae > Thinocorus > Thinocorus orbignyianus. Next base: position 3,787,294 of record VXBW01006525.1, read on the forward strand.
ACTGATCATAAACATAAACCAAAGATACTGAATCTGGAGAAGCAGATTTAGGGCATTCTAAGTAATCTCAACTCTGCACTGTAACGACACAATAACCATAATTGGTCCCAATGCACATAAAAAACTGATTTTAAAGACATTAGATTCTTAGTTTTATTTTTTATTTCTCCCTACTCTTTCATTTTCACTTCCCTGCTAATAATAACTTCTATTACTACCAACCATTTGGAACAAAGAAGAAACCTATCTCAAGAACTGCAGCTCTTAAAACTCTTTAATTCTACCTTCAATTACAATCAAGTCATTCAAATTCTGTATTTACAGTAAGTATTGCCATTCCAGGGAGTGCAGAGCATCACACCAGCACTGAAATCTTGCAAGAACAAAACTACTTTGTTTTAATTGTGGAAACATCTTCAAAGCCCTTTATTTCCTCTCCACTCTTAATTTGTTTCCTTGAACCTCTTTGTTAACTGCGATCATGCTTGCAGCTGACACAGAACACCAGCCCACAAAGTTCCTTTCCTGCAGAGAATCTCCAACACTGTTTTCCAAGTCCTGACCTGCAGACTTCATAGCTTTTGTGTGAGATTTATCCAGAAACTCATCCACCACCCCTCCCGGTCCCATCTTCTGCTCACCTGGTAGAGTGCTGACAACTCTCATATTGCTACACTGGACCCATAGATTTTCCAGCATCCCAAGCATGTGGGATCTGGGAGCAGATGAACTTTAGGGCTCCAGCCTGTGCCCCACGCAGCGAGGAGACCTGCTGCAAGGTGCAGACTCCTTGTGTTGCGGTTCCTCCATCGGTTCATTTAATGCAGGGAGTATCCCAAGCGCATGACTCAATGTGTGGGTATGACCACGCTGCGTTGACTCTGCATGGATTCAAGCACGTTTTCAGTGCTACAATGGCACAGTAATAGTTTCTGAATTATGGGCCACCAGGAAATAACTGACAAATGGGATGAATATAGATAGAGTATCAGATAAAACCTGCAAGTGTGAAAAGCGGTAAACTGGGGGGAAAGGAGCTCTGAGAGGGTGAAACGTGACTCTCGTGGACTTACTTAACAGTAGTGACGCTCTCTGATGGAAACAGAGCCTACCAAACAGGTCCAACAATTATTGTCTTTAACTCTGACTGATTCTGTAACTAACTAGACAAACTACATAAACTACAGCTACAAACATGCTGGAAAATTGGGAGAACTAAAATGGAATGGGAACGATGAATTAAATTAGGGAAATATACACAAACGTATTCAAGGTTTGAAGGGAAAAGCCAAAGCTACCCCAAACCGTTTGGAAATCAAGTTCAGGATGAATTTATAATAGTAACATGAATGAGAAATTTCACTTTGCTCTTTTCCAGTTCTGCAAGATTAACTCCAGTAAATATTTCAAGGCTAGTATTTTTGGTTTATAACAATTAGACTGAAGTAAGTAAAAGAGGTGGGCAAAAATCAGGAATAGAAAACAGATTAACAGGGCAAATGCACTGTTCTGTGAAGTACAAAAGCTTTAAAATAGTGGCTTATCACAGCAATTTTGTGATAAAGGCAAAAAATTCTCATTCTTCCTCACTGCATTTGGTTTCAATACACTGAGAAGTATGCGTGACAGACTCAAAAGTGAGTCTTCCCCAAGCACCAGAACAGCTCAGCTGTTTCAGATGAAGATGCAACTGGCATCTATGGAATTACAGCTTTCGTCTTAAACCCACTCAGCATAGGCTGGCACTGATCTCTTTTTGCTACTATTTACCAGAAATGCCCCAAACTTACCATGCCTTATTCAGTACTTGAACCAAATGCAGGTTAACATGTCGCCCACAGGTGATGAGCGATGAATGACAGCTACTGCCATGGCATTTTCCATGCCATGCCAAGTAGCTCTTGCTTCTCCTTGTACATTTTCACTTGTCAACTGTGGATTAAGGGTGAAACTCTTAGCAGTGCAGGTGGAATTTGGGGCACCTAGAGCACAGTTGCAACTCTCTGGGTCTTGATACCCTGAAAATCCAGATGAGTGGGTGGTTTCTGCTGTTGCACCCTTTCAACACCCACATGGGAGCTTCCTTCTTGCAGAAGCCAAGGCTCAGGAAGCAAAACAGAAAGGTGGGATCAATCTGTGCATCCCAATTTAGCCTTTGGACTCCAACAATCTTTCTGTTTCGTTTCCCTGTCAGTTACGTTGTGCTACCAGTAACGAGAAGTACTTACAGCACTTCTCTGACATGTAGCTCTCAAAGTCCTTTACAGCGGCAGAAAAATCCTTTCCATGTTACGGGTGGAAAGATTGAGGCTTGGATTTTGCATGGGTTAGGAAAGCCTGGGGAATCTTGCGGTCTGGTGGACATCAGTCAAACAGACTCGCTGTAGAGATTTTAAATAGGCTGTGTAACCTTTCCGTGCCCCAGTCAACCTACAAATAAACTGAAAAATACCAGTCACCAATTCCACAGAACTAAGTCAAAAGACGTTGTGACGTAAGGACAAGTAGAGTTTGGCATTGCATGTCAGCCTCCTGTGTGAACTAAACCTAGCCCCATCCACCTTAATACAGAAATCCTCCTCCAGGATAATAAATTCTCAGACTGCTGAAACCAGCAGCTGTTGAGCTGTCTTCAGCCTCAAAGTGCCTGCATTCCTTGGGTTACTTATATTACTTTATTACACAAGAATGAGATGTAGGCTTACAATGCCTACAGCGTTGAGAAAAATACCAAAATAAACTAAATGAAATGTTGGGCCCCATATATTTCATGACAAAGTTCTCCCTGAAATTAAGTGGGATGGAATTTCATCCGTGCTGCGCTTCAAGATGACCGGAGGGAAGCGTTTACCTTTCTGAAACAGAGTTGAGAGTTTTGCACTGTGCCCATTTCCAATTCTCACTGCAAGGGCATGTTACGCAGACCACATTTGCAAAGGCTACGGAGAGAAAATTAAAGTAGCCAGGAGGAACATACCTCTGTTTCTCTACACCTCACGTGGTGCATGTATTTTAAACGGAAATGTAGCTGGATCTCAGTTTTCAAGCTATTTCTGCGTATGAAGCAATGTCTTGTACTACACTGAGTAATATGTGTTCTTTTCAGCTCAAGTTGTTAAACTCGGTTTAAAAAAAAAAAAATATCTGCAAAAAATTTTGGCTGAATTGTCTGACAAATTGTTTTTCTATTATAGGTAAAAATTCCAGCAATTGAAAAGTCAAAGGCAAACATAATCTGTCATTGAATTCCACTTATATGAAATGCTGTATTTCAATCTTGGTGGAGAAAAAAAAAAGAAATATCTTAAAAAAATGTACTTTGTCTTTTCTTCTAATTATTTCTCATCTATACAAATACCACTGGGAAAAATTAACTGCTTTTAAAGGTTTGCAAAACAATTGACTCCTAGGTTTACTATACAGTGAAAACTCTGCCCAGTGATAATGTTAGAAGACAGTTTCTTGATAGGAATGCTGATGCAACTTTAACTACAGGCATTAGAAAATGCTGCTGTAATCCTCTTTATTTGTTTTTCTTTTAAATTTCAGACTGCAAAGATGTAGGAATAAACATATAGTTAAAGTGTCCCATGACCCTACAGAACCACAGGTCCTGTCTGTGAGTGTTTGTCTGTAACTACACCTTGCCAAGACAAAGGGAAAGTAGTGGCTATCCATAGCTAAAGCAAACTCTGCTTCTTGATTCAAAAAACTATATACAGCACTTATTTCCCCCCCCCCCCTCCCCCGGCTCTT
>VXBW01006525.1:3791070-3823482 GCA_013400375.1 Thinocorus orbignyianus
AAGGAAAGGAGAAATCTCATACATTTTGGAGAGCTATTTTAAAGAAAGTTATGAAACATGACCTTTTAAAGGGACAAATTAATAACAAGATTTAATATTGCATATTAATAACAGTATTTAATATAGCAATAACAAGAATTCTTTAAAAATTCTTTAAAATAACAAATAATATCCCCAGGGAAGTAGCAGAAGCCCCCCTTCCCATGAAGGCATTTAAAGCTAACTTAACAAAACACTAGCAGGCATATTATAAACCACATAATCCTAATACTTCAGTCTTTTCAATCTCAAACGTGTAGAACTCCACTATTTATAGAGAGGTAACTAACAGGGCATTCAGCAATTATGTGTCAATTGGGAAAGCTTCCTGAAAATTAATAGTAAAGCAAGAGTACCTGTTAATGATAATATAATAGGGCAATTTTTGGTCTTCTTATCAATAACAGCCCAGACGTACACAGTGTGCACTGCAAATTATTGTTCTGATTTATACTGACAACGTAAGGTAAATCTGACTTTTAAAATGAATGCACTTACAGAGAAGCAAGTTAGCACCTTAATCTGACTCAATAACATTCTTCCTTACTGTTTACTATACCCAAATATGCAAAGCAGTTTAAGAAATAGAATGTGCATGCATATTGGTACACCACCTATTAATCAAAATAATAATCCAAGAACACGCTGTAAAAATACATCCATACTCTATTAAGGAAGTACTAAACATGAGCTTCCGATTGAACAATATCAGATACAGCACATAATCACCTAACTAACACTGCTTTCAGAAATTCAGTGAGAATGACTGCCATAATGTTTAGCACATTGTCAAATTTGTGAAGTTTTACATGGGGTTTTTTATCCTACATTTTTGCATCTTTAAAAAGCAGTTAACCACACTTTGGTATTTGAAAGGCAAGCAAGTGCTTGAAGTTAAATTTAATTAAAAAAAAAAAAAAAAGAAAAAAAAAAAGTACTTCTACCCTCAGTAAAATGCAGTGCAGAAATATTTGTCATTTTAACATCTCTGATTTTATTAAAAAATATGATTGCACCATCAGGAGTGGTTTGATGACAGCATTTCTGGGTTACTAGAATGTTGTTGCATTGTAACACAGAAACACACAAATTTTTCTCCTGACTGAAATGCTGAGCCTTTAGTGTTGTGTTAATATTATTCACGTTGATCTTTGGCTTAAAACAACCAACCCAACAAAGTAAGAATTAGTACCATCAATGTCCGCCTGCTAAAACTGCTAACTAGATTCCAGAAAACCACTAGTCCCTTCAAATACTGACCAGAGAACAAAGAATAGCACTGAGACTTGTATTCAACGTGTTACCACCAGCAGCAAATATTTCCAAACTCAATTTATAATAAGCTGTAACTTTATCCAGATGTTAACTGGGTAATAGTATGTCAAAACGTATTGACACAACTTTTTAGTAATGGATTAGCACTGTACCTAAAATGACTCAAAAATCTCACGTGTTCTTGTTTTTCTTTAATTCATCATTTAAACTCATTTATGTAGGCTATAAAGCTATTTGACTCCAAAACTTTGCCGGTTTTTATATAAAGAATGCAGGAAAAAAAAAAAAAAAAATAAAAAGAATACTCCTGGGTGAGCAGAATGCCACATCCACCTGAAAGCCTGCACTGACTGCTCGTGATTTTTGTTGGATTCAAGACAGCAACTTCGCTTCTTTCGTCAGCCTTCACTCAAGGCATGAAACACCACAGCAAGCATCTTCCTGACATCATCCATAAAACGTTCTGTAACAAACCCCATCCCTGTTGATACGAGTTTCAATCAATCCTTTTGATATCTCTTTAAAAAAAAAAAAATAAAAAAAAAATATGTATATATCTATCTATCTAAAAGGAGGGTGTGAGTGAGTGAGAAGGGCTGTAGGTGTGAGGAAGGAGTGTTTTTATTTCGTTCCCTTCTGCTCAGCAACTTTGTAATCCATTTACTGCTTCTCTTCCCCCCTCTCTCACCCCTGTGCGGTGTTTAGCTGGAAACTGGGCTGCAAAGAATGTGAAGAATGTAAACAGTCTTTTATTGTCCAAAAGGATAGGAGTGTGAAAGAAATGTGTGCCTTATCGCAGGACTGCAGCTCGCTACTTCATTGCTATGATAAAGTGCTGGAGCAAAAAACATTACACGACAAGCACAATCCAAAACCGGATTAGAATTTGACATAAGCTTCCTCAAAAACTAATCAATCAACTCACGCTGTAATATTAGACTCCAGTTCTTAAGGAGGGTGTTAAATCCCTTCAAGGTTTATTACACACTCCCTCTTGACTACGGTGACAAACTTTCAGATACAAGCCAGCTGGAGAAGGAGAGGCAGAACTTTTGCAGCACAAATCAGAGATAATTATGGGAGGAAAACCAAAACTCCCCCCATAACAATTCCCAAATAACCTTTTAATAACGCTTGTTAAAGTGAAGATTGCCGAACTCTTTCGCAAACAGATTTTTTTTTCTCTCTCTCTCTTTATAACCTCTCCCATCATACTAAGAAGAACATCAGGACCATTTGTTTTCCACCACCAGTTCCCCACAAACAGGACCCTTTGCTGGATGAGGGACGTGCTCTCCGCCTCCCTACACACCTGTGAGTCTGCAAGTCTACATTTCACCCTGTCAGCCCCCCAGTTTCCTCCACCGCATGCAAAATAACACAGGTATCGTGCGGCAGTTCATAATATAATAATAATTTAAAAAAAATGAATCCAGAAACCCGGTGTGCTCTTGCAGAAAAACCCAAACTACCGAAAGGAGCTTTCAAACTCATAGCATCCCGCTATGTCGTGTAGGCGAAAAAAAGCGCTTGAGAACAGCCGAAAACTTTCCGGGCACCGACAGTTTGGGGTGTCACCGGGCATCCACCCCCCCTACCCGGCTCCCCGGCGGCTCCCGGAGCATCCCGCGGCCGGAGCATCCCCTCCGGGCTCCCAGGGGGGATGTTTGCTCGGGCACCCGAGTACCCCTCGCTCCCAAAACAAGCCGTAAACACCCAGCACAGACCCGCTTCAAAGAAAAAAGAAATAACAAGAATGAAAAATAGGTGTGGAGTGCGGACGGGCTGCTCGGGGTCAGCCCTACCTTTTGGCTCCCCACGCCTGCCGTCCTCCCCGTCTTCCCAGGAGCCGGTTTTCCCTAAACCTTGAGGGCAGGGGACCGGGAAAAGGAGACTTACGAGCTGGAGGAGGCCCTGGACCACGACGAGGGGCAGGGGCCGCAGGTGCATCATCCTGGCTGCCGGTCTAGAAGGCTACTCCCCTCGCCTGGGTCTCGCACATCTCCGCTCCGAGGAGAAGGAGGAGGAGGAGGAGGAGAAGAAGGAGGGAGAAAAGGGAGGGAGGAGGGGGGGAGGACCGAGCTTAGGGACACACCGCCCCGCTTGTCGTCCCCTTCACGGCGGAGAGACCCCGGCGGCACTGCCTAGCCGCTCCGCGCCGCGCAGTTCGGCTCCGCGGGCGGCCATGGCGGTGCTGGAGGCGGGATGAAGAAGAAGAAGAAGAAGGAGGAGAAGGCGGCCCCGGCACCCCCCGGTGGGGCAGAGGGACTTGGTGGGGTGGAAGAGGATGATGATGCTCTCACCGCCCTCCGCGGACCGACGGGGCGGCAGCGTCCCGGGCAGCGGAGCCCCCCGCCCCGCTCCTGCCGTGGTGCTGGATGGAGGTTGAGGAGAACCGGGGGGCGCTGAGGAGACCCCGCTGCCCCCGGGGGTGGGGAGTAGGGCGCGGCTGGTCCCTCCCCGGATAAGTTTAAAAGCCACGGTGGCCCCTCCTTTGGGGGACACAGTCCGGCTTTGCCACTGGGACAAGCCACCTTCCCCTTGTGACATTGCAGAATCATAGAATGGTTAAAGTTTGGAAGGAAACTTTAAGATCATCCAGTTCCAACCCCCCTGCCACGGTCAGGGACACCTCACACCACACTAGGTTGCTTAAAGTCCCATCCGGCCTGGTCTTGAACACCTCCAGGGTGTATCCACAGCATCTCTGGGCAACCTGTTCCAGTGCCTCACCACCCTCACAGGAAAGAATTTCTTCCCAATACCTAACCTAAATCTCCTCTCTTCCAATTGAAAACCATTACTCCTCCAACCTCCGCTGCTGGCCTCCCCATCCAGTGTCAAAGGAGAGACGGGTGAAGGGTTTTGCTTCACCTTCATCCCTTGTTTTCACTGGAAACCCACCATCATGGCTCCATTTCTCTATTTCTGCCCCCCTCACCCCCAGCACCCACAAGCAGGTGGGTGGCCATAACCCTTCTGGGGGTGCTCATCGTGCTTCTTCTACCCATGATATGGTGGGACGGCTGGGCACTGTGGCCTGACCTGGCACCCACCTGCCCTGGACACCTGACAGCTGGGGACAGCATCCCCTCGAGTGGTTGCAGGGACAGGAACAAGTTCAGGTGGGCTCCCTACGTGGGCTGGAGAGCGGAGAAGAGGGAGAAGGGTGTGAGGGATGGCGCCTGGGCTGGCTGGGAGAATCCATATCCAAAGAAGCTAGAGAATCCATATCCAAAGAAGTCCCTTTGAGGTTATACCCATTTAAGAACACAACTTAATATGCTCCAAACCTGTTTTTGAGATTGGTATGAGCAGCCTGAAACTTTCATTCCTGTGTTTTTCTAGGAGTGACAACCGTGTAGCGCTGTTAAAGCAACCTTGGAAAGGCACATCAAGTTTGGAGAACAGGTTTCTGTCCAATCCCAGCAACATTCAGTGCCTGTGCCTCCCATGCTGCCAGGCACTGGAGCAGTAGCACTGTCACCCATAACAGAGATGCCAGCGTCGGGTCTGGCAGCGCCAGTGTCTGCTCATTGGTAATGCACACGTGATGAGATACGCAAGCTCCCTGCCATGGAGCTGAAGGAGAGGTGGTGGTTTCAGTTTCCACACTCTACCTCTCTTTTCCAGATTAGTTTCCTCTTAATTCTCAGTTGTCCTGCCTCATCTTCTTACTAGGCCCATGTTCAGGTAACATTTTGACTACCTTTGTATTTTTAACTGCAAAAGTCAAACAGCTCTGCAAGCCCTTTCATTGCATTTAGAATCATAGACTCATGGAATGGTTAGAGTTGGAAGGGAACTTAAAGATCATCCAGTTCCAACCCCCCTGCCATGGGCAGGGACACCTCCCACCAGACCAAGTTGCTCCAAGCCCCATCCAGCCTGGCCTTGAACATCTCCAGGGATGGGGCACTTGAGAGCAACCATGATTTTACCGGATGATGACTGTAGTTGTCTAGTTGTTAAACTCCACTGGTTCCTTTCCTAGCCTTAGGTATCTCATAGAATGTATCACGTGGATGCAATCCAGCCATAAATCATGTTAGAATCATCAAATCATAGAATTGTCTAGGTTGGAAGGGACCTTTAAGATCATTGAGTCCGACCATCAACCTAACACTGCCAAACCCACTGTTAAACGAGCTCCCTGTTGGGTTCAGAAAAGATGCTTGATCTGTAGCAATGGAAGTGATGTGTAAACTGAACAACTCTGAAGTGGGTTCATTTGCTGCAGATTTAAAGATGCAGAGAAAAAAAAAAAAAAAGAAGAAATGGTGACAGTCACTGAGTCAATATATTATAATGTAATTCATGTGGTCACTTTTTGCAGCACTATTTAAAAGTTCTTTTTAAAGTTTTTATCTTAGTGGTCTTCAACTTGTTGTGCTACCATGGTATTTTATTTTTAATAAATATATGTTCAGCACAAAATATGCTAGCATTTGCCAATTAGAATTTAAATCCAGAAGTTTTCTTTACATCCTAGATGGAAAATAGTGAAATGCTGCTATGCCTGTGTTTAGTGTCGAAAAATTATATTTCCTATTGTCCTGAAATTACAATTTTGCACATGTAAATGAACCAGTTATTGGCTTAACCGTAAGGAAGCTCCCTGTTGGGTTGGTGGAGGGTGTGGGATCGGGGACCCTGTGCCGGGATGAGCCAGGGAGGTGGGAATTTACCCTCTGCCGGCCTCAGGTCCTTATCACAAATGGAAATATCTTGAGCGCTATCTGCTGCCGGCAGGCGGTACTGCCCGCGAGTGCGGCGCAGAGATTTCCCTTCTTCATGACGAATTGCATTATGCAGCTGGGTGAAAAGACTGTTATGCAATTAGTTAGAATTATGAAGACTAAATTCGGATGAAGTATTTAGATAGGTCTTTTTTTTTTTTTTTTTTAAAAATGAAAAGCCGCGCTCTATAAATTCGAGGAAAGCTGAATTTCTGTAATTGGCTTTTAATGGAACAATAGTGTTTAAACTAAAGCACTGCAGTTCTATCCTATTAAATACAAGCAGGCTCGATTTAAATGACATTAACTTTGTCGCATGAGCTATCAGAAGCTGGCCTTCAATCATACTTTTTCAAGATTAACTAGCAATAAATGTTTGTATAGTGCTTTGAAGATGAAAAGCATCGTGCATGGTAAGTAGTAAGCATTATTGTTACTTGTATTACTTCCCAGAAAAGTCACAGTAGTGTTGGTTAAGAATAGGATGTAAGGCTTGAGCTTTGCATTCCCTTGCTTTGGTGCGTTAGCGTGATATTCAAATGTCATTTAAATGGTGAAGGGAAAATTTTCTGGTCTAATTTTTAGGCACAATAACAAGAAGCTGGTTCATCTCAGGAAGTGATCTTAATCTCTCTAGAAATGGGTTGATGAACCAGTTGTGGAAAAATTAAACTAAGAGCTCAGGGTCCTACTAAACCATCTCAGCTGCTACGAGATGGCAAAAAATATCTGATTAACACATGATCTCTAATACTTGTGCACAAAGTTAATAGTAATTTTTATTCCTTTATCAAGTCATTTATAAGCACAAACAAGTAAAACCTGTGTTTAATGTCGAACCACCTGTCCTTCAACCTCAATTCAATTTTCAAATCTTATTCCTCTGCTTTAACTTAAAATACTGACATCAACCTTTGCTCCTCCTAGTCCTGTCATGGTTTCAGCCAAAGGTACCAAAACCAAATTGACAGATGGCCCTTCCACCCCCCAGAAATAAAAGAGAGGAAGGGATTTAGGCGTTTAGAATGAACTAAACTACTTTAATGAAGTATTAATACTAAAATTAAAGCAAGAAGAAAATAATGAAATAGATACANAGTTAGAAGAGGCCCAGCTAAAAAAGTAAAATTGTAAAACAGAAAATTGGTTGGTTTTACCTCAAACCGGGACAAGTCCTAAGAATCTTCACTCTGTTTGCTAATAACAGGAACACTAGACTGGAAAGAGCTGCCTGTGTCATTCAGTCCATCGCCCTGGACTGCAGACAATGAAATGTAGGTTCTTTTTGGAAACTCTTCAAGATCCATCTTCCACAGTTAGTTAGGAATGGGGAAAGTCCCATGCTGTGGTAGGAAACTGTTCCAAAAATTCACTCCTCTGGCATTTGGCAGCCTTTTAACTTCTAGTGTCCAGATTTACCGTGTTTGGTATCTGTTTTCATACACACTTGTCCTTTTTCAGCCACTGCTTTATCTTAATGAGCCATGATTCCTCCTTCTGACATTGTGTAACCCAAGAAATTTGTAAGGGACAGATTCCCTCTCAAATTTTTTATGTGAGCCAGGCAATAGCATTCCATTTCCCATGTTAGCCTCGTGAAACTTTTCTTCTGTTTATTCCCATTGGAATTAACCTTCTCTGAAAGTGGGTGAATTTCCAAATTTAGATGCTAGTAGTCTTGTGGAATGTTGTTAAAGCCTAATCTATGTCTGTTGGAAATATATTCTCTGATACATGATGTTACTGTGTTTTCCTTTTCAAGAGTACACCACAATTATATTTTCTCTACTCTAATACATTATCCAGATTCTTCACTCTACTGGCTGCCTACTGGTTCTGTGCAATCAGCATATTTCAATAGCGAGGTCCTAAATTTTATGCTGGATTTTCTAATTAATTTATTGAATTCTAACAGCCCCAAGATCAATCCTTAATGAAGTCTATCAGTTATTTCCTTCCAAACCTTGAATACAACCTGTTAAACCACACATTACCCTCTTGACCATGTTTTCCTAATCACCGACTCCAGCCTATCTAATTTTTTCCCACATGACATCAAATCACATTTTGATTGAAACCCTGATAAATGACTCTATTTCATTTGTCTACAAAATTAGTAACCTAATCAAAGGCAGGTAATGAAATATTTATCATCCTAGAAGAATCTACCTGTCTGAAAAAAACCCAAACCAACCCCCCTCCAAATTTATCTCTTTTTTTCTGTTTATCTAAGCTTTTTTTTCTTTTTTTTTCTTTTCTTTTTCTCTCCTTCAGGTTGTTTTCAACAGCTTTGCAAGGTGACATACGCTGTGTCCTCCCGTTCTCCAGAATCCAGAATCCATGCATGGCTGCCAGGATGTTCTGTCACTGCATATGATGACTTTCATACAAATTTAAAATCTTAAGATCTCTATGGCTGCGTTAACAGCAATACTTCATGCTTCTCTGTTTTCCACCATTTTCCTCTCTCATTTTTCTTTATTCGTTGTTCCCTCATTTATCTGAGGTGCTCAGTTGTCTCCAGGTTGCCCTGTAAGCTTGACATGAAGTAGAGATTGCCTCTCCACTGGAATTTTCTATCACATCAGCTAATTTGGGTTATACACCTTTTTCCCAGTGCAGCCACTGTACGGGGTTTCTCCGTAGTGACTGGTCTAAATAGAGAATAATAGTCTGTTACTGCTATTTACTGTTCCTACTTTAATTCAGGTAATGGACCTGTAGCACTGGTAAGCCCTAGTTCAGGACCTCACGGGAGTTTATTACACATTTAGATTTAAAGCTTATTTTTGGAAGGCCATGAAGAACCACTGTGAGCTCTTTTTGAGTTCTTCTGTACCCTTCAACTTGATTTTTATTCTTGAAAACCACTTTATTCTGAAAACCATTTATAAGAGAGAGAGGTGAGTCACCAGTACTTACTAACTCCTTTTGAGTTCCTAGAATTTATGTATTTTTATTTGTTTTTATTACAAGAAGTTTAAAAATCCAAGCAAGTGAAGCATAACAGTTTGTCAATGAGGGCAGATTTGTGAGTAAATAAGAAACTAATATCCAGATTATGGACAAATACAACCTTTTGATGAAGCAAAACTTTTAGTAGACTTGCTGACACTACCAGAAGAAGATTGGTAGGCGCAGATCACTAACTAAAATTGAGAGGTAGGCAGTAGTGGTAATCAATACATTTTAAAGCTTTTTATGAGCATAAATGAATGAATAAAAAAGGGACATCTGGGAATTAGTAATCGTTAGTCAAAGTCTAATGCCAGGCAAAATACTTGTGCAAATGTTGAAGGAATTAATACAAGAGGACCCAGAAGACAATTTGGTGACTGATCTTCCTCCTTTTACAAAGATTAGGGCTAACTTACTATGGTTTTTGGTTTTTTTTTTTTTTTTTTTGGTTCCCCCCCCCCCGATTATGTCTATTCCCATTAATAATAATATTTTATTATGTGGGAAGAATTTGCAAGATTTCAGCTTTAATAGTCACAATACATGTACAGTGGGTTTTGTTGTGGTTTGCTTTTTTATTTATTTTATTTTTATTATGTACTTATTTATCTACTTGGTTTTGTGAATCAAATGGTTTTTGATGACAAGCAGCTCCCATTCAGGGAAGTGCTGCAGCCTGTACTGAAGTTGTTTTTAAGAAAACGTTTCAGCATCTGCCTCACTCCATTGACTTTAGTCACCTACAAACATCTTCAACAGAGAAACTTTCTTGAGCTGGAGCCATATTAGTAACTTTGTCAGTTGAAATGAGTTATCTATTTCATCTACTGTACCTCTAATGATTTTTATATATTCCTATGTCAAAGTGCAGGGGATAGTCTAAGCATAGATTAATTCTGATTTAAGATAGTGCTTTCCACTTGGCAGAAAGTTAAGATTGCTTAAATGCTCCACATTTTTTATTTCAAAATCTACTAGAGGTACTACAATTTACTAGAATAGCTAAACTTCTGCAGTTTATAAACTATAGCTAGAAATGTCAAAACAGGAGTATGGAAAAGATTTTGGAAGATATAATAATGAGAAAAAGGCTTTAGAAGTCATACTAGCTAGAGTTATTGCAATATTAAATATTCACATAGAGCAATCATAGCATGTGAGGGCAGACTGTCCTTGCGTTAATACTCTCAGTTGCTTTTTTTCCACCTTCAGAATTTTTAATATGTTCTCCTCATCATAAATGGCTATATTTTTTCATCAGTTAATTTCTTGCGAAGGAATATTTCATAATTTTGAATGGACCCTCATGCGAGATTCATTTATGCTACAGCTACACTATTTACTTTAGCTCGAAGGTTCTAAGTTCTAAAATTATTTTATTTTTTGAGGATATTTTTGAGAGTTTTAATTCTTTAACATTTTTTTTTTTCAGTAGAATATGAATAAACCGTATCGGTCCACCTGTACCATGTGGTTTATATTTGGTCTTGTGAAGACAAAATAAGCAAATCTGCATTCTGAAAAAAATATTTGCTGTGTAATTCTGTTAAAAAAATTCAAACTTACTGTTTAGGTGAAAAAAAGAAAAGCACAGAGCCATGCTAAAATGATGACTGTGACTTGAGAGACTGGGATTTGCTATTGCATTCATCTAGTATTGAAAAAAATAATGTGATCTTTGGATCAGTCAACGCTTCCAAATCCACTTCACTTTATTGCACTTCTAAGATGTAATCTCTTATAGAAAAAGATGCAATTTTTTTACTGTCAACTTTCATATGGGCGACTGATAAGAAAAAGGTCTACATAGAACATGCGTGATTACTAAGTAATAAGGTGAACTCTGGGTAGTTCTAAAAGACAATATAAATAGAGTACTTTTAATGTTTTTTTAGAGCTTTAGCTCTAAATAGCTAAGGGAAATAAATAGTTTAGAGAAATTACGATATGCCCAAGTGAACTTTTTCAAAGACAGAGAAAAACCTACCTTTTTCTTATTTAAAGAGGTCCCACACGGTATCATTTTTCTGTCCAAATTGACTCAAATGGGTAGCTCTTGATTTACATAATTTCCAAGATTATATCTCTCATTAAGACATTTGTGCTCTGCATGTATTTTCACATTGTTTATCAGCAAATGTCAGATTGCATTACTCTCTTTTTTTTATTATTCTAAATCTACCTGGGCTAGACTGCAGTGCATATCCCAGTGGCCTTTGGTACACCGTGAGATAAAATTCTTCATAAACCATCCAGAACATGTGTTAGGTTATCAGAACCATTATAGCAGGTTGACAAACAAAGCATGCTCTTAGGCTAAGCACATAGTAGGTTGTTTCTGAAAATGAGCACAAAATTGTTTTCTTTATCATCTTCCACAATGCCAAAGCAATTATTCTCAAGGCTTTTTTATATCCCAGGGAAACTGAGAATCTTTTCAGTTTGTGTTTCTCAGATCCTGTCCATAAGCTTGTCATTAGGCAGCTGAGGTGGAGAGTAAGTCCAGTTCCTTCCACTGATTTCCTATGCTCAGTGCCAAAGTTTGGGGATCAAAGAATCACAGCTTGTAACACAAGCTCTGTCTTACTTACTGCTAAATGTGGTGTAGGTGTTGTTACTCGTTTGTGAGTTCAGCCTTCTAAATGCGCCTTTTTTTTCTGCTTCATAAATCAAAAGTTTCCTTTGACATTCGGTATAATATTATGCAATTTAAATGATAAGGCAACACCCCACCCTCATTTAACATAATTAATACCTAAAATGGAAATAATTTTTCAGTGTAAAGGTGATTATGGACTTCAGCACTGAAAAGCTATCCTCTTTTTTTTTTATTACTTTTTTATTTTTTAATTTTTCCCCATAGATCCTTTCTTGTGTTAATTATCTACTCCTTTGTGAGGTGCAGCATTGACCTGGCACATTCGTTCTTAAATTCTGACCCAGCTGGGTTCACAGCTGCTGGGGATGAAGGGGGAGTGTCTTGGGAAGGGTAGTTCAGGAGTGGGGAAATTATCACAAGCCTCTCATTTTTGTTTAAAATCCAGACCAGAAGCACTGAGCAGCTTTGGATGCTGTGACACTCTGGAGAAACAGCTTCCCCTCTGCTGATGAAGAGAGTAAGAAGGGCATGCTCTAATTCCAGCATGGTAATTTTGGAGAACTGGCAAACCCTCCTGTGAAGGTGCTGGGTTTTTTCAGCATTGGAACAAAACAGAGGGCCTAAGGAGTCATCCCTGAAACAAGGTAGTTTGTTTTCTTGCTTTTTGGTTTGCATTTGGTGGGATTTTGTTTGAAAAATCTGTGATCTCTGGAGACCAGGTGATTGGAATCCAAACAAATGTGGGGAAAAAGCAGCCTGGCTGGGAGAAATTGTTTGTTGGATTAGAAGCCCAGGAGCACAGCCGTGGTGGCTTTGCAATTAAGTTTGCCACACATTCCAGTCAATGGTATTTAGTTTTGGCTCTTGTTCTGAAAAACCTGTCTCAACACGGGCAAGTTGCCTAAAAATGGTATATTGAGAGCAGTTGGCTTATCTAAGGGGAGCAACAATGATTTCTGAGTGACCTAATAACATTTCCTATATAAGGTCATATTGCAGTTTCTGTGTGGACCTCAGATTTTACTCTGCCATCCAGCTGGGGAAATAGACACCTGTACAAAAATTGAAATACAGCAGTGAATGTTACATTACCTTTGGGAGATCTGGGGCAGACTGAAATTCCCCTGCTCTGGAAAGTGAGGTAGCAATTAGTCTACAATGGCCTCGAGGTTACAGGACTATAAAATTGCATCTTTACGTATGATCAGAAACCAAGTCTGATACTGTTGGACTGAACAGGAGGCATCATCCCTCTGCTTGCAGGGAGACAGAGCTGTAAACTTGGTGTGACTGGAAGATGAGGAACGGATTGTCCCTACTGGTCACTCTGAAGAGCTTTTCTTCCACTTGCAGCAGAAAGAGGCATATTTATGTCCTGTTGCATTCATTTTTATCCACTGAGTCTTTGACAAACACCACCCTCTCATTTTTCTTGCTTGCAGAGCTCTGTCAATTTTTTATGGTTGTGAGACTAAGTTGAAAAGACCCAGGAAAGCCTCTGCCATCTTTAAAAGTCTCAGAATTAGAGAAAGAAAGATTTGATGTATTAATTTTTCTTTTCTTTTGAGAGTGGAATCGGGGGGGAGGAAGAAAATAAAATGGCCGGGTGGTTGAGAAAAGTTAAGTTTCTCAAATCTGAAGACATTCTTCAAAACTCTTACCAAAATTAGAACCCTAACAGCTGCCTTTGATCCGATGACTAGTGGGGGCAAGTAGCCCTGTGACTTTTCAGTCAGCAAACATCATCAATAAAGTAACGGATGGAGGGATGTATGCTTTGTAAGATTAAATAATTCATAAAAGATAGCTTGAGATTTTGTGCAGCAATGCAGTTCCCTCCATATTCTCAGGTCACATAAGGCACGTTGTAGCCAAATTGTGAATAGTTTAGTGTAGCAAGCAGAAATCCGCAATAATGTGGTTACTACTGAAAGTACTATTATTATATACATAAAATATATAACATATAGAATACTCATTTTAGGAGTCAAAATCATTGGTATAAACAGATAATTCTCTGTGCTTTGCCCTCAGTAGTGATGCTTCCAGTTATTCCAAAGCAGTAGCAGACATAAATTTAGGCAGGTGGAATCCAATATATACAGACTGCTTCGAAGTGACTTCAGTAAACTTTTAAGTTGTCAGGATTTTTTGTTTAGTAATTGCAATTTACACAAGTTTGCAGCATTTGTAACAGTTTTCTAGAAACAGTTACGGCAGTCAATTTTCTAGGACAAGCAATGTTCAAGATGAAATCTATTGATACTAGTGCTAAATACAATGCATTTGGCAAACCTTGGAAAGATATGGGGAATCTGGAAAAATAGAAAGATTCTGAGACATTAAAAAAAAGAAATTAAAAAGTGTTATAGTGAGACGCCTTATGTCTGCTGTATTTGTAATTTTTTTCTTCTCTTCCCAGCAGTTGGAAGGGCTTTGAAAACGTTTAACTGTTACTGCAAGCTTCTCTTAGCAGTCCTGTGTATGTGTGAATGGTCCCAGAGCAGACCTGAGCCTATGCCAAATGATCTAGTTCAGTGGCTTCTGACCTGTTCTCCTGAGGCTGATGTATTTCATTTCAGGGATCAAGAAGAATAACTGGGAAAACCATAGTAATGATACATTAACAGTACTGGAATACTGGAACATTTTAAAAGGGCTACTGACTGAGGAAAAAATGGAAAACGTCGATTTAGCTGTTCAACTTAACAAAGCAGTGGGTTTATGCAGTTAGATGCGATTATGCTGTAAGATATGGAAATTTCCTCATCTCACAAGAGAGACAGAGTGCCATGTGTAAGACTGTTATATCTATTATGCCTCTTTGTTTCTTCCTGTGTCTTTTTCCTGCAGTGTTACATCTGGCATGTGTTGCACAGGCTGGTTACACACAGCAACCTTTCCTGTGCTGGTGTGTTCCCAGAGTGTGCAAGTTCTTCTCCGTGGGGGTTGACAGTGGTTTATCCTGCAATTGCTCCTCAGCTAGTGCCTCTTTTCCTTCCATTTGTGACTGCCTAATGAGACTCAAAATATGATCAGTCACTCTGTAGTATGTGTTTGGTATTCAAAGAAAATCACTGACTGTAGGCAGGAGGTCATTCAGCATTGCCACTAACAGCTTTTGATATTTCTGCATTAAAACCCAAACCAAACATTATAGGCACTGAACCATCTGCAGGCATAAGTAGGCTTATTGTTGCTTAACTTCTTAGTACAAATGAAGAGGCCTGTTATGTACTTATATCTGCTTTTGTGTGATCAGCACTCCTAAACAATGAAGCCTCCGCTGCTACCGCTGCTGTGTCAGAGTTGAATGAGATGCAAAGAGGTTCTTTTATGTTATTAAGTGTGTGTTGTTGCTCTCTGCTCCTTCGCAGCAACGTGATGTGACAATAAGAGATGCCTCTTCATAAGATAATGTCAATAGCTCCTTTCAGAATCGCCTGTCATACCTGTAACCCTCCTCCCAGCAGTTTGTGTCTGTCATCCAAGCCCCAGCTTGCACACAGCATGCTCCTGTAACCCCGGCTCAGGCTTCTGAGAAACCCACTAAACTGATAGAAAGAGCTGTAAAAGCCCACACAGAACAGAGCCGTGCGAAACAAGAAAGGTGAAACTGCAGAGATAAGGTTGGTGAGAAGGGTATGGTTGGCAGCTCAGGAATTCAGAAGGAAAAACAAACATATATAATCCTAAGGAGGAAACGAGGAAAGCAAGGATGGCAACTCTGCAACTCTGAGGATCAGCCGGCCCCAAGGACAAAGAGAGAAGCCTCCTCGTAGGATTTGCCTGGCTGACAAATGTTGGTTGGATGTTATCTCTGGAACACAGAACTTCTCAACCACTTGATCGATAGCTCATTACTCCTATCAATCATTTTTGTGTATTGGACAATAATGTTTGTAGTTTTACATGGTGTGTATCCTACTTCCAGCTGCTCTTTGTGCATGGTAGAAGTTGTCTAAAGTGACCTGGAGTGGGGGTGTTACACACCCAAGAATTTTTCTGCAGAGAAAAACATATCAAATCATGCATCTGGTTTGCCTGAGTGCGGTTCATAACCTCAGCTTCTCCCATGCTCACACCTTTCTTTCTCCTTTCCATTTCCTACTTCTCCTTCAGGATGAGGCCAGGTTGTTAAAACTATCTTCAGACCTTTTGTACTTGGACTTTTGAAGTTCAGTTGGAGTTTCACCAGTCAGAGCTTCACTCCTGCATCACAGCTGGCATCTGTCCTGCAGTTGTGCTGCCTCTTTGCAATCCAAGTCTGGTTTTTGTGACTTGGCTTCATTTCCAAAACATTGATACGTACAATGAAAGAATGAAGGGAACAGATACTTTATCTGAAACTTAAGAAGTTGTTTTATAAACAGTTAAGTGAAATGGTTTTGTAGATGCAGGAACTTACATAAGGACAAGAGCGGCCTAATGCAGGCAATATTAGAAAATACACTATGAAAGACCAGATGAAATCTGAGGCATTTTATTTAACAGTAAAATTATGAAGGATTAATTGGGAGAGTGAAGTATTTTCTTCTCACTGTGGAGCAGTTCTGAACTTTTAGCTGTGGTGACTTTAATTATATATCACATAATGTGTGAATCATGTTTCCACGTCCAGCAGCCAGCCACACAAAACAGGTTTCCGAAAATTTCCCAGCATTAGTGCTTGCCAGGAACTCCTGTGTTTTTCTTACTGAGACCTTTAGTGCAACAGCATTCACTGCTGAAGCTGAAGGCTTTGGTTCCACAGTTCCTGATCTCCCACTGATTCCACAACATTTGGCACAGCTGTGGAAGCTCGCTGAAGGTGTGGTACTCAGTGAATGTTACTAACCAAAACAAATTATTGGGACAGTGGAGCTAAAGATTGCTTATATGAGCAGTGACATGGACTCTCTTGGGTGAAAGATGCCTTAACAACATACCAGCTTGCCTGAGAAGAATTGCAGAGAACTGAAGGTCTGAAGGAAGACTGGGAGACACAGGCACAGCAGGCCTCCAGAGAGTATTTTGTCCCAGATGGATATCCAAAACAAAGCTAAATCCTTCTCAGACCTGGACTCAGTCAAGAAAGATGGTACAAGGTGGAGCCTGGAGAAACCAAAGGCCAAAGGAGTTGGACATCCAGATCAACATAATCAAAAATAGGTGTCCAAATTCTTTGTATCCACACACTTACCACTCCCTTTCTAATTTGTAGTCCCTGTTATTGCTTCTGAATAGTGGGGGCAGGGAGTGAGAATGCGGCTCCTCATAAATTTTGATCTGTTGTTTTCTAGCTGTATTTAGGTGTCAACTAACCTTAGTATTTGAAACTGTCTGTATCAGATATTATTACCTGCAGCTGGATGGCCATTCTATTAGCTGGAGGCAGTGCAATTATCTTCTTGCCTCTGCTAAACTTTAGCTTTATTTCTTCGGTATTTCTATGTCCAGAACTATTTCCCATGCATTGCTCAAATTTAAGACAAATTCTGCCTATGATACTATGGTATCATAGTTCATTTCTATATAAAATATTATTCATAGGTCTATATTATTATTTACATACATATTTATACATAAATATCTTCACATATCAAGCTGTATGTACAGGAAGAATTTTCTACTGTTACGCAAGCTCATCCACTCTGCTTTAGCAAATACTATAATGATATTAAACTTCTGCTGTGTCAGCTATCTTTAACACTGAATGTAATCTTTACATTTCTAACTCTACAGAACAACGTGTTTCTGAAAGTAGATAAATTAGAGCTCTGGTTCTAGCAGAGCAGATTTTTATAATCTTTTTGTGCTGAGATGTGTTACAACAGAGGTTATACTGGGCTATAATGTGAAGAGACAGAAAGCTGGCTTGTACCTTTAGGGACAGCTGGTGAATTCGGATGTGCCTGCTCATGCACTACTAGCAGTATTTAAATATATAATGACATTAGATCCTGTTGCCCCTCTTTCAACCTTACCTTTGTTCAATGCTGCTTGAGAGAAGATTCCTCCCTCTCTCTGGTGCTACGACACATCAAACTTATTAAGACCTGAAGAAATAGGGGAGGAAACACTGGGAAGAAAAGTCAGGGAGGAAATAGATATTAAGGGCAAGGTAATAAGGAAAACGAGGTAATAAAAAAGAAATCAGAGGATGAGAAGAGTATTTATCAAAGAGATAAAGAACTGTGTCATCAGTTGCCATGCTGAATATAAGGTGTGCTCAGAAACTGAGAAGCAATAGTTGCAAGTAGGATATATTAGGGCAGAGTTAGAAGCTGAACAAGTGGAAAATCTGTTTTGCCTGTGTTTGCAATATTAGGTTGATGCAGATCTTTTACTGCTGTTTGTCACTATAACTGTCACCACTGAAATTGTCATTACCTTGGGGGTCTTTAAATCACACCATCATTTTACTCCATTAACACTGCTTAGCAGTACAAAGGATTTTTACATCTTTCTTTGCAGTTCATCTGTTTCAACTCAAAGCACGCTGAATTTCAAAGGCATATTGAAATTTCGGCTTTTTGAGATAGTCTGTGGGAATAATTGCCTGGTGGTGCTCTTCATGAATAAGCAGCTGGTTTCAGCTTCTGTTCCTTGACAGATGAACTCTTAGAGACTAAGTAATCCTGGGAGCTGCAAGGAGAAGTTTAGGGGAGCACATGCTCTTCTTGACTGTAGCTGAGAGTCCTGAGGTAGCAGGAGCTGAACAGGGAGAAACCCTGATCCTGGTGCCCAGACCTCAGAGGCTTGGAAGACCCTGTGACTTTAGCACATGAGGCCACCAAGAGTGTAGGCTTCACAGTCAATATTTCCATCAATGCTGCCCACTCTGGCAATCATACCCATGGCGTGGGAGCCATGCAAACTACACTTAGAAGCTCAAACCAAAAGGATTTGCTGCTTTAAAAAACATCTGTGTGCTTTCACATGCTAGAAGGCCCTCCCGAGGCCTTGCTTTATTAAGATCAATTGTGTGTGTGATATGTTGTAATAGAAGAGCACTAAATTGTTTGAAATAAGGATTTTCTTTCACCACAGTGCTGAAGTGGCTGCTACTTGCAATGTGGAAAAAAAGTGGAGTTTTAGACGCATCTGAGGGACAGAAGAAGGTTAACAAGATGCTACCGTAATGAGGTAAGATAAAAACACTGACAAGTAAAATGGATTTTAGTTTCCTTAACATGTATTTTGAAATAGCGAAATCATTCTGGCTATAGTCATGAGACAACAGTTGTTGATTCTTTGCGCTTTTATAAAATTACCGGTCAAATGTGCTGTTAGGCTGCTGTATTGTCAGAAAATGAAAAGGATGTATTCAGGATACGTTAATCGGGTAGGAGAGGATACAGAAGACTACCTATATACTGTGAAAACTCGGCCTAAACTTCCTAACCTGAAAAAACCCACATCATATGAATTGAAATGTACTGCATAGAAATGAGAGAAAAATACACTTTTATTTTGTTGCCCTCAACACTTCATATAACTGCTTACTCGTGTAAGCAGCCATAGATTCTAAGTGCAAATAACAGTGCTCATTATCTCAAGCCCATTTTGGTGTTGAAAATGCAAAGTATTCAGCATTTGGAATGACTGAAATCTGTACACGTTACTTACTTCTGTTTTGTTTCTATTGAAATTAATATATGGAAACCATTTACGAGAGTGGTAAAAGTTTGGAATTCATTATTTTGAATTTGTTAGGTGTATACTCCTACATATATTGCTGCTGCCTTTTACACAGGTAGGAGAGGTAGAAATTTTTAGTTATGCGTGTGTGTATTGTTTGACAGCAGGAAAATACCTTGTGTGGCCAAGAATTCTGGAGGGGTGGGGATGGAAGAGCTGTTTTTGTTGCTCAAAATGATGTCCTGAACTGCAGATACAGGGCTGGAATTCCAGATTTACAACCCTTTCCGAGTATCTGTACCAAGAGACTTTGTCCAGCTTATCTCTGCTTTCCAGAAATCTTTTAATTTCTGTAAAACATTAGTTTGAAAAACGAACAAACAAACCCAAACACAAAACAACAAAAACCCAAACGCAAATCAAGGAAAAACTTCACTTTTTGACTCAGCCCCTGAAGGACTTCGAGGAGATGCGACTGCAGTATTTGCCGTTGGAAAATATATAGGAATATGGGTTTAAAAAGACTCGGTTGTTTCTTTCTGAAAGTGGTTGGTTTGTTTTTTTTTTTTTTTAATCCCTTTTAGGCCTTTTTGCAGTGAGACTGTAGGAGCTGAACAGCCACATGCTGCCATCTACTGGCAAAAGGTACAATAGGTACCCTGGAACCAATTTTAGGGAATGCCATCAAATTTATTGGCTAACTTTTTCTTTAAATCGATACGCGGTAGAAAACAGCAGAGTAATTGAAAGACAAAGTCGAGCAAAACCCCAAAATATGCTCAGAATCAAAGAAAGGCAATGCAAATGGGTGAAACAAGTGCTGTAAATTGCAATAGTATGCAAGGCATCAGTATGCAAAAATTGTACTAGAGGGAAAATGTGGGAGAAAACAAACCATTTCTTTACAAATAGGCTTCGCCTCTTTCCCAACACGCTGAAAACAAGAGAAATATGCAGCTTTTCCCTCAAGTAAGACTGAAACAGTTCTACAAATCTGAAAGCTAACGATTGTGCAGCCAAAGGGGAATGTGGTGTGAACGTGTGCAGTAAACAGTACTTAGCGTGAAAGAGATTCAGTAGCAAAAATGACATTTGTAATCCCCTCTGAACCTATCTGACTTCCCATACTTGAATGAGTAATGTGTCTTACTGCTTTTAACTCTCTCGCTCAGTCTTGTGGGACCAGGTCTGTAAGGAATGAGGGTTTGTGTATGTGCAGTCGAATCATCATCTAGGGAGAATGTGTGAGCAACAAGCGTTCTGCAGTGCTTTTACTGAATTGTTCTGAAAACTGTTTTTCAATGCATGATCTGTTTTGGTTTCCCAGACAGATACACAATGCATTAAGAGCAGGGGGAAAAAAAAACACCAATGCAATACTGTGTTTCTATGAATGTTACCCACTAAATTTTCCTAAGTATTCTGTCTGTGAATGAAAAATAAAATTAAAATCTTCCTTCATTCCTATGAAAAAGGAACCTATATAAAAATCCTGACAACTTGATCATACGTCTGGATGTCGACCAGAGAGTAAAATCATTGTGTTAATGACCAAGCTTACCATCTGCCATCAGTGAGTTGATGTATTTGTGTTTGCAGAAGAGGTTTCCCTCTTCAAACTGCAGAAACCTTCAGAGGCTCTTAGCTTTTTGAAAAAAGTGTTGACTCTTAAGGAGCAAAATGGCATGAGCAGAACAAAGCATCTCATCTAATCCCCAGTGCTGGGATCTTATCTGACTGTGAACAAACTTTTTCACATCGTGTCTTCCCAAACATCTCATCCCCTTGTTCCCTATGTCATCTTCTCCCATTTCTCAGCTTTGTCTGCATCCACCTTGTTGGTGGTTGATAAATGGGGTTTTTTTGATGAACGTGAAACAAGGATTTTCCTAAAACAGTTAAGAATCTGTGTTCAGTTAAAAATTTGTTGTCATGAAGTTCACTTCTGTCCTTTCACGATTTATCATCAGTAGGGTTTTTTCTACCTCATTCAGAATACCACAAGACACACTACATGTGTTTTAGAGAGCAACAGATAATATTTGCGTTTGGATAGTGGAGTTAATTCTGTGATGGAGATAAAAAAAAAATTGACAAAATTTGGAGACTCTTTCCTTTGATGCAGTGTTAGCTCCCTATGAATCTTTTGTGTTATTTTGGTCTGCTGATAACTGAAATTTAGAGACATAAATTTACAGCTGGGTGTTGATACTGACCTGTGTGTGGTCCAAGACCTGGGCAAAAGCTGGAGAACTGGAAGCTAGACCTCACAGGGCTCAAGGTTCAGCTGAGTGGAAAGAGGAGTGGGAACTGCCTCTTGCCAAGGATGTGTGCGTAAATGTATGTGTATGTAAATGCTGCTGACAAGTGTTTACAGCTGTTGTGTAAACAGAGTTGGTGAGATTCCCTGACATTTCTGCCTGCCTACAGACTGCCAAATAGCAGTAGTGATCTGAAAAAGGTGGTGTTGGTTATGGAGCTGGTGGTGGGGTTTCCCTTTTACTGGGGTCTTTCTCTTCCATCCTTGTTTGGCTGAAGGAGCACAACAATTCCTGGATGTTATTCAGCTGCTTGCTATACATTTCCATAGAAACTCAAGGCTATTATGATGGACCATTAATCCAAGGCTGTGTTCTGAAGAAGTTTGAGGAGTAAAATTGCTCAGGACACATGCAGGGGTCAGTGAGCTAACGTGGCTACCATCCCCAGGGATTTCTTTCTACATATTTCTGTTTGGAGGCTGAAGAATTTGGCTCAGGGCTGTCTAAATGGAGGGAACCTCCTGCCCTCAGACAGCAGAGATGCGTGAACTACAGCATAAAAACAGCAAGTGACCAACAGGCTCTTTTTCTTGTCTCCCACTTAAGCTCCTCGCTTTTCTTCCTCTTAGAATTTGACTGTTGGAGTACCCTGTACAAAGATTGTCACTTTATTCAGACTTTCAAGGTGAGGGTGAGGGCATATGAGTATCTATCCCTACTTTTTTGATTTTGAGTGAAGTCCAAAATAGGATGACACCTGTTTTGTAGATCTGGATGGGCTGCAGTCCAGGTTGACAGAAATGTCATGAACAGCTGATCTTGAAGCAAGGAGTGTCAAAACACTCGTGGTTTACAAACTGAAACCCATTTTTAGCACCAAACAAATAATAACATTCTGATATACTCAGCAACAGAAAACCTCCTGTTTTCTTTCTGTTGTTTTCTCTTGAAATTTTCTTTTGAAATGTATCAAGTGCTGCTGCTTTCAAATTCCAAAGGTATGTTCTGGTACAGGCACAAAATCAAGCCTTGATTCTGAACCTGCCCTACACATGAATCCAGATCTGATTGCTGCCTCCTGAAGCTATCTCTAATGAACAAAAATGCCAGGAGATGGCTCACGAAAAAGATACAGGCTTGTACTAAATTAACCTGTAACTGAAGAACATTCTGAAAGAAGTTAACACCAAAATATTATAAGTATATATTCATATATTTTGAGTCTTCCCGATGGCAAGACTTTCAAAAAAGTCTTGCCATAAGGTAGAGATCATCCAGGTACAGAACCATAGAAGGTTTTAATGCCACCCTGTGCTCTCTTGTGCTGTACTGTACATTTACTCAATTTTTGTACATGGCCTCATGGAAAAGTATAGGAGATGCAATGATGGAGAAGATTTTATGAAAATGTTGATATCCTGTCTGATTTTTATAAGCAGTTTCTTTGGATACTGGGTTGGTGGGCTCTCTCTGGTAACAAAGCAAGTTCCTTCCAGCTTTTAATCAGGTTTTAAGCTGAGAGTTTGTCTAAATTTATGGGCCAGAGTATTTTATTGACAGAAGAGCTTGCCAGACCTCTTTGGCAATGCTCTCTTTTCACTTTAAGACCTTGGTGTAAATCTTTTTAATGGTTCAGCTACAAAAAATTCCAAAGAATCTTTCCCCGCATCTTACCATTGCACTATCATCTGTGTAAATCATCTTGCTTACTCATTCTCTTAGCTACTTTAGATTGTTAGTCTTAATGACAGGATTGCAGTAAAAGTGGAAAAAAAGTATTTTAAACTGTCATTAGTCCATAAAACTTGGATCATTTATAGTAAGTGAGAATTCATCTTAGACTTTTAAGAGAAGGGAGAGGTCAGTTGGACCATCCCTACTCAGTTGTGCACCCATGTGATAAAGCACACCTCAAGGGAAAAATAGAAGGAGGATATCTAAGTATTAAATGTTCTAAGACTTGGATATGCCTAGTCTTTACATTATAAAATATGATGCAATAAGACTAAACACCTGGGGCTTTTTCCTTCAAACTTTCCCATACTTTCCCCTAGTGTTGAATATTCTAGAGTAAGAGTTATTGTGGAGGTACGAAGTTTGATTGCAGTAAATCATGTCAGAGCTACAATTGTCATCATTCAGCAGTTCCTGAAATGTAAACACCATGCTTATTGTAGTACTGAAAACAGACCTTTTTTGTATGTTCTATATTCGCCTTTGTTTTTAATAACTGTGGCAATTTGCAGGAAACTTCTCCAGGGTAAATGTAAATGTGGGTCCAGTGCAGAGAAATCTTACAATATCATTAGCATTTTTCTAGTTAAATCTTTAAAAAAGCTTTTAGTGAGACAGAAAGTGTTCCTTGGGACCTTGTGCTATATTAATATGAACTTCAAACGCAGCCTCTACATTTGCCAAGTATCATTGGTATTGATAAACTGAAATCCATGACCAGACCTTAAATATTCTAAAACCAGGCTTATACTGCAGTTTTAAAGATATATCGTTTGTCAGCTTCAGAGTCAGCCACTCGAACTACCAATACTTCATGTATGAATTCTCTTTGAACTTTAAGATTAATTTTGGATTACCTGAAAGCCACAAGTACTGCTGCAGTGTGCAGGTCTCACCTAAAACAATTCAATTAAAAAACTTGACAGAGTTCAAAGCATTGCATAAGTATATGGGAACTTGTCTCATAAAACAGGGAGAGGCTCATTTTTATCATTAATGAGTATCACAGAATTCCATGGGGTTGGAAGGAACCTTTGGAGATCATCTAGTACAACTTCCTTGCCAAAGCAGATCCTCCTAGAGCTGGTTGCACAGGAACTTGTCCAGGTGGGTTTTGAATGTCTCCAGAGATGAAGACTCTACCACCCCTCTGGGCAGCCTGTTCCAGAGCTCTGCCACCCTCAGAGTTCCTCCTCATGTTTAGATGGAACTTTCTAATTTCAAATTTGTGCCCTTTTCCTCTTGTCCTGTCACTGGGCACCACTGAAGAAGGACTGGCTCCATCTTCTTGACACCTACCCTTTAATATTTGTAGACATCAATGAGATCTCCGCTCAGTCTTCTCTTCTCCAGACTAAAAAGTCTCAAGTCCCTCAGCCTTTCCTCATAAGAGAGATATTCTAGATCCCTAATCATCTTTGTAGCCCTGAATATAAGTTGTTTTATATGTAAAAGTATTGGTCTAGTAGTAGTTGTGTTTTTTGTTTTGGTTTGTGTGGGTTTTTTTAATACATGTAAGTTATAGCAATCTGAAGATTCATTCCTGCCATTCTTTCAGACATCATTCCAGGTCACTTGGTGAATTACTCCCTGGCTCTTCCAAAACTTAAGCCAAATCTATTTAGACTCTATTTTTATTGTGCTTAGTTTCAATAGCAAGAAATAAATGTTGTAATAATTTGACAGAAATCTGATTATCCCTTTTAAAGGAGTAGTATGTTAAAAATGCATTCACATCTACTAGGTAGAATAGTCAGACTGATTTGGGAATACACCAACTACACAAGGTACCAGGAGTATTTGTGAAGCGTTGCAGGATGCTGCTGTGTTGTTCTGAACTCCTGCTTCTGTTTTGCTGTTCCTCTTACATGGAAATCAACAAGCTTCAACAGGCGTAACTATCTATGCAAACGGAACAAAATAGCACATGGACTACTTTCCTTCAACACACACGTGACTTTTGGGCAAGGGCAAAAACTGTTTTGAGCAGAAATTACATTGTGTGTACTATGCTGAAGAGGTTTGCCGTGTTTTCTTGATACCTGGTAATTTATACAAACTTGGGTTGCATAAAAGAAGAGGTAAACACTGGGTAAATATCTTCATTGAATTTCAACCTGGATTATGAATAATGATTTTGAAGTCTTAGAACTCTGCTTATGAGATAAGTATTTCAAAAGGTCTTGTTTCTAGTTTGCTTTATTTAGCATCCTTGTGAATAGTTTTTTGTTATTGATTTTTGTTGTTGTGTTTTCCTACAAGATTTACTAGATGTACTGGAGGTGTCCTTTGTACAATTTCATTTTCTTTTATTGGTTCCCTTAGGACATCGTTATCCTTTGAATAAGCACGAAAACCTGTGTTCTCCTTCTCCTGCCTGGATTTCTTCCATACTCTTTACTTCTATATGAACAACCAGATTGGTC
The DNA here is from genome assembly GCA_013400375.1 of Thinocorus orbignyianus. Taxonomy (NCBI): domain Eukaryota; kingdom Metazoa; phylum Chordata; class Aves; order Ciconiiformes; family Thinocoridae; genus Thinocorus; species Thinocorus orbignyianus. The sequence goes on from VXBW01006525.1 coordinate 3,816,725, forward strand.
AGGGGATTCAGAATTAAGACTCCATTTCTCATTCTCTTCTGTGTCTAACTGTGTTGCAACTAATATTGTCCTCAGGGTATTTAATAAGATGAGACAGAACTGCATCCTGACAAAAAGTAGGGTCATGTGTAAGGGGCTGGCATGCACAAGATCACAAATTCTATAAAAGCATTCTTAAACTCAAAAAAGCTGATGTAAAAAAGTTTGCAGTCAGAATTACTCTGTGAGGAGGAAGGGTGTGTCAGAATTAGAACATGATTCCCACAAAGTAGGAGAAAATTCTTTCAAAGTTTATTCTTGTAGATCTCTTATCCTTTTCTGCTCCTGTCTCTCTTTTGGTACAGTCTGACTCTTGCTTTCCATTTATTAAGAAAACTTCTTTAAAATGAAATTGTTATGCAGTGGTGCAAATGATTTTCCTTCAGTCGTGGCAAACAGAACAAAATAAAGTCTTTCAGCTTGTTTATCCCAAAGAGATGGATAGGTTTTGCTACGGTTTCAGGATAAAGATATACTTAAATGTCTGACCCCGACATTTCAAGCAATTAAAACAAATAAAAAAAGAAAATGAGAGCACAAAAATTCTTAAATTAAAAAGCTGAGTGAGAAGAATTTTTCCTCCTCCTTTTATTTGTTCTCTAAAGCTTTGACTGCTGGAAAAGGAAAATATCCAAGTGTGAACAGGAGTAGGAATGAAAGAGAAAAGTGTTAGGCCTTTCAAAAAAAACCCCCAAGAGTGGGCTAAAAGGCTTCCTCTTAATACAGGCTGGAAGGGATAGTTCTGCCTTAATTGCAAGGATGCAGAAACTGCAGGGCTGCTTGAAGCCCATGCATCACACAAAAGTAGAGTCAGACTGTGCTGTTGCAAAGAGTCTTTTCTTTGGTCTCAATTTTATTGTTTCTTAATGTAAACCAGATTTACTTGTATTTAATTGTATGCTGCTAGTCCTGGTTTAAGACATGAGCTCTTCACTCCACCAGAAGCACCAGAGAAAGATTTAAGTGATTCCTGTTCCCCTGCTTTGGTATCATGTCAAACCCTTAATGTTTATTGCTTTATTATGCATTTGTGTTTGAATGAGCAGTTTAGTGAGGCTCCATCTGCTCAGTTCTGGTAGAGTCCAAGAGGATGTGAAGGATTCGGTTACAGTGTTTGAAGAGTAGAAGATAACTCTGGTACCGTGGCCAACACTCCCTTCCCTCACTTCATAGCTCTGCAGATTAACTGGCATTAATGCAAGCATTCCCAGCTGCACATGGAATATTACAGAAAACATGATGGCTCCATGTTTGCCTTGCATATGCTCATTTGCCTACAAATAGACGTAGGGCCTTGTTCTGGTTTTCTTTTTCCCTTCCCTTCCCTTTTCTCTCTTAAGAAAGTATATGAGAGTGGCAAAAACTATTTTGGTGGAGGGCCACAAAGATGATCAGAGGGGTGGAGCACCTCTCCTATGAAGACAGGCTGAAAGAGTTGGGGCTGTTCAGCCTGGAGAAGAGGAGGTTCCAGGGAGACCTTAGGCCAGCCTTCCAGGATCTGAAGGGAGCTCCAGGAGAGCTGGAGAGGGAGTCTTTGCCAGGGAGTGGAGTGAGAGGACAAGGGGTAACGGTTTTAAATTGGAAGAGGGGAGATTTAGATTAGACATCAGGAAGAAATTCTTTAGTGTGATCATGGTGAGGCACTGGAACAGGTTGCCCAGAGAAGTTGTGGATGCCCTATCCCTGGAAGTGTTCAAGGCAATTCTGGATGGGGATTTGAGCAACCTGGTCTGGTGGGAGGTGTCCCTGCCCATGGCAGGGACACTTGGAATTCAATGATCTTTAAGGTCCCTTCCAACTCTAACCATTCTATTACTTATTTTTTTACTTTCATTGGAGAATATTTGGGCCTGTGTATGGCAGCATAATTTTTGTTTCCATTTCTTTGCATTAAATAAAATCCTTCAAAGTATGTTCTAAAGACTCATGGAATATTGAGGTCAGATGAGTGAATCTGTACTTCCCAAGGTATTTCATCCAACCTTTTAAAACACTCAGAGTGTATTTTCTCATTTCAAGCCTGGACTTGTTAGATGTATTTAGACAAATCATGCTACCAGACTTTCTTTATTAATGGTGGTTATTGGATGTGCTCAATTTGAGAACATCAGGCTTTACTTTTACTTTGGATTCATAAATTTAATTTTTAGAATTTTAAGTCACAACTAGATCAGCTTTAATTTACACTTGACCACAGTTTATTGCACCCCTGATGCTTATTTCTCTGTCCTCTTCATACTGCTGAAAAAGACTTTTGTTCTAAATTTTGCTGCAGATTCTCATCTGTGTGGTTTTTGATAGTTTTCACCTTTTTCTCTTGGTTTTTGAGACCACATTTGATCCTGAAAAAGAAGCAGCTTTCTTTGCTGAATGGTCTTTTTATTGTTTTTATTCCCTGTAGCCTCTGCATATTTATAACACCATTCTGGGCTGGTTTTAGCTCAGTGTGAAACTCTTTTTTAACTAGCTTTTAATCTTTACTTGAAACACAAGTGCCAAGTATGTTTTGAATTTAAAAACCTCCTAAACCTAAAAGCTGGTTTTGGCCCAGTAATAGCTAGTATTTTCAAAAGGTTAAGCTCCATGGAAAATGTGACAAGATGTACTTATAAAATTAGTGATGAATCCAGCCTGTATAAATTCAGGTTTTTTGATGTACTTTTTTTTTTAATATACCACACCATGCAATTTTAGATCAGTCTTCTATGTTGGCATCTATGACTGGCAGAGATGACAGGCAGCTGCTGAGTCCAGATCTTGTTTGTAATTCTGCAACCTTTACAGAAATGTCATGGCTGGGTATGGTATGAGGTTGTATTAACACTGATGTTGAATTTCAAAGATCCCATCTTCCCCTGAAAGGACGCATGGAGAATATATCAAAATAAAGTTGATTTTTAGTATTTTGAACCAGGCGAGGACATATCTGGTGCTGTGGTACCTGGCTGAGTCTTCAGTCAGTCTGAAACATTTACTCTGTGTTGTGACCTGCATTCCACAAACCCTGAAATATCAGGATGTCTTGGTTCTTACCACCCCAAAGATCCTTTACGTGCTATTTTTCTTCTGTGAGTTTAATTCAGTTCTTCCTCAGTGAGGAGGAGCATGGCTCTCTTTCCCCCCTCTGTGCTCTTGAAGGAGAGGACCATCAGACTGGCCATCAGTGGGGACACACCGCCCCTGGATAGTCCCTAGGCTGGTTGTAAGGCACTGTGGGAATGTGAGTGCTGGTTTTAAGGGAGAAACAGGAATTCAAGCAAAAGCTACCTGATTTCATCATTTGCCTGACTTGGCTTTGGCTGATAACATAAGGGGAGCCAGCAAAGTGTAGTTTTGCAGCATGCTGGGACACAATCTAGTTTTTGGATGGATTCTGTGCTCTGCCGCAGGGAGCTACTGAATTGTTGTGCTATCATGAGTTATATTATTTTGCTTGAGGATGTGCTCAGATTCTGTTTAAACAATAATTAAATTTCATTTGTAGGGGATGAGTGAATGTGGGGAAAGACAGATAAAATAATCAAGGGCACAATTACTCACAAAATCAATAGGAATTCTAATAAACTTACAAAGTACCACTTCATTTCTTTCATGAAAACTGCTGGGTTGTTCGTATTTCATATTTTTCTCATGTACAGGTCAATTCAATTTTAGGTAATTAAATACACTTTTTCACTCTTATTGGATTTTGAAGGCTATTGTACACCACCAATTTATATAAACAACACTTGCACAGGCTATTATTAACTCTCCATACTTGAACAAAGTGTTTGGTGATTGACCTTTGCAGGGTCACACCTGTGTGTATGACTGAGTAATAGCCAATTTGTTGTTCTAATCTGTTATGTGTTCCACGCATTTGAGTGGACCTACAACTCAAGTAATTTAACTTAATTTTATTTAAAGATACAGAATTATTCTTGCTGGAAGATTAGGGAGGTTTGTGTTAAGAAACCACGAAATTTTTGCTATGATTCTCAAGTGGCTGACAATCTTTAGAGGAAGTATCACTATTCTGATCTTTTTTAACATTAAGCTTTATTTCAGAGTTGTAACACCTCCATCTATATGAAAATCTGAACCAGAGAAGCTCTTCAGTGAAAAAATACTAAATCTCCACAGTTTCACAGATTAAATTTTATGTTTATACATGGGCTGATGGCACCTAATTATCTGACACCTGCTGATATTGTCTTCATTCACTGAAAGTGAATGTCTAAATGTATTATATAATATATGAATATTTTCAGGTCATCTATACATCTATGAACGCATTTCTTTCCACAGGTCTACCTGCCACATGGAAACAGGCACAAAAATAAAAGCATATAATGTGATTTCTGCATTTTAATTACATGCCCCTTTATAAAATGCAGACATTAAAAAAATGAACCCATACAAATATATGTACATTTTTTAATGAGTTATTAAGCACCAACTTATTTCACAAAATGTTGGGGTATGAAGATGAGCAGAGTGCACAGTCCAACTAAGGCAAGAGACTGTAGCACCGCTGTTACTGTCAGTCACAAGTTTAAAATACTCCTGATCACAAGCCTTTCTGTCAGCAACCCTGAATTAAATTCCACAAAGCTCCTAATTAACACAGAAATGTGGTAACCCCATGGAATTGGAGGTTTGTACTGAGCAAGGGACTTGCTAAATCTTGAGCTAATTTCATTCAGAGGAGAATACCTAAAGTAATAGCTGTGAGTTAGCGTCCATATAATTATTATTCACATTATATTGCATCCATTAAAATTATTTATTTTGCCAGTATAAAAAACTCAACAAACAAACCCCAACAAAACTGGAGGCATTTTTTTTTTTCTTTGCTAGGTTACTAACAAGTATCCAAGAGCCATCTGCAGAGGGCTCAGGCACCTCAGAATATTGAATGCTTCAATTTCCTCTCCATTACTACATCCCGGTGCTCAAGGCCACTTCAGTGCCTATTTGTCATGCTTGTAAGCACCTGAAATCTGATTTTTCTTACTCACCGTGCAGCATACGCAAACACCAACAGAGAAAGATCCATAATGGGCTTCTAAAATTTAGTGAACGCGACACTTAATCAGTGCTGTGAAATTTGTTTTAGCTATACTTTCATACACAATAAGAGCAAGAGATACTATTTTAATTTTCCAAGGTGACACAGAGTTATTAGAAACTGAAACCTGTCCTTAACTGTTGAGGCAAACAGAGCTACAGGCTTAATTTCTGCCTAAAATGGGAGCATAATAGAGTACAATCCTGAAAAACACATGGGACTTGGGCATTATCTGATGTAATATTTCCATTCTGCATAGCAGATTGACTTGTCTGTCAGGGATCCACAAGAAATTTCAAACTGTGTACCATATGTCATCACGAAGCCACAAGAAGGGGTTTTTATTATTTTTCTGCTGGTCGACAACGAGATCTCCCTTTTTCTTCCAGGCCTGTGCATGGCTCAGCTGCTCTGCTGACATTTGGTTGTGGAAGAGCAGTTGTGTGTTTGGGGAGATTGCAAAACATACTGGCTAGAGCTCTGTTACGGAAATGTGTATTTAGAATCACAGAATCATCCAAGGCCGGAAGGGACCTCCAAAGGTCATCTAGTCTGACCTCCCTGCAGTCGCAGGGACACCCCCAACCAGACCAGGTTGCCCAGAGCCTCACCGAGTCTCACCTTGAATATCTCCAGGGAAGGGGCCTCAACCACCTCCCTGGGCAACCTGTTCCAGTGTCCCACCACACTCAGAGTAAAGAACTTGTTCCTAATATCCAATCTAAATCTGCTCTTCTCCAACTTAAAGCCATTGCCCCTCATCCTATCACTGCAGATCTTTGTAAACAGACTCTCCCCAGCCTTCCTGTAGTCCTCCTTCAGTTATATGTCTTTGGACTGTAAAAAGCAGAGTATCTTGTTTCCTGACTCCTCCTCTCTGTGACCTGGCTGTGTGGCTTGTCCTGTTCAGCACGGATGGAGTATGCCTCCATCAGCATCTCTCTGGAAGGAACCTGGTGGTAACCATGTAGAGGTCGTACACAGTGTTCACAAATTTTTAGCTGGTACTCACCCCTATAAATTATTCCGCATTAGTATGACCATTTGGAATACACGAAGATGGTCTCTTGTGTTCCTGCTCATTCTGACACTGAGCAGTTTTAGAGTAGTTCAGGTCTAGAAGTACATACACAGAAGTGTATTAGCGTGTACATAGACATCACATCTTTGTATGCATTGTCAGTTTTAATCAGCATCTGAATACTGCCAGTTTTTTTCCCCATAAAATCTCAATTTCATTTTCAAAGATCCACATCTTGTTGAAATTCAAATGGATTTGGGTATTGACAGGTAAGTTCTGTCAATTCCTGACAGTGCAGTAATTTTGGAAGCTATTGCCCCACCTGTACATCCTTTCCTATGGTGGAGGCTAGTAAGTTGCTAGCAGAGCTGGCAAAAGTAACCAGATCTTTAACCATCACAGCTAGCAGTCTAATGTTTCCTTTGAAACCACTAGTGATCAAGTTTCTGTTATTATATCAGTCCAGAAACAGTGATACCCCCAAGATTTACCTGTTTCTGCTGGTACAGACAGTGACTTTCAGCAGAGGGAGGTGGTGGGTAATGAAATGAATCACTGCTGCAGGAATTCCCCAATCTTACCTTTTAACAGCCTTTATTTTCTGCATTACTTAGGTTCTTAAAATTTCTTTTTCTTCTTTTTTTTTTT
>VXBW01006525.1:3823494-3833564 GCA_013400375.1 Thinocorus orbignyianus
TTTTTTTTTTTTCCCTTTTTTAATTTGTTTTTGGCATCTGTTAAACTACTTAAGAAAGAGAACCAGACCTGGAGGGTAATGAAGTGAAATCATTAGCCTTTTAGAATCAGATGATAATCAAGCCACCACGAGAAGATCACTAACTATAAATAAAGCCAGTGAAAATAAGGTCAGTAATTCTTATTTACATTATGGCTACTTTTAGACCTCTTTATACTGTTTGAGGCTGTGAGATCTTTAAAGTCCATAATGGAAATGAGAACAGGCCTTTTAAATAGTTTTAATTAAACAGTTTAGCCGGCTTAATTAAAACATTTCAAGAGCAGTGGTGTTTTCCTAACAGTAGTGATTTGTTAAGTCATTTTTTCTACGTATTTCCCATCCTGGGGAAGCTGGGCCATGTGAGTACGGGCGAAAGCACCAAGATGGCAGGGAGAAAGAGCTTCTGCACAGAAGAGGATCTGCTCATTCGTAATACACCGGTGACAGCTGAAATGTGCCAATCAATGGATTGTTTCATGTAATGAAGCACACTGCAATGTTACGGCATTTGCTGGAATGGAAAGGCACACCATAACATGCCTTTTATTTCTGCTTCATCTCGGTACAGGTGCTAAAATAAGCAGTAACACGCTTTATGTAGCAGAAAAGTAGTCTTTGATTTTTATCCCAATGCTAGGTGGAATGGGCTATGTTTTGTGCAGTGCGGGAATGTTGTGGATGGGTTCAGGCTCTCTCTCTTTGGTTTTCTCTTGCTGGCCACCGCTGGTGCTTTAGTGGCCCTGATCTAAGCTCGGATAGTCCAGGGCTGGTGCTTAGCACCTAGCTGGTATAGATACTGAGCGTTCCAGAGACTGCCTCTCACGTCAGCCAGAAACTCTCACTTATGCTCTTATCTTTCACAGCACCTGTTATTAAAGCCTGCCTTTTCCACTCAGATTTTCTTTGAGCAGCCTGGCAAAAGTAAAAATATTCAGTTGCAGTGGTAACACAGCGGCACAGAGTAGGGCCTTGCTACCCCGCAGCCTGGCTCCTGCTTCCCATGTGTTTATCTTGAATCAACTTGTGATAACCTCTTATCGTGATGCTAATGTTGCTATCCTGCATTTCTCATATGCTAATCACCGTATTTAGCACACACTCTGGCTCCACTCGCTCCCAACACCACATGTTCTTTCAGTGTTAGTGCTGAAAGTTTCACGGTCTCATTAACTTCTTTTGACACTACCCCAGGTATTTTCCACAGACTTTTTTTTTAGTTAATAAGATACAGATACCCTGTGTATCTAGCTACCGAGGCTAGCTACCTAGTTTGGCATTCAGGATCTCACCCTCCCTTCCTCCATCATTTCATTTGCACAGACGCAGTAGTTAAGACTTTGTGTTTCTCTATACATGGCATCCTTTTCAGTTACAATTTGTAACAGATTTTCCACCCAGCCAGACATTTCAGATCGAACTTGGGGAAGTTCTAATAATCATAGAAAATGGTGCCAAAAGGGGTCTTGATGAAATATGCATCCTGGGTGAGGGTTACTTTTCTCGCAAAGGCTTTTCACGTTTGCGATATGTGACACCTCAAAAATAATTTTCTGCCTGTCATTCTCCAACATTTGTTTGTGCAGAGGGTAATTCCTACCCATGTGTAGGGCCACATATATTTCTACACTGAAATGCATCTTTTTAAGAACATTTCTCCTTTTATTTTTCTTTCTGAGTTCATTCGTAATCCTAACCCTACCCTCCAAAGCTACCACTTGTGAATTCAAATCTTAACACAACATCCAAACAAATCACTAAAACCTTTTTAGTAATTCAGGCCCAGAATAGACCCGAGAGGTTCTTCTGATAGAAATGGACCCCTCCCTCTGACTCTTTCTATTTTTGGAAATCCTCTTTATAGGCATATTCAGTTCTTCCTTTCTTCAGCCCCACTTTTTGCTCTTCTGTTGATGTGCACACCTGGATGCCCCTCATTTTCAGCTGGACTAATAGGTCCTGCCACTGCTCAGAAGTATAAATTTTGCCCTGAAGTCCTTGCATTTCTCAAATTTTTCTTACTATTCTGTTCTACAGTCTTCCTTTTCCGGAGAAGTTCATCATTTCATAAACTCATATAAAAAATTAGACTGAAAAAGACCTCTTGAGTTATTCGATACATCTTCCATTTTCCAAGCAAGGCTGACTTCAAAGTTAGACTGAGCTGCTCAAGGCCTTGCCCCAAACTATTCTGAAATTCTCCGAGGCTTCCACGGCTTCTCTGGACAACCTGTGTCAGTGCTCAACCATGCTTCTGGTGAGGAACATTTTGCCTTAAATTAAATAAAGAAAATTACCTTATTGCAACTTGTGATTATTGCTGCTTGTCCTTTCCTTGTGCATCCCTTGGGAAAGCCTGGCTCCACCATCCTCTTCAGCTGCTGCAAGGCTTCTGTTAGGTTTTCACCCCGCTTTCCTTCTCCTCTCCATTTCAACCACCACTCTTCCCATAGCCTGTCCTAAGTGCCATGTGTCCCAGCCCTCTTACTATCCTAGTGGCTCTCTGAAGTGACTTTTACTGCTAAAACCTCCTCTTACCTTTGATTCTAATCTAAAGGATTAATTTGATTGAGAATACAAAGTGAGATGATCCTCCCACCCCTTATTTTTTACTGTTTGGTAGAGATGTTATCCTCCTCTCAATCCTGAATTTTTTGTTCTCCTGATATAGGGTTGGTATTTTAGATAAAAATGAGCTCTGAGGGCTTCTTTTTTCCTCTACTTATTTGTTCAGAGGCTTCATTACAATTTGCTGCTTTTCATAGCAAAGATGTTATTTCCCTAGGAAAACTTAGCTTCACAACACCCTTTCAGGATAGAGCACAGCTGTCTGATCTTATCTGGGCCTGACAGATGCCTACCCTTTCTGCCGAGCTCAATTCGCTTCTTGAAAGAATTACCTTTTCCTGTAATCTTTGCATTTAAAAATGATCTGCATACATATGCTTGGAAAGTAGGGTTTATTTTAATAATGTGAAGGGAAGACAATCAGATGTTAGAGGGAGATGCCATAACAAGTAGAATTACTTTCATCACTTACTTATTTCATCACCCACTTCAGTGTAATTGTCTTATTTATATTGGCTTCTCCTTCAGAGGAACCCATAGTAATTTCCAAATGTTTAATTAAAACCTCACAACACTACTGTGATGTGAACATGGTAAATGAATGAGAAAAGATAAGCCCTTTCTAAAGCAACTGATATCTTAAGTGTTTTGTTATATGAACATTTTATCCAACACCAGAACAGGGGACACTTTCTCTCATGTATCATAGTTCATGCATATCAGGATGTCAAATCCTTTCAAGAGCTAGATTTCTTTTTTTTTGTTTGTTTGTTTGTTTTGTTTTGTTGTTGCTTTAACAAAAATTATTTACCTCATCTGGTTTCAGAGGGGGTTCACGAAAAGTTCCAGTGACAGGACTGAGGAGTCAGGAAAGAGAAGCTGGAGGAAGGATTGCCTTAAATTGGCCTTCTGCTGGGAAAAATTCATGGATACATCCACCTAGATTTTCAATTAAGCGTAATTTAGGTACCTAATTGTAACACAGCAATTCATCACAGCTAATTCATAAATTAGCTAATTTATGATAAATATCTAAATATTAATTAAAAAAACAACAAAGCCCCCTTTAGTAGACCAGCTCAAGCCCAGTTGCACCATAGTTCTTGCAGATCTAAAATATCTACTTCTCACTGGTGGCTGCTCAGGAGTCTCAAAATAGACCCCAAAACCACCTTCCATGTAATGAAGAAGGGCTACAATGATTAGAACATTTGTAAGTGTTGACCTGAACTTGAACTGGGATTTCTCCTGACACCACAGAGAATATCCTCCTTGGTGGGCTACTGGTTCCTCTTCTTTATCAGTGCCCTCTCTTTCCCATTCCTCTCCCGAGGAAGTCTGGATTCTTTACTGTAAAACTTCAAAAGTGGGATGAATCTTCAAGGTTTCTGAAACTATTATGTTGTAATAGCTAAAGGATTTCACTTGAAATAAGACACTGGGCTGCCTGGCTCTGTATATCCAAATTTTGAAAAAGTTTTTGAAGAAACATGTTCAGAGCAGACAGTTCAGTTCTTTTCACTAAGTAATGTGGTGGGTTTTTTTTTTTCTTTTTTTCTTTAACTTTCACAAAACTCTACGGTATTTTTTATCCCAGTAATAATTTTCTCTTCCTCCCCCACAATCCCCGTGTTGATTCTTTAGAAACACTTTTCTTCAACCTTCAAAGGATTCCTGGTGTAATATATCCCCCAGATCTTTTGCCTTGGCAGCATGCTGTCTATTTTAGCTAATTTTATATAAACCCTTCCTCTTAGCCTTGTATTATCCACTAGCTCTTGCTATCAATCAAGACGTTAACTACTCTCTTTCTAAAAGTGGTATTTAGACAAATGTTTTAAGTTTTGTATTTCTTGAGAGATTCTCTCAACACAGTGCCTAGTGTCTTGCAGTGCAACAGGCCAAAACACAGAAAGCAGCTTTTATTTTGTATGTGGAAGGAAAATGAAAGTCTGTTTGAAAGTATCTAGAAATGAATGGCATAAAAGATTTTTGCATCTCCAATTTTCAGTGGACTCAAATTTATGCTTAACTTTTTATGGCTTACACAGTCTCATATGGAGTATATATAAGGGGGGAGTATGTGATGACGTAAAATTAAGTATGATGTATTATTTACTATTTTCCTTTCAGAAGGTGTTAATTTGGCAGAGTTTTAATACAGTCACTTAACTGAGGAGCTTTTCCTCTTGCAGTGGTGTCCTATTTTGCCATGACGTGGTTTAGTGACGTTGGTTTGGGTTTGGGTTTGGTTTTTTGTTTTTTCAGAGTCAGGTTAATGGTTGGACTAGATGCGCTTAAATATCCCTTCCATTTTTCTGCCTTAGGAATCATTTTCTGCCTTAGGAATCATGAATCCTTCTGGTCATAAACACTTACCATCCCATGAAAATTGCTTATGGGGAAAGATGGCACTGACCACTCACACTATGGGCTCTTTAGCTTAAATACTGGCTTGTTTAGCCCAATGCTGAAAATTGTTGATCTTCCATTGGTAAATCAACTTCTTCCCTTCTTCTCCCTCTGTTCTTCATCTGACCCTTCCCCCCTTCCAGCTCCCCTTGTATTTGGCACTTATGATGCTGTGCTAGCCCTGAGCAGAGGAACCCCCTTGTTCGTTTTTCCAAGCTTTCTACCCGCTTTCCTTCTCTGCTGCCAACATGCACCAAGCAACCTGTGACAGATGCGTAGAACTTGCAGACCAAGCCCTACAATTTCATGAAAGTACCTGGGACGCATCTTTAGCGCTGGATTAGAAATCTGAAGCTCAATGAGTCAAGCTTTGGTAGTAGGAGTAGATACCGGGGGAGTAAGTGGTTTGTGTGACGGCTGGAGAGCTCAGCCTTAAGTATTACTGTGATTTTCTCAGGGCAAAAGAGAGGGACACCTTGGAGGATCAGAATCCTGTCTCCAAAACATAACTGGTCCAGAATTAATGGTTTGAAAGCTACTGGTCTTATGCAACCATTCTGGCAGCCCTGCAGTATGCATGGACATACATACGTGTAGCACATACATACATATGCTGCTGAAATCTTGTATAGATAGATTTGAAAAAGGTAAAGAACAACATTAAATACTTAACTGAGATGGTTATAGAAGAGAACTAGCACGTTAGTTTTCATAGTTTATTGTTTAAATTAGTAACAAAAATACAGTTCATTTTAGCAAATATAAGCACATTTTGCAAAGAAATACAGATTTTTATAAAGAAGCAGATTTTCCTAGAAGGTATTAGAAAGGAAACTCCATTTCTTAGAACAGAACTGAAACTAGTAGGTAATACATAAAAGTACTTTGACTTCCACTATGATTAATTCATAAATACCCAAGAACTATGCTCAAATACTTCTTTAAACTTAACTGGTAAAATCAAACAACATGATTTATTCGTTTTGCTTGACGCTGTTTTTATACTGTGATGTAGCAGGCTAAGCACAATGATTTATACAAAGCACGACGCTTGGAATATTGTACCAATCATTTAATAGGATCTAAGATCAAATGGTATGTATCTCACCCTTTCTGCTTTATTCATGCATCATGTAAATTGAATAGCCAAGTGTTTACAGGAAAACAAGGACTGGGCTGCCTCTGTTCATACATACAGAACAGAATGCGCTTAGAAATGTTGAAAAAAACAATGTTTTCAGTAGAACAGGAGGGTGCTTGGCACCTCTGGAAAAACATTCCAGTGCCTGACCATCAACTAAGGTACTTGCTCTTAGACACCCTTAAAATTTCAGCTTATAAATATGTATTTGTGCATGCCATGAGCAAGGCTTCTCTGGGAAATGATTAAAAAATTTGAACTGATAAGACACACAAACTCATACAGTAAAAATTCAATAAAATACCTAATGATGAGTGAGCTCTTTATATGTGCAATCTGAGCACTCAATTCATCTGTGTCTCTAGAAATTAAATCCTTTTTCCCCAGGTTTATAGAAAATGCTTCACACAGTAACAGCTCAATCCTGCATCTTTTTTTTTCTTTCTCTTTTTTGGCTCATGGGGGTAGAGAAGTTTTACGGTATAAACAAACTTCAGCAAAGGTAAGGATCTGTCCCCACTTGACCCCATTTGAATACATAGTAAAATGTGTATATAAATGCAGCCTTGAGGTCTGTTCATCGGAGAAATCACTGTCATAATTGCTTTGGATAGGTATTATCTGTCTATACCATGAATATTTGGGCTGCAGTGCTCTGGGGCCTAATTTCTGCCACAATCAATCAGTGTTATTGAAATTCCAGTATTATTTAGTAATTGAAACCCCCAGCATGATACCAAAAACTTGAAGCCCAGTTGAATTCAACACGTTTTCCTGAGTAAAGAAAGAAGGATTTAAGGCTACTTTGAGCCAAGTTAAACAGGAGAGATGGCCAAGTCTTAACAGCCTGCTCCTTTGTCACCGAGAAGCATTTTGTATAAACATTACACAAAACCAGGGTGATAAAATCCCATTTAAAGTGAGGACATGAAATTCCTGTAGAATTGTACAAATTATTCACAAGAGTTTCAAATGATGAGCTAACACTATGGTGCAAAACTGGGCCTCACTTCTTTTTTTATACTCATTTCCTTTAAAAACTAATATCCTTTAATATTAAATTCAAATATGCTGCATTTGCCAAGAACTACACTTACAACTCTTAAAACTGCAATAAAGTCACAACATTGTGAAAACCTGAAATAATTAATTTTATTGCAAAATTCAGAGCGTACTCAACCCAAAATTTTCCTAAATATGTTTGAAAATGCATTAAATGCATTACTTTTTTTGCCCTTTTAGGGTATCATACTGGATGATATATCTAAATGGATAGATTAGCATTAATTGTCTGCAAAGCAGGTGAGATGCTTTGGTTTAATGTATTCATAAGAATGCAGAGCTTAATTGTAGTATCAGCTTGAGTTATAAAGTAAGTAAGTTTTGAAAAGACAAACTTTTTCAAATTCTTGAAAAAAAAACACCCAAAACCAAGCAAGCCAGGATGATGTGTTTGTAGAAATCTATTCTCCCCATACACACACCAACACAATATAAAAATTAAAAAGCACTTCATATAAACATGCAAGAGTTCCAGCTTCACGAATTGATGCCAAAAGCAAAACAAAGATCATAATCTGGCAGCAATTCCAAGTTCCCTATTCAGTAAAAAAATAAAATAATAAAATGATGGAAACCTTTTAAAAACAAAAAAACTCTTCTCAATCCAGGAAAATGCAACATGGAGCTTTTAATAAGTGAATAGCCCGATGTGATGTGGAATTGCTGGAACTTTGCTTTGGTATTTTTCTTGATTAAGATTTTAACGGAGAAGTTTAGGGCAGGTTCTGCAGGTGAAACAGATTTTCCCATCATGGTGCTAAAGGAAAGGCAGTCGGTGCATGTTGGGGTGGAGAGGAGGAAAATTAAACGCATAAAGAACCTACCAAGGTTGTGTTCTTGTTCAAGTTCTTCATCATAAAAGCCAGAATTTGCATTGCACTTGTTGAGGGGAAGAGGAGAAAATTCTATAGGGAAAGTAAAGCCAGAGAGGCAACGCTGCATCTTCCCTACTCATGTCCAGCTGAAGTGGTGAGGATGGACAGAAGAACTGAACTGATGGCATCAGGGGAGACACTACCAGGCACATATTCTTAGCACCGCTTCTCAGGGCAGTACAGTTACCAAGCTTTTAAAGAATACAGAGTGCCTCCCAAAGTTAAGATTAATTAAGGCCTAATGAAATACATTATAATAAATAACTATAAAAAAACATTGCAAAATTAAAGTAGCTATATATTTTTTAAAATCCACCATTACCGGGGTTTAAGATGGCCCAAAACTGAAAATATAACATGCATATTTGCGTTTTAGACTTCTGAAAAAAACAACCCCAAGTATACAAGTTAATAAACTGCGGGGAGATAAATAGTGTTGGTGATGTACAGTCACGATCCGGGAATCACCTGGGTGATGGGTAACTGTGGAGAGCTCTTGGGAAACCCTCCCTTACCCCCTGCTTGCCAGATAAATTTAGGAATATCCCATGATATTTAAAGGACTATTTAAAGGGTTGGCACGACTTGCACTGTTAATAAGAAAAGAGCATCACTTCCACAGCGCTTCTCCACTTTCCTCTCCTGTCCTGGCTACATCCTGTGTCCATGTCCCTGCAGCGACCGCCGGTGCTTTCTCTGGAAGTTTCCCAACTTTCTGTGAATGCCTTAAAAATAATCTCCCGGCATCGTTCAAACCTCCCGAGCACGTCAGCTGTCGGGATGGGCTCCCCACCCCGAGAACTGGCGTGCGGCTGGAGGAGTGGGTGGCAGCGCTTTGCGTGCTGCCTGAGCAGGAGCTGGAGGGGTACGGCACGACCCGTTCGCGCGTTCGTGACAGCGTCTCCTGTGTGTGTTTGGAAGTTCAAGTTTCACCATGTGACACAGGTTTAGGAGACATGGGGACCGGGCCTCGGCTGCTCGGGTTTAACATTTCCCGCACTAAAATAGCTGCAGCACCAGGTGCCACTGTCTCAACAGTGTCCGATTTCATCTGCAAAATACCCTGGATAAACCTATCACGACGTGAAACAAAGGGCAGAGGCTTAAAGAATACCTGTTTTAGGGCTGTGTTATTTAAATGTAAACATATAGCATGAGTGCCACGATGTTACCCGGGGAAGCTGTGCAGTCAGTGCAAGATTTGCGTGAGGTTCTCAGCTGATTCAGTGGCCACCTAAAGCTGGACCAGACAGAGGTTTCTCTCCTTCTCGGTGCTGTATGAGAGAGAAAAAAGTCAGGTTAGGAGATACATGGACCTGGTGGAGAGAGTCCAGAGAAGGCCACAAAGATGCTCAGAGGGCTGGAGCACTTCTGTGATGACGACAAGCTGGGAGAGTTGGGGTTGTTCAGCCTGGAGAAGAGAAGGCTCCGGGGAGATCTTAGACCATCCTCCCAGTATCTGAGGGGAGCTACAGGACAACAGGAGAGGGAATTTTTGTCGGAAGTGAAGTGATAGGACAAGGGGTAATGGTTTTAAATTGGAAAAGAAGAGATTTAGGTTAGATACTAGGAAGCAATTCTTTCCTGTGAGGGTGGTAAGGCACTGGAACAGGTTGCCCAGAGAAGCTGTGGATGCCCCATCCCTGGAGGTGTTCAAGGCCAGGTTGGACAGGGCTTTGAGCAACCTGGTCTGGTGGGAGGTGTCCCTGCCCATGGCAGGGGGGTTGGAATTTGACCATCTCCAAGGTCTTTTCCAACCCAAACCACTCTATTATTACATAGCAAGCAACCCTCGGTTAGGACCCTCCAAAACCCCCTGAGAAGACCAACAACCACCCACCTCTACACAGAGCATATTTGGGGGAGCCGACCCTTACCCTCTTCCGCTGGTCGCCGAGGCAGAAGGTGCAGATGTGCCGGGGTGCTGGAGGGGTGCCAGTGGGCGGCGGGGTCTGCGGGGTGGGCTGCGGGCA
>VXBW01006525.1:3838727-3911143 GCA_013400375.1 Thinocorus orbignyianus
TTGAGCAACCTGCTCTAGGGAGAGGTGTCCCTGCCCATGGCAGGGGGGTTGGAACTTGATGATCTCTAAGGTCCCTTCCAACTCTAACCATTCTATGATTCTATGATTCTATGTTTTTCTGCCTCGCACCCTGGTGCTCCTGTTGCAACATGACATATTTTTGGACAACTTTACTCTATTGTTATTTCGCACTGAAACCATTAAACATACATATATATCTATTTCAGTATATAGTCTTGCACACACGTACAAGAAAGTATGTCTATGTTGCAGGCAGAAGGAGCACAGATTTGCAGTACAGATTTCTGAGCCATGGCAGGCAGGAAGCCACGGTGTCCAACCTGTGGCCAACGTGGCCAACAGGGTCAGTCTCTTCTCCCAAGTAACAGGTGATAGGACAAGAGGAAATGGCCTCAAGTTGCACCAGGGGAGGTTTAGATCTGATATTAGGAAAAATTTTTACACTGAAAGGGTTGCCAAGAATTAGCACAGGGAACTGGTTGTATCACCATCCCTGGAGGTATTTAAAAGACATGTAGATGTGTTTAGTGAGATGGTTTAGTGTTGGTTTATTTAAGTGTTAGGTTGATGGTTGGACTTGATGTTATGAAAGATCCCTTCCCACCTAGACAATTCTATGATTCTATGAAAACACAGAGCAGCCATCCATTCATGTGTCTCCTTCAAGTAGCTGTTGGGCTCTCTTCCGCATGGGGGAGGAATAGTGGCCAACCCTGAACTTTGATATTCTTGTGACCTGGTCTCCCTCATGGCTTCAAAATTCTGCAAGCTTACGTGGAGCCATCCACCACTCTCCTCTTTCTATGAAAATATCCAGGATACTTCTCAGGCGGTACTGCCTGATAAAGCAGGTCCATGAGATATTTCAGTTATATTTGACTCATTGAAGAGAGAGTCCAGAGGCATCTAACAAAGGGAAACAAATAAATGATGTTGGTGACTGGAAACATCCACACATTTGAGAACAATATATTTGACAAAATATTATTAATTATGTGTCTGTCTGTGACTTTGGCTGGCTGTGACAACTACTGCTGTCCTTCACAAGAAGACTGGATGATGGAGTTGTCATTTTTATCGTCCTTCTTAACAAATAAAATCATTGCAGAGTATGTGTTGATTGAAGAATCTTTTAAATTGCATTTTACCCTGAGAGGTTCTGTAAGAGAATGATTTTAAGGAGAGAAGGCTGAGGAGTGGTCGAAATACGGCACAGTGCAAGAGAATTCTTTGGAGGAGGAAGACTTGCACAGAGGACGTTAACTGAGGCAAAGTTAAAAATGAGGTGGATTTAAGGCTTCATGTGTTTAAGTCGTGTCAGGTGGGATGGTGAACCTGCCAGACTTTAATAAATATCCTCTCTACATTTTGAATGAGCAGACAGCCACTGCCACTACAGCCCGCGAATGCAATTTCCCAGGTAGAGGAGGATCAGGACCAGCTCTGCCCTGGACTGCCGGTAGTTGATTAATGTGGGATCTAACAAGTCCCTTCTTGATATTCTACCCAGCCAGATTTAGCATGACACTTATCTCTTCACTTGCAATCTTTTCACTTACAATCTCTGTTCTTCATCTGGATTGATCTGTGCCATGATTCTCCAGTGTATTAATGAGTTTTCTGTGTGGTGGAGTGCTAGAGGCCTTGTTAAACTCCAGAGACATCCTGCCTACTGCATTTTATTTATACGCCCACTCTGTTACTCTTGACAAAAAGGAGCTGAGCTGTTTATCTTGAGTTTTTGTCAAAAAATTTGTCTTACAGTAATTTTCTCTGCTCTGGCTGCCCACGGAGGCAAATCCAAATATATTATTCACCTGTTATTTCAAAATCGTTTACACTTGCCAAAACTAAGTGGTGTATTACACGATTCTGCTGATACTCTCAAAGTTGTTATTAACTGCCTCAGAAGTAATTTTTGATCGTGGTTGCATTCAGCAGAATGATGACAAGGCATATTCTTTTCTCTGTCAAACTGAAACAATATAAGGACAGTGTACTTGCCCTCGGAAACAAAATGTTTCGCAAGCAGTATTTGCGCAGAGGCATTTTTGTTCATTAAAACTGAATGCAGCCAGAGGTCTCCCCTCCTGCTCCCTTATTTCAGTGCTTATTAAATCCATCCTAACCGAGCTTGGGAAGATGTTGTCTACAACATTCAGCTGTGGTGTGGGGTTTAGGGGCGGAGATCCTTTGCCAAAACACCTGGAAGTCCACACATCGGTGAGAATCCAGACCTTTGATGAAAGCTGTGGTTGCTTGTGTCTCTTCACGTAGCTGGCTGGTTGGCTCAGTGGGGCTCTTCCACTGTTCTGTGCTTTGCCATGTGAATCTGTGCCTGAAAAATACACAGTTGAAATGTGCTCTGATTTTGTAGAGAAAAAGGACTTGAAACACCATCCAGAAAAATGTCATGGACTCTTCAAACTTTTCTTATGACAAAGTTCCAGCAACTTGTGCTCTTTTTCTCACTTCCAGGTGCTGTCAGTGTGATGGTCAGTCTGTATAATGTCTTTTTACCCCACATTCATGCAGAAAAAAGAATACTTTTTTTTTTTTTNGAGACTGATGATTTGCTATGTCTGGTGTAGAATCTAGTTTTCCTAACTTACGTGGAGTTTTCTAGGTCACTGAGAAGTATACAAGTAGAACATATATTATTTAATAGGGATAGAATTGTCACACAGATCGGTGTTTGTTTATCTTTTTAAATAGAGGTGGAATGCTACTGTAGAAATGCAACTGAATTTTAGTTATAAAACTACTCGGCTGCTGTAATAATAAACATGAACACGAGATGTAGAATCGTCCACTTGTGCGGAACAACTATTGCAAACACTTCAAAATGCTTATTGCGATTTGATTTGTTCCATCTTCCCCTTCCCACGACAGCTAGATCTTGCAAAGAAAGCTTTTTTTTCCCCTCATACTTGTAATTTTACAATATCCTTTTATGAAGAGCACTATACTGCACAAGATTTTGTAGATACTTTAAAGGATGTGTTTTCAACAGTTTCTTTCAAGTGCTTAGAGCTGACAAATACAAAGATATCCCCAAACCCATGAAAGAAATATAATTGACTATATAATTACTGGAGCTTCTGCAATGTAATCGCAGCTGAAGTTGTTTGTATGGTTTCTTTCCCTCTTCTTAGCTTCTTGAGTGTCCTCCTATGAAGATACTCAAAATGTGATGTTCTTTAGATACTTCACTTTGTTCTCCTTAGTGCTTCAGTTGAACACTTACGCTTCTGATAACGAAGATGCCTGTGATCATCATTCCATAGTTCAAATTAGATTAGAGGACAGTTTCAATTTCAGTGACTCAGGTTCAGGTCAGAACTGACTTCATTGTCACCAGTCGAGTTAATTCTGCTGCTGCACCAGAGCAGCTGGTGGCATAATCAGAGCGATAATCAATTGCTGAACTGTAGGAAAAAAATTAAGGTTACTTCATAGTTGCTCTCTGTTACAAAGGCAGAATACAAGAGTCAGTCCTCCCTGGTTTGCAGTCCCTTTGGTTCCAAACTGACATTGTGGGGAAGCCAGTTTTCAGCTGCTGTTGAAAATATTACACTGATATTAGAGAGTGGTGCAAAGGTAAATTCCTTTATATTCTCAATATTTGTAAGAGAACTTGAAGTGGAAGACGTGTGTGTGTTAGTGCATGAAAACACAAAGCTCTTTTATTCTCAAACGTGTTGTAAAGATGACAGCCAACTTTTCAGTGCCATGTAGAGAAGTTAGGGTACTGAAACCAAGTTTCTCTATGCAGCCTGGCCAACGTGTGAGCTCCTGATGTGTAGTTGTGTGTTCAGGCATGGCCACAGCTGTCCAGCAGCATCACCCAGTGCCAGCATTGTCTGGTACCCAGCTCCTCTCTTCCAGCACGAGAAAAAGGCTGTGGATATTCCAGAACTGTTTTGTGAAATGACTTCTGTTTACTGGGCACCCTCTGGATAAAACAAGGGCACTCTTACGCCAAAATATTGTATAAGATTCAGAACTAAAATTTTGAGACCTACTTAAATCTAGTTCAGCATTTGAAAAAAGTCTGACAAATTTAAAAAAGAATTAAGAAGGTATTGGCAGGCAGTACCAGTGAAGAGGTGGATACATAGGCTGTTTGTAGCATCTGGCAAGTGTTCATCTGATCTTCAGCTGGAGAGGACCTCTTTGGGGCTAGTTCAGTTTGAGCAAATTAAATCAGCCTTTAGATATCTTTGGTCCTGGTAGCAGAGTATGGGAAGGGCATTTTATAATAAAATTATCTCATTCCTAACCTTTTATTCACTTTTGAGGCAACGGGGGTAGATACTACCTTTACCTTTCTTTATGCAGGGATGTGGACAGTTTTCTAAAATGTCCCTTTAGTCAATTACTAAGTAAACCTAAAAGGGATGGCAGGTAATTTTACAAATTGGCAAAAATGAACCAAAACCCAGTGATCTACTTAAGATAGGGTTTTCTCTGAAAAACATGCCCTTTAATTGAAAAGAGTGTTTTGGAAGCCTGAATTCACGTCTGTTGGTAAATATATCTGTTCAGCGGTTCTTTGGAGCTGGAATAATGCAGTTTCATAAATAATAGGTGAATTATGGCAAACAAAAATTTTACAGGCTGAAGCTTTAAAAGGGTATGCTGTAATGCCAAAAAAACCCATGGAGTGATGCCAGTATTATGCTTTTGCTATGAATTCGCAGCTCTGTCAGTGCAGATAGGATCATGTAAAATAAGTTTGACTGAGCTATTTAGCTTATGGGGCTGTGCAGATTATAACAATCTCGTGTATACTGCAAGTATAAGAATGAAATGTATTTTTTGTGGTTTTATACCTATAGAACTTTTTTCTTGCTTGTTATATGGTAAGTCTTTTACATATCTTACAGATTGCACACCAAAGATCAAGCTCAGACACAGAAAGCCCTCTAGAAAGATTATCTGACCTTTCTTTGGATGCCTCTGGGAGCATCCCTTGGAAAAGATAAGTCACTCTCATTAAGATTCCTGCTGATGGTTGGCAGACCAGGTGGTCCTGCATAACACAAGTGAAGGGTCTCATATCCTGAGACTTTAAAGACTGTGCAGGATAAAGAATGGCTTAGTGCTGCTCTGAATGAAACTAAACTGGTTTGTTTCAGTTTAAACAAGTGCTAGTTGCCTTTTGTTTTCTGAATATGCCCTGCTTTCCCCCTGAAATACGCCCGATTTTGTCGTGGTTCTGAGCAAATCAGAACCGAAGGACAGATGGCCCCCCCCCCCCCTTCCCCTTTTTAAAAANCCCTGTTGGTCAGTTTTTGGGTCAATTGTCCTGTCCGCTCCTCCTTGCAGGTGGGACCCTTCGATGCTTCCGCTTCCGACCCTCCAACGGGTAGAATAACAAAATTGCCTGACCTTGGTTGTTCCAGCAATAAGGATAAACAAGGGCCTGTCTGCATACCATTCCGTGATATAATTGGGTCTTATCACTGTGAGACGAAGCAGTTTCTCTGAACAGTGTGCTGTTAATTTCAGAGTTTAGTTAGTTAGAAGAGGCCCAGCTAAGAAAGTAAAATTATAAAACAGAAAATTGGTTCATTTTACCCCAAACCAGGACAGATTTATATCTTAGAAACGTGCCCAAATATCTTACAGCACATTGTGGAGATCTTGTAGATTTTTAAACCAGTGCTCTTCCCTCACAGTGGGTGCTGCTGAATCTTTCATAGAGATATACAACCTTTCCATAATAAATAACAGCTGATTGCTGTCACAGTTTTTTCTTTGTCACATCAGACTGTTGCTAACTGCTTTCTATCCAAGAGTTCTGCTTCACTTTGGGCTAACACACGCCATCACGGTGTTTCAAACACCAGTCCAGAATGACTGGATTGTGTGTGCAATCTCAGCTTTCATGGAAAAAGTGAAAATGCAGGTAAAATTGTAATGAAGAGAAATTGAGATCCTGACTTGAGCATACCTGATGGAGAGCTGTCTGAATTCCCAGTGCACTGAGAGCATACCTCTGTTATGTGCAAATCTCTTCATCGTTATTAAAAAGCTGTCTAGTCAAGAGATTAAAGTTATGGCTTTGCTTCGGTCATTGCTGATTGGAGATTTTAAAAATTTTGAATCCTTTTGAAATGAATGATATTCAAACTAATTTTATCCCCTCTGCCAATTTTACCTAAACCTCCACTGCTGCCACTGCTGTAACTTGCACTGATGGGAGAGAAAACAGTAGCCGACACTGGTGTTTATAGAGTACATATAACTTCTTACTATGTCTACTGTCAGTTGTCTTTTCTTCCAGTTTTACTTGCCTGTACTTTTGGGCATGTTGCTCTCTGTAGTAACCAGCTGCCAAATCTTATAAAACAACATTTCCTTTTGTATTAAGAATACTACCAGCACCTTGTAAAGAGAAATTCTGTTCTTGTATCTGGCATTAAGAGTGTGTCGTTAAAGAAACTGTGGTTTGACATATGCAGCAACTGTGCTGAGAATGATTTCTTACAGGAAATAATGGCTTTCTGCTGAAATCATTAAAATGAAATTCTTGACTTGTCTTGGGGTCTTTGAAGGCGTGGAGAGACAGACTTGCATAGTTCTGTGCCTGTTAGGCGTATCTGCATGCTGACCTGCCTTCTAGGCAGACCTGAATAAGTTGCTTGCCTGAAAGGTGCTATACAAAGGCTCATAACTCACTTTCCAGGCAGACAAGAACAGGTACCTGTCGAGGAGACATCCCCTTGTTGATGACCTGCCTCCAAGGCAGATCTGTCTAGTTATATTTTCTGGCTTTGAAGCAGCTCCATACAGAGTTGTGTCCTTAGCAAACTGAACTACTCTCTGCCCTGGGAGGTTCTCGGCTTGATAAACTTCCTTCTAGACAATCCTGAGCAATTATTTACCCCAAACTCCATCTTTCTGAGAGAGACATTTAGAATGTGAGTTTGTAAATGAAGTTTTCAGTTCTGACTGATCACTGTGTCTGATACTCATTGTTAACCTTGCATGTATAAGAAATACAACAAACATCCCTCGCCAACAAATAGAAAAATAAAGAAGCCTGTCAAAAAATGCTGCTAATATAACACAGAGCTTGCACATGCTTGTGCTCACTTCTGTAGAAGTACTCTTGCTACCGAACTTGCTGAAAAGAAGAGAAGGAAGGAAGCAGGGAATTCAAAATTGCTATTCTGTGTTGAAGAACTAAAGGGGAGGAGGACACTATGTTGATGTGCTCAGTCTTAAAAATTGCATAAGATCATTATGAGTTGGGGAACCTGTTCTCAGTCACATTTACAATATCCTCAGTGCCACACACTCATTTTTAATAGAAGAAAAGCTTTAGTTTACCAGTCAGTGGTGGGCATTGCAGTACCTGGTGGTCCTATACTGTTTCTTCAGAACCGTTTCAGTAGTGGACTAATAACTCCTGTCATGGATAATTTTCCCCTCTGCTGGTCACCCCAAATCTCTTAGCTGGGGGACCATGCGTGAAGAGAACTTAAGGGTGGTGCACTTCATCTGAGTGAAGATGTGACCATCCTTGGCCAGGATGCAGGGGCACTTTGTCAGAGGAGAGGCATATGTCCAGGGTGAGAAGTTCCCAACTTTTCTCAGTTATGTGTTTGTGCTTGCATCACACGGATGTGCGGACTGTATCTTGGATGCACGGACTGTGTGATTTCTGCTGCAGAATTCTGCATGTGAGGTAGGGACAAAGTAGGATTTCCCACCTCTCCTTGCAGGTACCTCTCTGATAGAAAAACCCCACTTAAAGAAGACAATCTTGTACTTGGAATGGAAGGTGCTGAAATTTACATTACTTGTTTAGTTCTGATCTAAGGTAGTTTCATATTCTGGAAAGGCTTTTTCTCTCTCTTCTGCCCAAATTAATTTCATCCATTGGGTATAAGGAATAGAAATCAGGAGCCCAAAATCATGCTGTGCTATCCAGAAATGCAGGTATGATCCCCTTTATTTTTTTGCTCATCTTTCTTCCCCTCAACCTTTTTCACCCCATCTTTATTCTGGCATATTTTGACTAATGATTACGGTTGAAGAAACTGAAATCTGCTCAGGGGTATTTCTCAAGCAGACTAAGTTTGTCAGCTAAATTATTCATTGTGAATTAGCTCCTTGGAGGCAGGGACTATACTTGGTGTGATGGTGACTGGACCGGACCTCTGGGTACTGCTGCTACAGACAGATGTGGCGTTGACAACATTAACAGTTTCAAATGGGTACAAATGACACAGTGGATTTCTCCAGCACACATGAGCTGTGTGGAAATAAAAACCACGACCTGCTGGGGAGACGGGAGTTGAGTGCCAACAGGGAGCAAATGCCCAGTTACAAATAAGTTGTAAGTGGTAAAATGTAGTGAAACCATGCATAACATTTGGGTGTAGGAGATTTATTTAAACACTGCCTACATGGGAGATAGCTGTGTCCAACCACTGCCCAAGCATGTTATTAATCAGGGCTAATTTGTTGGTTGTAAACCAGACTGCAATTCTTGAAGGTTACCAGATGGCTTGATGCTATGTGTCGTGAACCGGAGTAACTTTTGGTTTGCAGAACTGAAACCAGGCTTATTTGAGTATGTGTTTTACTTTCTGCAAGACCTGGAAATGTTTCTAATAAAATGGTGTGCTCTTACATACATAGCAGTTGATAATATCTGGTGAGTTATTAGTCCAAATATGCTTAAATAATTTTTGAGAAGGGATTGGAATAATGCATATTAAAAGCCAAAGTATATTGAAGAAAATGTACTAACTTCATCTTTTCATCAAAGGCTTTATAAGGATTTTGTTTTTATTGATGTGATGTCCTTTATTCTCAGTATCGTGGAGCTTACCAAATGTGTTGCAGAAAAATCTTCTTATCCTGTGTTTTGAGAAATGACGGGCACTAAAGGGAGGATTTTAATGGGCATGGACAGAAGAAAAGAGTTACTGAAATCCAGTGGCTGTGTGAGAGAAATGAATCTACAGTAGACATGGTCAAAACCCCTCTGAACCTCTGAACCTTCTAAGCTTTAGTAGTTTTGATAGACAGTGAAACAGATCTGAGCACACTGTAATTTTTAGTTTGAATTTTGTGATGCTGAAGTCCCTGCCAAGCTTTTGCCAATACTATATAGGTTCTTCATCTCTACTCCACCTAACAAAAAACATCCTTACACACTATGCCATGGTCTCCTATATACAATAAGAATAATGAGTGCAATTACCAGCTGGGAGTGAGGTGGAAAAACCTCAGCTTTTCCTCATTTCATAACCCTTCACTGGATCGAATCAGACACTTAGGGCATTTTAGAATCTCATGCCAGGTTCTTACACACAGCGTTTTTTACACCTTGTTCAAGGTTATTTTGTGGGGTGTGAATACCCATTCTGGTGCACTGGGTATAGAGTAAATTGCCTGGAAGCACTATTTTAGTCATGAATGGAGAATATTTGCTTCCATCCTTTACTCAGGCCAGACTTCTTCACAGGCATTATGGTTTCAGGGTGAGCTATGACCTGTTTTTCATTTTCTCCTGGCTGTTTCTTTCAAAAGATGGGTCTGTCTCTGTGCTCCTTTCCAAATGAAATCCCACTGCTCATCCTGATTTTAAATCAAATCAGCATTCCACCCCATCTCCTTTTTACCACCTGAGATACAATAATTCAAATACTTTGGGAAGCAAGACCAGCCGCTAAATTTAGTGCTAGAGAGAAATGCGTTCGAGTAAGCATTATTAGTCCTACAAAATGCAGAACTTCTGACATCTGGTTTCCTATGGTTTTGTGCTATTTTGGAGCTCGGTTATGACTGAGCTTTGATTCATGCTGCAGCTTTTTTGATGGGGATGGGAAGTATATCATCATTGCCTAAACATTTGTATTGATAAAGTGTGGTAAGAGTAAGGGCCTTCCCTTCTGCTGTCTCTCTGACAGGCTTGGTTAAACCAGCTGAAAGATTAAAAAGTTGCTGAGGGGGCTGCCGGACACAGGTACACAAGCAGGATTCTTGTGTACATTTATTTCCTTGAAAATTCATGCAAAAAGCCTAACACATCCAATCCCTCTTGAGCAGTACACTTCAAATAAACCCTGGTTGTCCTTGGCATCCCTTTAAAACAGCAGGTAAGCTTAATTTACCTTCTCTCCACTGGTCTGACCGACACCAGCCAGTCTTGTCTTCTGTCCCCACAGACTTTGTCTGTACTGGGGCCTTGATACTTCTCCCAGCTGGTTTTGATGTCTTCAGCAGGGAGTTGGTTTTGGGGTTGCACCAGCCCCGCTCTCTGCTGCATTCTTTCATCAAGAGTGAATGAGTCCTGGTGCGACGCCTGGATCCATTTTTCCTCTCTCTCTGCCTGTTAGCTTTTTGCTGGATTTTAAGTCCATAGCTCACAAAAAACCCCAACAACAACAACAACCCAACGACCTCACAGTATAATAGCAGGTGAGCAAACCAAAACATATTTTTTCTGCAAAATAATTGAAGTCTTTGCCTCTTTTAACACAGCATGTAAGGAATCTGTTTTCTACTCAGTGTGCTGAGTGCGTCTCACACAATTACAGCATCTCTGAATCATGGGCTCTCTTCTCTTGGTGCACGTCCAGGAGCACACCTTGCCCAAAGGCAAGAAGGTACCTTTTGCTCACTTTCAGTTTACTCGTAGATTGGAGGGCAGGAGAAAAAATATGCTACTGGCATGACCAGCAGCTAAATGTCAAAATTTGGCTCTAAGACAATACTACTTAAACTATTTCTGTAAGTAAGCGCTTCTTACACAAGGAGGGATTGAAGGATCAGACTCATAGCATTGTAAAATCACTCTCTTAGGAATTTTCAGAACTGCCTAGAACATTTTGAATCTAATTCTCCAAACCCTCAGGCAGCTTTGAATATCTCAGCTCTAATATATTGAAATAACAGACACTGATTAAAAAAAAAAAAGAGTGGGCAATACCCTGTTATATCCAGGCAATTCCCAGCAGGGTTGATAGAGTAACTGTGGGCCACGCTGTTAGCGTTTCTCTGTTGGTCAGCAAGGCACAAGGCGTGACTCAATGACCATGCTTGTGCCCAGAATACCTGCATCTGCCACAAAATCTGTGCTTTACTGCACATTTTGGGGTTTGGTTTCTTTTTTTTTTTTTTCCTTTTCTTTTTGGTGGCAGGTGTTAGTGTCAGCCTTCCCTGTCAAAGCTCCCTCTGTGCTGGGACTGGTTTCTTTAGTGGGCTGCTGAGGTGCAAACCTTCCAGTATAGAGGCAGCTTTGGAGGCAATCTAACTCCATGTTTCATAGAATCAATGGTTAGAGTTGGAAGGGAGCTTAAAGATCATCAAGTTCCAACCCCCCTGCCATGGGCAGGGACACCTCCCACCAGACCAGGTTGCTCCAAGCCCCATCCAGCCTGGCCTTGAGCACCTCAAGGGATGGGGCATCCGCAGCTTCTCTGGGCAACCTGTTCCAGTGCCTCACCACCCTCACAGGAAAGAATTGCTTCTTGAGATCTAATCTAAATCTCCCCTCTTTCAATTTAAAACCACCACCCTTCATCCTATCACTACACTCCCTGATCAAGAGTCCTTCCCCATCTCTCCTGGAGCCCCTTTAGTACTAGAAGGGGCTTTAAGGTCTCCCTGGAGCCTTCTCTTCTCCAGGCTGAACAATCCCAACTCTTATAGCAAGAGGTGCTCCTGCCCTCCGATCTCTGCATCAGATGTATTTTTGAAGGCTTTTTATCTTCCTTGGTCAGATATAATTCCTTAGGAAAATCCTTATAATTTCCAAAGATACAGTTGCTTGCTTTTTAACATGTGGCTGTGTGTGCAGGAAGATGCGGTGTGTAGGAGTCCTTGAGGGTCAAGGCAGAGATGGGGGAGGCTGGAGTGTGTTTCATCACAGAGTATCCTCCTGGCTGCCTGCACAGCCTTCCAACTCAGGCTCCACGAGATGGCACTGCGTTCCTGCTCTTAAAAACAGCTTTAACTTTATTTTAACCTTGCTCAGAGTTAAGTATTTCATCAGAAGAATTTCTTCTGAGAAGATTGTATTTTTTTCCTCAAAAAACTCCAAACCCCAACAAAAAAAAAAAAAAAAAAAGGAACAGGAAAGATTGTTTTTATTGTCTTTTTAAAAATATAGGAGCTGTAAAAAAGGCTGGAGTGAACTTCAGGGTTTAAAGCGACAACTTTAAGGAATCTTTTTCTCAGTGTGCTGCCCAGTTCACCACCTCAGGTCCCGCACCAGTGGCAAATCTTGCAGTTGTGCAAGGGGACTGCTGCAGAAACGTCACATCAGAAGCTGGTCACCTGATTGTCTGCCAAATTCACAGTTTTGTTATTGTGATGAGATGGGGTTATTTTTGCAGAAATGTTTTCCACCTAACATCTTTTCCTGTTGTGGTGGTGGTTTCTTTTGGTTCTTGGGTTTGTTTTTTGTTTTTGTTTTTGTTTATTTATTTATTTTTTAATTCTGGTATCTCCAAGGGGTACAGTCAAGGCACTGATTGAGACTAGGGAGGTGGGGGATAAAAGAGTGAATTTTTCTCTTGTAGTATCAGCTGAAGAACATCTTGGAATGTTTGCAATTAGATTATTTTATAAATATTGTATTACGAGACTATAAACACTAAGAAATCACTTTGTAAATACTTGTTTGTAAGAATTGTGCTTTTAATTCCTTCAGCTGAGAGTCTCTGAGGATAATACAGAAATAAATTTGGCATAAGTAGGATAAACTACCTATGCCATCAGTTTTCTCCAGTAGTTAATATTACATCTAAACTAATAATGATGGAAATGATTTTTGAATAACTTGCCATTTGAGATATTTGTAATTTTAAAAATTGCATTTTAATGTAATCTCTGCTGCCTTGTACAAGCTTCTATTATGCATGTTGTTATAACAAGAAAAATGAAGTAGGAGACAAAACTCCTTGAAAACAATTTCTATAAGGTCGACAGGTAGGTAGAAAAATCTTAATTTGCATTGCAGACATTGTTTGGGACTCAGAAAGGAATAAATATATAAAGACAGACTGTTCCAGTTCTTACAGTAGAGCGCAGTGCTGTTGAGAGCTGCGAAAGCTGCGACTCCTGACCTTTTAGTCATCGGGGATGTAGTTCTCTACACAAGCGAGTAGGAAATGCTTCTTTATTTCCAAAACGAATTCCAGTCAGAGGTAGGCTAAAAGCACCATTCATTTAGATTAAAGATCCTGAAACTATCATGTTTGCAACCATTTGTCACATTTTAAGTAGCAGTGCATAAATGTCGTGCTGTTGGTATACAATTTAATCTCTGCTGACAACAGCTCCATTTCTAAAGTTTCCTCAGCATCTTTTTTTTTTTTTTTTTAAATGGCTTAGATTTTTTCTAAACAACCTCAGCTGCTTACTCAGAAGTGGGATGGCTCTGCAGATTACCTGGCCCCGATCTTCTCCACACAGGGAAAATGTGGCAAAGCATTGAGGGCAACGTATGTGTGAGCACTGATCACATACTGTTTGTATTTGATGTCACGTGTGTCTAACTAAATGTGTGGGTTTCCATTTTGCAGGTACATTTAATGTTTTTTGTTGCTTTGGGTCAAAAGAAATGGGGTAGGTTTTGTTTTGACCGTTTCCCCTCATGTCTCTTCTGGTCTCCACCTCATTCTCGCTCCTTCTCCTGTTACTTCCACTGCCCAAACCAGGGGAAAAATAACTCGTATGGAAAGAGTTTGGTTCTTCTGCGTGATCTTTGGAATTATTCTGTTAAAAAATATGAGCAATGATTACAATTTTATTGAATACAAATGCTTAACTTTTAGTGGATGTCACTCTTATTGTACTGTTGGCAGAAAGTTTATAGCTGTAGGCCTTTACTTGCATTAAAGCATTGGCCCAGAGAGAACAGGTTATAAATCCTAGTGTCTCTTTCCAGTGATAATGTCCTTTATAGACCTCCTTGCTTTGTCTTCTGATTCTATCTCTGCTTGAGACTATGCCCAGCCTGGAGCAGGTGGAGGAAAAAAGGTGGTGAATTATTTGCCATTAAGAAACTTTGCTGAGCTGTTTCATTGCAACTAGCAGGAGTTTTATGGAAATTTATCTTAATGGAGAAAAATAAAGGTGTTGCTACATAGAGGATCACACTGATAGTCAGAAACATAAATTGCAGAATCCTCATTGTTTCATACTAAACATGCTTCATAGTACCAGAGATGTAAAAGGATGTTTATAGTCTACGAAGTGTACTTTTCCTAACCCAAAGTGAGGTGAGAGCATATCTGAGTTCAAGATGTCCTGAAGGAACTGGATATCTATTTTAGTGGGATACTTTTGATACAGATGAATGTGGCTCCTGAAGATCATGGTTAATGTGCTTTCTACAAAGTTCCTGATGCAAATGGTTCATATCAGTACTTCAGGAAAACTCTCCAGTCAGTGCTGCCAGGCTTTTGCAGTTATTATTCACAGCTTTTAAAATATATGCTTCTTTTTTTTTTTTCTTTTGGTAGAAAAAGAACAGATATGCTTGAATAACCATTATACCTGCAGAAGAAAAGTTTCAAGCATATGGAAACAGAATCAGTCCCAGCTGACACATTTAAGCCGTGTCAGTACTGAGAAAATATTATAGTCTCCTGAGTCTGCAAGAGAAGTGCCATCTCTTGAGCAAAGATCAGCTTAGCTGAAAGAAGCTGTGAATAAGTAGCAGCATCCGATTCAGATAAAGGGTTGGGACTGACAGAAAGTGCAAGTTGAGACTGGAGTTTGGTGGTAGGAATGAGGAACCGGGCAGTGAGAAAGAGCGAAGAGATCAGGAGTTATTACATGCAAATACCTTATCCAAAATGCTATGAACTGTAATTTCCAGGAGCAAATATTATACAAAAGTCTTGATAATGGAAAGCTGGTGCTACATCTGAATTCAGGTACTAAAATACCCTTCACCAAAGACAGCTGTCTGTCTTGTCTGATTATGATAAGTCTGTGCTTTGTTCTGGTGGCTTGGACCCTTTCAGGCTCCTTTGTCTATTCAGTTTACTTTGCAGCACTGGTTTTCACAATTTTGCAATGCTTTTACTGCACCGTCTCTGCCTCACGACTAGAAATGTTGGACCTTCTTAACATCAGTTGTGTAAACAGTGTTTCTCTGTTTTACCTTCTTCATTTTCACCATGGATCTTCTTTCCCTGGTACCATGGTAAGTCCTCTTTGCCTTTGGGTTTGTGCAACTGACAGACACCCTGGTCCAGTTTGCCACCCCAGCCTTCTGAGCAAGTTGCCACCACCTCCTCCTCAACCCCACCAGTGCTGGGACAAGTCCTCTTCCATCTCACACAGTGTCCAGACATGTCTTTTGATCCCCCTTTGCCTTTCTGATCCCCTCTGCTGGTCAGTCATTCTTTCCCCATGCCTGAACCTGAGTACCCTACTTCACAGGTAATTTCAGATCCTGGTAGCAGGGAAAAGGCCAGATTAAACATTTAATAGACTGGTTTTGGTCCAAAGAAAGCCTTTGGACCAAATATGATGGGAAGCCCCGTTCTCTAACTTCTCATAGAGTGCTGACACAGTAACCCTGTCATAGCTCTTTTATATTTTTCCCACTCTTCTTGAACCACTGCCAGGTTGTAGCCACAGTGACTTTACATTGTATTTCAACTGATAGACTTTTTTTTTCCCCTCAGTTATCTTTTCCTCTTATGAATGAAGTCAAGATCCTAAAGCCCTCCCTCCATAAAGGCTTTGGGAGTGAGTGAGGAGAGCTGAAATCTTGAACACATGGTAAACCCATTGTGAATTTCAAGAGAATTTTATTTTCCCTTCAAAAACTTACCCTTTTTTTAAAATTTAAAACTTTCAAGGTCACTTCAGATTCAATTTATCAATATAAGATATGTGAAGAGTTAATGTAATAATCTAATATGGCATTTATTTTTTTTTAAATTGCCTAACAAACATATTGTAAGTATGATCACATCTCTCTGAAATTAAAATCAAGACCACTCAATGTCCTTTTGTCAAACTGATTGTATCTAATTAAAAAAGAAAGAAATCCCAGCGATGCAGCTTTTCTTCCCATTAACATGCGCTGCACAGGTTACTACCTAATTTAATACAGAATGTTGTCTTGCATTGCTCCATCTCTGATGAAACCGCTCTGTTTAGACAAAGTTAAGGGAAATTCTGAGTTAGAAAAAGAAACAGCAATCCCTACACTAATACACAATGATATATAATTTGACCATTTATTTCCTTTCCTTAATAAGTGTATCCAACTATGGAAGCAGATGTACCAGCCCTTGGCCTCATACCATTGCTAGCTTGACACTGATTTCTTGGTAAATAGATAAACACGCCTATAAGATTAAGTGACAAATTCACATCAGCACCCAAAGCTCTTTGATCAATACCACTAATCCATTCAAGATTACAACAGAGAATCTTATGTTTCTGTCCCTTCATTCTGCTAGCAAATGGGAACTGAAAAATAACTGACTAAAATCTTTCTAAAATTAAATGAAACAAGAAAATTACCCTTTGCATATTTTAAATATGAAGAACCCTCAATAGTGCATCTGCTGGCCTGGACAGGCTGCCTTTGAAAGCAATCTAAGTATAACAAAGTAATTTTCAAATTAAAAAAGGAGCAGCAGGTGTATAAAATGAAAATGTACAGGGGGCAGCCACACAGCCAGATCCGAAATCCCATCTATCTCCTGACTCTGACAACAGTTAATTTGACCAAATGGCAACTGCACCTGAAGGAGAGGGGCAGCAGCTGAATTCAAGCCAAGGCAAACTGCTGCTGAGAACTTAGCTCAGGATTCAAAGTCCGGTGAAGTCAGTGGGAATTTTTCTATTGGCTTCAATTGCCCAAATCTGGCCTTCATTGCTTGGAATAAATGAGAGTTGATGATTCAGTATATTCTCTTTCCCAGAGGAAAGAGTCTCCACAAGAAGCTTCATCAGAGTGACTGAATTACAAGCCAACAGGACTTTGCTGTAATTTATTTAAAGTTATTTACATGGAGAGTCAGGTTCTGTGGTGATGAAATTGTATAGGACGCGAAATAACAAAATGCTAAGGTGACCCAAGCAAGTGTCCCTTACTCTCTGTGACCTGGTAAATGGTTTTGAAAACCAACCGAACTATTGAAAGAGCTTTGCTTATTGCTTTTGATGCACTTGCTTTCCATGTTCTCATTTTTCTTTTCCCCCTCTCCTCTGCCATAGTCTTGCTTGTCATAATTGAAAACTGGTAAAGAGAAATGTAACTTTCCATAAACATTCTCTGTGAAATAACATTTAAAAATGTGGTACTCGATGAGTCTTTGAGCTGAGTACTGGGGTTGTTAGATCAAGGTCATAATGAGTTGATAAGTTTGCTTACTACAATATATAGGAGTTTAATGGCAGCTGCAATCATTTACTTTCACTCCCTGGATCTTTGAGAGTTATTTGCTTGGTTACGGGAAGTATCAACAGTAATGCAGACGGGGATGAAACCTGGAGAAATTAACATAAATAGTGTCAACGTGCTGTCTTCTGATGTAGTGCCAGTTTCTTAAGAATTTCATTTTATTGCTATCAATATTTTCTTCTGATCGTCACTACTGCAACATAGTTTCAAGATGGAAAATTAATTTCGTCTAAATGTACTGTCCTGTTCAATCAGTGATGGAGGGTTCATCCAGTCAGTCCCTCCTCCCCACTTTTTCCCACCTACTCTGCTATCTGCTGTTTACAGCTCATTCTCTGGCCTTTCACACCCACAACATTTGAGCAAGATGGAAAAATGCCATGATATTTCATTCAGTTTATGCTAACTCCACTCCCTTGGGTTTTGAGAAAGTGAAAATTGTTTTGTAAGAGAAGACTTGGCTGACATGGGAGGAAATACCACTAAATGCTGAATCTGAAAAGCAAAAAGTAGACAAGGTGCTGTTCAAAACTATTAAAAATAATTCCTTTGATGACCTTCAGGCATGTCATTTCATGACTGGTAGCTCTTGAACACTTGGGGTTTTGTTGCTTTCCTTTTTCTTCTCTG
Source organism: Thinocorus orbignyianus (assembly GCA_013400375.1). Classification (NCBI taxonomy): domain Eukaryota; kingdom Metazoa; phylum Chordata; class Aves; order Ciconiiformes; family Thinocoridae; genus Thinocorus; species Thinocorus orbignyianus. The sequence goes on from VXBW01006525.1 coordinate 3,856,789, forward strand.
TGTTGAACATTTATGATACAGGTTCCTGCGGTAGAGAGAATGGCACTTTCATAGGGTTCCTATGGGAAGGGACAGTAGGGTGAACACCACAGGGGAAGGACAAGATTGATGTCTTCTCTTAAAAGGTACATTTTAATCTAATTTCTGAGAGGAATTTTCTATCCTGGAGGGAGAGGGAGACGAAAGGAGCTCAGGATGGGTAATAAAGTTCATAGCTTCCAGCTAGGAAGGATGGAAATAGCCCTGGTCTGAATACAGGGGTTGGACATCTCTTGCATGCAGTCAAGGTCTTTTTTCTCTGCCCAGTACATCCATTCCTCTGTCTCTGAATGACTTTGCATGATTATGCAATATATTCTTCTCTGGAGATATTAAAAACCCACTTGGATCCATTCTTGTCCAACCTGCTCTGGGTAAACCTACTTTGGCAGGGCAGTAGGGCTAGATGATCTGCAAAGGTCCCTACCAACCCTGACCGTCCTGTGATTATAGTGTCTGGCTGGCTGTTTGGAGTGAGTTCCATCATGTGAAGTGAAATAGGTAGGAGGGAGATAGGGGAACAAAGAGGAAGAAAAAAACAGGTAAGGAATGTAAAATAAGGAGCTAAAAAAGGGCACTAAGTACTGGGACAGAGTGGACATACTTATATCCATGAGCTGCAACCTCCTAATAGCAGCAGCAGGTCTGTCTTGCTAAGAAAGAGCAGGAGGAGATTAGAAGACCCAGATCTGGTAGAAGACCAGACTGTTGTAACCCGATGGAGAGAGGAACAGGCATCTGGCACAACCTGTTACAGGTTGATTGAGAACCAGGAACTAAGGCAGCCGTACTGAGGTACCCAGAGGAGCAATGGACATCAGGGTTAAGTCACATTTACCCGGAGGCTGAAGGTGATAACAGAACATGCCTTAGTCTCTGCTATTTCAAGTCTATTTGTCTGAGTGATGCACAACTTTTGGCAAAATAAATCATACTTTGGTTTGAAGAATTGTTTCTCGAGAAATTCGGTGCTCAGATTACCTGCAAACCCTATGAGATGTCTAAATCCGTTTGGTTCCTGTGTTTTGGGTGGCAGCTGCTGGGTATTCTTCAGCCGTGCATGCTCTGCAGATGTTCTTTGTGGGAGATGCTCAGGCAAATGTTACCCACCAAGGGAACATCATGTCTTTTCTATAGATTTTTCATCCTGTAAGACGGATTCTGTATTTTTTACTCTTTGTTTCTAGAAGGAGTGGCAACAGTTCTGATTACTTCTGGATGATGACGATGCTAAGGTGCTTGTTTGTTGATAGAATATAGATAACCAAGAAAATGGAGGCTGTAAATACATATGTCAGATGTTGCTGCTTTTCATAAATTTTTTGACTATGTGAGTCGGTGACTTTAATGTTATGGGTTTGAGCCTTTCTCTGCCTGGATTGACTCATTACAAGGGCAGTCATTATGTTCCCTCCAGACAGATTTGCTTCTATATCAATTTAGCATACCTTTAATTACAACCAGGAACCCTTTAAATTTCATCGGTGTTGTAGGGGATTTTCTACATTCTAGTCTGAATTCCACCCAGTAACATTAAATTAGTCTAATTTACATACAACTGACCTTGCCCGAACCTATACTAACATTAAAAAAAAAAAAAAAAAGAAAAAGCTGAGACTACAAAGTCAAGCATGTCAAGCACTTAGAAGTCCCAGGATCAAAGTCACCTATGAAACTTTAAATCGCCCTTTCCCGAGTTCCAGATGACCTTGGCTTTGTTCAGTGTACAGAGTTCCCACTGAATAAATACTGGGTCACTATTTCTTCTAGTAGTTGTTCTTCTGTTATTTACTGAGTGCTACTGAAACCGGGCAGCAACAAAGAAAAAAAATAGTCTCCTAGTGCTTGTACGTGGTGCTGTCAGTGCTGTGTCTTGCTGATTTGCAATCATTTGTGACTTAATTAACATTGTAACCCTGTTAGGTGAGCCAGCATTGGCCTCAGTGTGAATATGAACCAGGGCAGAAATTAAAAGTGATTACTTTTACTTTTTTTTACTATTGAAAATCCAGTTTGAAATGACTAGGATCTAGTTTTGTGAAGTGGTGGGTCTCCTGTTAGATGTTCCAACTGCATTTTCTGTTGATCTGATCAAGTGTTCAGCTTGCCCGCAAATCAAACCCCAGGTGCCTGCACCTGAATTCACAACCTTATCTTCTGAATGAGGTGGAACTCCTGTCTTTAAAATTTAATACGATCACATACATAGAAGTCGTATCAGAAGCTATATGTCTAAGGGAGCCAAACCGAGCTTCTATGTGCAGTTTTCACTTTGCTATTTTTATTTTTGGAGTACTTGATTTTTACAATCCTAATAATTTATTTTGATGTAGTTTTTTGTAATAGAATTCTCAAAGGTATTTTTATATGTGTGTGTGTGTGTGTTTAAAGTATATATACCATATGTATGTAAAACATTATTAATATGTACACATAAAAGACACATATATACATAATTCCACTCTGCATCTCAGTCCAGGTAGTCTTTCACCTCTCTTCCTCTGGATGGGGTGGGGAAACACGAATTGTAGAGAAGAGATGAACTGAAGGCTTTCCGTCCAGCTGTGCGATGCTTGAGTATTTGTCTTCTCGAAGGAACATCTAGTTCTTATTTTCTTGAGATGGCTCAGAGTTTGCTCAAGAGCAGTCAAGATACTCTGCAGATCAGACGTACACCAAGTCCACCGAAACTGAAGGAGCTGTGAGGATATAAGGCACAGATTTCAGAAATTAGCTATGAAATTCTAGTGGGCTTCTAACTGAGCAAATGTTTTCAGAGACTGATGTGGTCAGATTTGAATAGCTCAATGTGACTCCAACAGGATTTTCCTTCAGTGCCATTTGCTAAATTCATTCATCAATTCAGTGCCCTCTGCTAAAAATTGAGGTATCTGCTTCTGAGCATGAAAGCACTAAAATAGATTAGGCAAAAAAATATAACAAACATCTGAGATTAAATACCCTATTTGGAAAATATAAGTTGTTAAACTGAGAAAGATTGTTTTGCAAGGAAAAACTTGCAAAACTTTGCCAGGAACTACTAGACCTTGAATAGAAAATACTAAATGTGCTTAACTACAGGTATCAGTAATTATGAAGTCAATGTAAAGTCCTTCCTCTGGGTTAGATACCGCTTTTTGAATACTCTAGTAACATGCAAAATTTGCAAACGGACCAGATTTCCTCCTATGTGTTTCAACAAATAAAAGACTTCCAGCTACCTGTCCTATAAGTGTCTGAGAGATTCTATTTCCTCTTGAATTTAGCTCGGAGTGAAGCTTCTTGGCAAAACAGTGAATCATGCCAGACTACAGCCTGGAGTTCTTAGTGGTGTGCTGGACTTCCCACACCGCGTTCATCATTCTGCTGACCTCAGACTGGTCAGGCCACCGTTTCCAACCTTGGCTTCTCCCAACATTTATTAAACATGGATGTGTTGAAGCATGACCTTTTCTTTGCCTTTCTCCTCTGATCTTGTACAACTCTTCCCCAGCAATCCAAAACTTGATTTCTTTGTACGTAGTACTTATGGTAGTTTGCTTTCACAGCATACTGACATCTTCAGAGAAAAATATAAATTGAAATGAATTAATTTTTTAGTTTTACATCCTCCCCCTATATCAGTCTTACGGGGTTTCTTCTCTTTCAATTGGGAATGTCGTGTAAAGGGCTAATTCCTTAAAGTCTTGGATTTCCCAGTTCTCTTTTATTTCAGGGAGCATCTAACATTTTGCAGGACCTTCACTCAGGTCTGGGTTCAGCCATTAGATTACTGAATACTCTTCAAAAAATAACTGAGAAAGATCTCATTACTTCAAACTCTTTTGAATGAGGCAGTAGGAAATATACCACATGAAGCAATCGTGCATTATTATTTAAATGGCCTAAGATAGATCCTCTTTTTCTTTAATAGCATCTTTGACCTCTCTTCTTCCTGTAGTCAAGCCACAAAAAAATTACATTTTGTAGCATGCATTTGTACTCGGTGCTGTCATTTGGTTATTTCTTTTCCAAGGGAAAACCACTTTCCTCCTCTTTTTCCCCCCCAACCATCTAAAAGAAAATGAAGCTTCTAGGAAAATAATGTACAAACTTCAATGTTACTATTCTGCAAAATTGAGATTACTTAATAGAACCAGAAAAGAAAGATTTTTTTTTATTTTTTATTACGATCAAACCTAAGTAATTTTAGGTAGTCATCTGTGGTCTGGTGAATGCAGGGAACTAAATCCAGAGCGATCGCCAGAAGCAGCAATAACGGTTCCTTTATTCCTAATTGAATTCTTTGATGATTGGTTCAAATTCAGAAGCTCAAGTACTCAGTCTCCAAAAATCAGATACTTAGGACATTAAAATGGTGAACTTATATAAATATTACAAGGACATTTACGATGTTCAAGCCAGCTGAATAGTAGGATATGCTATGTAGCTATATAGTAGATTTCCTTCCCTTAGAGAAATAAAGAAGTAGAGCTAGAGTTTTAAATTATTAGGCTTTTTTTTTTCTTTTTTTTTTTTTTTTTCCACCCTGAGATTGATGAGTGGTAAATATTTCCCTTTAAGAGGAAAGAATCTCAAATCTTTATAATTTTTGGTGGATTTCTGAAAAATTACGTGGGAATGAATAGAATTCCTACTGTGTTAAGAAAATACTTCTGCAAGCTTACCCAAGCTGTTCCCACCTTCCCTAGGTACAAAGTAATTAGTTCATAGGAAAATTCAGCGGGGAAATTTTTTAAAACTAGATGATTGGTGCTTGGCAACAAACAGAAAATTAAACTTCAGTAACTCATGGAGAGCTACTGTATGCGTTGCAGAGATTAGAGGAAATACTGGTATGTGTGTAGCATAACTGAAGGGTATTTTTCAGCTGATTTGTAATGGAAGACTGCAGTGTGTAAACACCGAAGTCTGATATAAATGCACTCTGTGTTACCAGTATAAAGAACACTTCGGCTCGATGATGCCAACCAACCCGCCTGCTCTACTAGATATAGGAACGTAGGGTGTCTGAAACGAAGCTGAGGAAACAGCCTGGAGAAACCACATTTCCTTGCTAGTTTTAATTAGCTATTCTTCTCTCTTTGTTCTCATGCAGGATTTTCATCCTTCAAATGCATTTTAAAAATTCATAATGTTTACTGCTTGTTCGTGTTGCAGGCCATTTGATTTTTTTTTTATCATACATTTTTATAGTCTTGGTGGAAAAAAGTTATATTTTGCTTTAAATCCCTTCCTACCTTGGTCTGTCTTAGTCCAAGTTGCTTGGTCATTTGTTATATTTATCATGGGAGGTCACATATCCTTTGTAGCATTTTTCCTTCTCTACTCCGTTTAGAACTTCTTTATGCCTCAAAGATTTTGCTGCTTCGTTTCTTCTTAAAGAATATCAGCCTTATTTCTCTTCTAAATCCCTAGGCTACTCAATTCAGTGAATAACTTGTTTTCCCTGTGTTATGCTATCTCTATTTCTATGCTTTCTTTGTATAAAAACGTGGCAGTTCAGAATTGTCAAGATGAAAAAAATAAGGATTCTTCGGCTAAAATTCCTTTGAAGAGGGAAATTGTACAATATATCTTGACAATTCTCTTTCACATTTGAAAATCTCTCTCCATATTCTTAATGAAATCACGCTACGATTTGTGCTTTTAGCATATATTCCCTGGAGCCAAAGGGTTTTTAATGTACATGTAGAATTTTCTCTAATCTCTTTCTCCAGCTTCCACATTAGTTGTTGTTGCTCATCGACTTATACCTGACTTGTTTCAGCTCCCTAAAGGTATGCTGAGAGTTAGTTAATGACTCTTAAAATTTCTTATCTGCTTTGTTTGAATTTTTGGGCAGATCCTGTTATACATTCCCGTGTTGTGTGTCTGCCTGCACCTGCACAATGTGTATTTACGTAGTTTGGTGAAAGATGATCTTTGTGTTCTTGAGAGCTGCTTTCCATTGTGTTGAGACTTGATAGACCTTTTGTTCCTTCAGTTCTTGAGAACTGTTGCTGGAGAGCAGTACTAACTACAGACCCGGGCTGAGGAGGAGCCTGCACTGTGCTGGGTGCTGTATAAGCTTAAACCGTGGGTTAGTCAATCTTTGACATTAAAAAGTCAAAAGCAGAAGAACCTGTATTTAATGGCATCTTACCATCCTCTTTTTATGAATGAGAGGAACTGAAGCATTCAGACAAGTGAGTGACTTGCCCAAGGTCAGAAAAGAAACTGAAGCTGCTGCCTCATCTGCCAAGCTGCAGTTTCAGTGACCTAAATGCACGCTCATCCTTCATGTGAGTTCTCATGCATAGTTCTTTGGTGCTTCAGGCACTTTTCCTAGCTACAAATTTTATGGAATCTTCCCCCTACCCCCATTTTGTTTTGGAGAAGTAAATAGACAGTAAAATTAAAGAAAGAAGATACACTGAAAATTATTTTCCATAAAAGAGGAGTGTGATAGAAGCAGAAGGAAATATAAAAACATTCTGCCTTTGATTTCATGATGATCTATAACCTCATCCTTTAAGAGTTTTAGAAATTGAAGCAGGTAGAAAAGACTGAAATTTTAGCTAATTTAGAGAAAATGCTTTATAATGTTAGACCGAGTTTAGCAAAAGAATAATACCTGAGTATATATCTTCAAGAGAGACTTCTGCTTCCCAAATTGTCTTTTTTCCCTAGTTATTTGGTACCTGTGAGGTGGGCAAAGCAGGGCCTTTTCTGGTTTAACATTTCCATTTTGGTGGGCTGTATGAATTAAAATTTGACTAAGTGCCCTTCGTCCTCCAGCCCATCTTTTTTATTTCTCCTCCCTCCCTATTTTCCCTTTCACGTCTCCTTCAGTCTGGTAGAATTTTAATGTTTCAGATTATATTCAGATGATTTGGTTGTGGGATGTGATCAATGTGTTGTACATAAGTAGCAGTGCTTTCTTAGTAGAAGCTTAAGAATTATATGTGTAATTGAGCTATTAGTGCATTCACCACTAAATAGGCTATTAACTAACTAATTATTAACTATAGGCTATTAACTAATTAATTATGTTTACTTTCCAGATGATTATTATTATTAATTTCCAGTACACAAGGCCATAGTGGGAAACATCAGTCCCTGCTTGTGGAAAGCTGGAGTAAGATCCATCTGGCATGATTACACTACAGATGATGTATAGCTGCAAGGTGTGAGACACGGGGAATTTCTTAACTAAGCTTCTTAATTGTTACTGAAGGTTTATTAAATCTAATAATTCTATAAGTTTAGGTAGAGGGGTCTGAAAAGCAGGTGCTAGCATTTCTAGCATCAGAAATGCAGGAGAGCAAATAGTAGATGTGGAGGGGGTAATAGTAGTACCTCAACTTCTGCTAGTGGTTGGGACTGGCAGGAGAAATGGTAGCCTTGCCAATGACCTCCTGTCCAGTTGTTCCTTTTACAGCTCTAATCCCTAAGAATAAGGAGGTCTGCACTGATTTCCAGAAGACCCCTTGAGTCAGCATATCACACCATTTCTTGCCTTAGATCTCCTAATCACGAGCAAAACTACCTGAGAACCACTTTGTTTCATTGGGCCCTTTGCTCACAACCAGTGTAGAAGGGGTCCATGGGTCCATGGTTTACCTTAATTTACTGAGGTGCCCTTTTTTAGCCTTTCCATCCTACAGCTTCATTTAGGATTCCATGCTAGTAAGAAATCAGTCCACAAACTGTTCCTTTTAATGTTTTCTTTTTTTCCCCCTCTGTCCCAATTAGTTTGTAAATTGAGGTCTCTTATTACTGCTAATGTGCTCATTTAATCTTTTTAATTTCTCTTATCATTGCTGTATATTTGGGGGGAATCAGGCAGTTTATAGTAATTGATATTAGCAACATGATCTTCTTACTCACCTGAAAAATTCAGCCTTAAAATAATTTACCTCTCTAAAATTTATTTAAAAGTGTAACTGGGATAGGTGCTCGATTCTGATTCAGTTGAACTCAATAAACAGCTATTTATGCAAATTCAGTTAGACTTACAGTTCAGGCATTCAATTAATAACAAGATTGATATGTGAAACATTCACTTGGTTAACCATTAGATTTCAAAACACCTTACAGAGAGGGCTGTGGTATTTTTCCTTTTCATAGACGGGAAAGAGAGAATTGAGGACTGGGGTAATTTCCTGATTAAATAGATCTGTGAGGCACTGGCAGAACTGGGAATGGGCAGAGACTGGGCCTGGCCAAGCCCCATCTGTTACTTTGATCAGGAGAACAAACTAAATGCAGCTGAAACCTTGCCTCAAATCGTTATTTATGGAATGCCAAGAAAACTCCAGAAAATTGTATGTAGTGAATATAATACATATCTAGTGTGTAATGAATAATTAAGAGATTGGATTAGTCACACATATGCTATGAAATTGTACGTATCACATGGGTTATAATTAAGGAGAGTTTTGAAAATAGGATATGAGGATATACATATGCTTTTACTTTCATAATTTATGTAATTATTTTTTAATTTTAAAATATTTTTGGAGGGTCTAGACACATCCTTTATAGGAAAAATCATAGAATCATAGAATGATTTGGGTTGGAAGGGACCTTCAAGATCATCCAGCTTCTAATTCCACCCCCTTCCTGCCATAGACAGGGATACTTCCCACTTGACCAAGTTGCTCAAAACTCCATCCAGCCTGGCCTTGAACACCTTCAGGGATGGGGCAAAGTACTCATATGAGTTCTTTATCCCCAAACTCCTGGTAAAGAAACAGTGCCAAACTGCAACTTCCACTGAATTACAGAGAAAATGTAAGTTCGGTGTAAATGAAATTAGAACTGGGTGAGAAAATTTGGCTTTGTCATAAATCAGGTGACATTTCAGGTGAAACAAAAAAAGTGTACAGGCAGAATATAGCGACTGAATCACGTTCAAAAATCTTAAAAAGTTTCAAAGTGAATAATCGTTTCCTCTTGTGAGTTGCTTCCCAGTATTAAGAGAACACGTGTAATATTGATGTATCGCACTAGTCATCTGGAATGCTCCTTGCAGCTGGAGTAAACAGAGTCACTTTAATAGTTTTGAAGGTTTCTCTATATTGTAAGAAGCATCATGGGACCTTATTAAATTCATTAGAATACTGAAGAAATGGTAAGAGAAATTCTAAGTGCTTCTTTCCTCCAAAACAAGTTTTGTTATTTTGAGAGGAAAAATATAAGCAGCGAGCACTGGGAAGAGACTCGCGCTGGATGAAATAAGGTGAAAAAAACCCAACTTATCCACTACTGCTGTTTACAGTTGTGGAATCTTTTGGGAAGCTTTCGAGTCTGTGTGTTTTCACTCTTAAAGCTTCATTTTTTTCACATCATATGAAGAAATATCTAGCAAGAGATAAAACACTAAAATAAAGTTCTGGTAACAAGATGCAGCTTTCAAATATCTCAACAGAGAAAACGTTGGGGTGTCTGCGGCATCTGTTGATCTGACAAGTTGTATTATATACAAACACAATATATACATTAAAGAACTGTGCATCTCTCCTCCACTAAGAGCACTGTCTGAAGCTGATGCTTCTCGTCTTCAAGCAGAAGCGAAGAGTTGTACTGGTCTGGAGCACCATCTTATTTTATTCAGCTACTGGGATCCAAGATGAAAGTCTAATCCTGTGGATGCACAAGAAAGCCTCTAGATAAGAGAGAGGACCTCCTGGAATCAGCCTGGATGTGAGAAGCCAGAGTAAGGCTAGAGTCGAAGATGATGCACATGTGATGAACACACGGGGATGCTGTTTGTATCTATACTGGAAGTAAAGATCCTATGGGACTGATTCAAAAGCTTCTTGACATTTGGCTGACTGCTTGGCATGTAAAGGATGCCAGAGTTGCCTAGGTAGATCTAAGTGGAGGAGCAGTTCTGTGAAATATTAGCCTGAAGGTGATAACTAAATTTGTATTTTTGATGGCAATAATCCAAACATGTCATGAGCCAGGAGCACAAATAGTGACAATGGATGCAACTTTGGGAAAGCACACAGGAAGGTGGAAGAGGGATAAACAGGTTCATTTAAAAAGTGCAGAAGGAGAAGGAGTGAAAATTGGGAGGTGACAACGTCACAGGGGAATCTAAGAAAAAAAATCAAGTCAAAGGCTGTTTGCAGGAGGGAGTCATTCATAAATGAAGCAATAGAAGAATGGAACACTAAGTTAATGGTTGCTAAATGGATTGAATTGGGTCTAGTTTGAGACCGGAAAAGAACAACTCTGATCAGCTGTTGTAGGCAAATTCAAGGAACTTAGAAAAATGATCAACTGAGAAGCAATGGGGCTATTAAAAACAAAACTCTAACAGGTTTGTACTGCATAGGAATGGCTTGAGGAAAAGAATAAAGAATGACATGTAGACAGTGCAAGGGAGATCATAAGCAAGGATGGGCAAGCAGATGAGGTACAAGATTAACAGGTAAACTTACGCACCTCTGGCATGGAAAGAAGAAAGGCTTGAGCCTTGTTTTGCCAAGTGAAATATAGTACCAGCATAGTTGTAAGAATCCCTTCATCTCCCAGTTCCTTCTGTCTACTAATATTAAAATTGTTGTAGTTGATAAGGAGGCTCAAAGGTGAGAAGTATTGTTAAAACAAAGAAGGACCAGTGTAATACGCTGGTATATTGAGTAATAACAATATAGTTATTACTCCAGCAGGAGCAGTAAGGGAACAGACAGTGAACGTGGGACAGAAGTCGGTTGGCTCATGAAGCTTATGTGTCATGGTTATTTAAATCAGCAGAGGGCGGGTTTTGACCTTCTGATATTTTCTTCAGTTCAATTTCTGAGCTGGTGGTGAGGTTCTTAAAGAAGTTGTGGAACCCAGAAGTGGCTGGGACTCTGAGTCCTCCCAACTACACATTTTGTCTTTGGGCACCCAGGCTTTGTGAGAGATTTCCAAGTAACTAATTACATTAGCAAGGAGATATAAAACAGACCAAGAGCTGTCCTGTTTTGCCTAACTAGAGAGGAAATCTTTCCCGTTCAGCCATCCTTTTTGTGTTTTGAGAGTCCTTGTTGGAATGATGTATTCCCAAATGACACCAGTACTAATGTGGGTATTGAATTCTGAATAGATTTTTATGACACACAGCAGAGTTTTGCTGATTACTAGGGAAAGTATTTCTACCGACTCCAATTTGATGAAAAGCATACAATGCCCAAAATAGCTGTTGATTTCAGATTTTGATGCAGTTACAGGTGTTAGAAAAAAAACTGAACAGGTAAAGCAACATGTTTTCTTCGTTTCGTGCATATGTCCTTGTTCCACTGTGAGATATAAATAGCGATTATTGTCCCTCAAAATAAACATTTTTTTCTGAACTGAAACCAATTATAATCCTTTGGAAACCTCTAATATAATCATTGATTTTGGCTAACTGTAGAAGAATTTTTGGAGCAGTTATGCTGGTAGATTTACAAATCTCTGTGACGCAGAGTTTAAACAAAGCCCTATTGATAGTGCAGAGGCTTTTATTTCTTTGTCTGCAAAATGGCACAGAAGAAATTGAAAGATGCCTTCACAGTAAGACATTTTGTTCTTTGATTTCAGCTTTGATTATCTTCAAACGTACAGCATTAGCACCTTTATTTAGATGTTCTCAGTCCAAACAGGAAACAGATGAATTCAGAGGGGTCCCATGAAAGAAGATAGTGCCATGTGGGAGAAGGATGGTTTCATTATTTATTCACAGTTTGGCTTCCTGAACATTGAAATGCCAGTGCTTTTGAAGGACAAATTCTTCCAGTGGAAATTAGTGTAAAAATGGCAGGGTGTAGTAATTACTAATGGAACATAGTCTTGGGATGCGTTATTGGAAGATGTTTCTGTTTGTAAATGGCAGTAAGTTTTCTAGGTGGACTTGTTCTTTACTGTCTCCATGCCTCAGTTTTCTTATCTGTGAAATGGGGATCCCATACATTAGCTGTTTTTTGGGATTCTTGAGTAATGTGCTATAAAAATGCAAATTTTTAAATTTTTTTTTTCACTTATGGGTTTAAAATTCCTTAAAGCAGTCATAAAGATAACCATTTTAATTTCCCTTTGACTTTTAATTAAAAGCAAAATAGTAATTCAAAAGATGGTAGTATATGAGGTCAGTTAAGTTCCCTTTATAGTCTGCATAATTCATTCCTAGAATAGCTGAGTCAACCATTTGTAACAGTCTTTAAAGTTCTTAATAATAAGCCGGAAAGCCTGTCTTCAGAAAGGTCAAGAAGACCAAAACATGATCTTTCTCTGAGTAGTAGCTGCTCTTGATAAATCTCTTTTTATTTGTAATTTATTGTTTGCACTCTGTGTCCCTCTACAATTCCAAGACTTCTCATGTGCTCAGAATAAGTTGTTTTTTCTTAAGTTTAGGCTGCCAGCCCAAGTGCCAATGTTATATTTAAATATAAAGGAACTGGGACAAATTTGGTTTGATTGCATAAATCATGTGAACATCTGCAGAACAAGTGAACTGTCACCACTACGTCTGTCTGTGATGATAAACAATAACCAGTATCACTTATCTTGGATTACTGTATGTGGGATACTGGCCTGAAGAGATCAGCAGGCCAGCGTGGTGCCTGTAATCTTCCAATATCAAAGCTGACCTGTGCGGTCGATTCCCAGGCACACATTTACGAAAACATAGCAGAATCCAACTGGTGCCATACTGCTATGCTATACAGAACAGTGCTTTGGAGCTCTTGTTTATGTCATAGAATCATAGAATCATCTAGGTTGGAAGAGACTCTTGGGATGATCCAGTCCAACCATCTCCCCTACTCTACAAAGTTCTCCCCTACACCATATCCCCCAACACCACATCTAAATGACTCTTCAACACACCCAGGGATGACTCAACCATCTCCCTGGGCAGCCTCTTCCAGTGCCTGACCACTCTTTCTGTGAAAAATTCTTTCCTAATGTTCAGTCTAAACCTACCCTGTTGGAGCTTGAAGCTTGTTCTATCATACATTTATATTTAATTTTATATTTACCTAACACACTGGCAGCACATAACAAATAATAGCAAAGTAATACCTGTGGAGATACTATTTTTTATTAGTATAAATAAATACATTAAATCAGGCATAATAGTTTCATTTATTTGAGAGACTAAGATTTAGTACTTTATTTTTTAGTCATGTAAGTAACTAAATAATATTCTGCGTGGCTCATAATCTTCTCTGAAACACTTCTTTACTTTCTTTCGTTCTAGCAATTCGTAAACGCATTAAGTAAAATTCCATATTTAAATAACATTAAAATGGTGACACAAATTAAAGTCATAGCAGCGTGAAAAAAGCACAGCCTGCCAAGATAAATTTGAATGTCCTAATTTTGATTATTTATGTTGCAGTCTAAATGCTGAACATATTTTTGTAATGAATATGTTTGTAAATTTCCAATGGGATTTAATTTTTTTAAAATACAAAGTTACCAGGAAAAGAAAACATACCATGACTATAATTTTCTTGCTCCTCTGCTGACACAAACAGCTACACAAACTTTAAAGCTATGTTATTTTATCAGAACACATTTAAGCAATGAAACACAATGGGTGGTGTTGTTATGGTAAGATAATCACCCCCCGAGGTGTGCTGAGACACAGTGTGGTTGATTACCTCTAATCCTGTTGGGATGTAATTATTTCATGGTAACGATATTCTTGGAACTACCCTGTTGCTGTTATCAGATTTCTTTTATCTTTGTATCTAAATGCATTAAACAATGACTTTGTCAACTTTGATGTCCATTGAGATTAACCTATATTTTCATGATGTTTATTTGGGAGTTGAAATATTTTTCTTTAAGTTCGGTTTCAATTTCATTGTGAGATTTTGGCAGAGTTGCAAGCAGAACAGTAGAAGATTCTGGTCCATCTGAATGAAACTCCAAAGCACAAAGAGTTTTACAAGACTGATTGAAATTAGAAAAGCAGTCTGGTTCACTTGCAGGGACTCCAAGAGAATTAGGAATAAGTCTGCTTGGAGGTTGCATCAGGTCAGCAAGACTCCTGTTGTCAGTATGATATATGAATGAGTCTGAACTATGGAAACTCACCAGGAGAGGCAGCCTGGAGGTCCCAGAAGGCCTTGTTGATGGGTTCAGGAGGAAATGCAGTTCCACGCAGACTAGTTTATCTCGCTCTTTGGTGGATTTTGCAGTCTGTCCTGAGCTTCTTGCTACTGGGTTAACTGGTAAGGGTTTACAAGAGAGCTAGATGAAAACTGTCTGGTGTGCCTCATCTGTAAGGTAGACATGCAATCAACTCCTGTTCATATAAACACTTGTTAGGTATTCAAACTTATAGTTGCCTGGTCAAAGTTTGAGGAGCTCAAACTTTTCTACTTTCCCTTGGTTTTATGTCCCAGGTGAGCACAGTGACACACAGAGAGAGTGCGTATGGGAAACTATTGCAGCCTGAATGCTGATGTCCACTTCTGCAGTCTTTATTTTTTCTGGATCATGAAGGCAGTTCTGATCCCTTCAGCCAATCTGGTTTCCTGAAGAGAAGATGCTCAAATAGAGGGTACTTAGAGACCAGTTCCCTAACTTTTAACTGTGAGAAGCAACACGTGATAGAAATTCAGAGTAAAACTTCCATTTTGCTTGCTGTCTCCAGTCTTAATCTATCATCAAATCAGGATATTAATTCAAGGAATATATGATGTTCTATCTGGTTTACGTGGACAGATGGTATATTTAGATCACAGCATAGAGAATTAACAGTCCTGCTTTTTTGCTTGAAGACTTGCAAGAACATGCCATGGCTTTTTCTGCAGCCTGGCTGTCCTGCCCAAAGAAATCAAGACACAGGGAGAAATCAAGACACAAAAACTCTAGCCCCAACACTGAACTACAAAGGTGGGTTGAGGAGCTGGAAGCATTCCTTGTCTTACATCTCAGCCAAAGACACTAGAGCTCTGAAGTCTTTCTTTTCTGCAAAACTAGAAAATAGATCTAGGAATTAAAATGAATTTAGTTGAATTTTGCATTTTGGTGTAAGAAAGAGTGAAGAGTGAGAAACTTGTCTGTGAATAAAGGTGTATCGTTAAGTCATCACATTTTGAAACTGTTGAGTCCTTCCTGGAGACGAATTATTCTGCTAAATCCTCTGAGCCCTATTAACTTAAGCAAGGATAAAGAGCTGAAGAGTCCCATTGGGGCAGAAGAGATTATAGAATGGAAGAGAAAGATCCAGAAGCAAAACCCACTAGAAACAGTCATGGGGGAAAAGCTTAGAATAAGATTCATTCCTTTGTTGCATTAATTTATGAAAGAAGGACTCTAGGAAACTGAAAAAGTTGGATCACTCTTTATATACTGCATCCAAAACAGAGTAGGATGATAGCAAAAATTGAGACTGTTTATTTTTATTTATAATTGGTGTATATGTGAATGTTGGCTTTTAGAGATGATCTTATTATAAAGAAAGGAGGAAGGACGAGTAAGATATAATGCTTTCTGGACCTCTGCCCATTCCACAAATTACATTCTCCTCCAGGCTTTCTCGGCAGAACATCTTTGTTTTCTACTGAATGGTGTACTCAAAGATGAGTTGCATTCATTTATTTTCTAAAGTAGGGCTTGTTTGCACTCTATTTGGAATAGATTTCTGTCTTATTATACTAATGCACGTTCAGTCCTAATCTAATAGTCTGATCTGGATTACTAAGTGCTAACAGAGCTGTTATCTATCATAGATGAGTTTATCCCAGTGAAGGCGGTGATTTCCGAAGGGAATATGCGAGGTCTCAGAGTATGTATGTGAATAATAAATTAAGATACAGGTAGAACATTGTAGTAATGAGGAGGTATAATTAGAATTGTGTGGCTCAAAGCTGCTGTGATTTAGAATAGATTTTAATTGATAGAGATTTGCAAGGTACATGACCATTGCACAAGTTAACAGCGTTGAACTAAGAGGACGGAATAATTTTAGAAATAATTTTTGCAAGAGAGGAGGTGCCAAGTGAATTTAACTCAGTTCCATCTGGTGTGGTTACATTTTACCTGTCTGAATTCTCTTTGGAATTTAACTGTAGTATAATTTTTTATATATCTTACATACAACTTTTCCATAAAATCATTGAATTTCTGATCTAAGTCATTGTGCATGGCTCTTAGAGCATATCCTAGCCTTGATAAAAACAATTTTCATGATAAAATCAATTATGAATTATTCAAAGGAGCATGCATCAAGTCCAAAATCAAAACTTTTGATGGTAATGATAGGAATTTTGCAGATCAAAATGTTGACCCTTTGTTTTGCAGATGGGTTTTATTTTGTGTTAGTGAAGCAGCAGGTCTTCTATGATCAAATTTAGGAATTCAGCTTCGATCTGTGAAAGTTTTGTTTGAGATATGAGACCTTGATGTCATATTTGAGTTTTACTTTAGTGAGTTTGCTGAGTTACAGAAGGAAGAGATGGATTCGGTTTAAGTGCTGCAACAGCAAACATTTGAGTAATAAATATAGACTAGTTAATAGGAATATTCCTATCGGGAAATTAAGTTCCAGTAAGTACACCTTTATGTCAATGACAAAAAAGGAAAAGGAATAATCAGTTATTGTGACCATTATGTGATATGGTGTGTCTGCTGCCTGCCTTAAAGGGAGACAAGACTTTGTTTGCCTGAAATATAAGTTGGTTCTTCTAATGGAGGAGGTGGCTTGTGATCCTGACAAATAGGTGACTATGTTTCCAAGCACGAAAGCAACTGAAGGTTTCCTGGACATCAACTTCCAGGTGTCCTCTCTATAAATGCAGGTCCTATAGAAGTGTGGGGAGGAATGGAATCAAGGAGAAAAATAAATCAGGGAGGGACAAAAGGAAATGTGATTCTTAAAAATGTATGTTTCAGAAGCAGGAGAATCTGAAGGCCGCCTTCCTAGCTGAAAATGTCAAATTGCTCCAGGGTTTATAAACAGGGATAAGTGTTCTGTAGGCTGCAGAAAAGAAGCACATAAATTATATGCAAGGAACAAGGTGAAGGACAAACAAACAACAGGGCAGCAGATCACACTTGCAGTAGGGATCTGGCCTATTGGAAATTGCACTTTGCCAAACACGATTACAGGGATTTGGGAAGGAGAACAGAGGGAAACAGCTATCTGTCCTGATAATTTTTGCAAAAATCCTTTCTGTCTCTTCAGTAAGAGAGGAAAGACAGAAGAAACCACAGTGGATGAGTGCTACCCGACAGGGCCTGTTACTGATATTTTTTATGCTAGTTTTCCTTGTTAAATTTGTATGTGTGTTTTGACGTGACACCTCAAGCAGACGAGATGCTTATAAGGATGAATTGCAACAACAAACAAACATTTTGCAGATGTGCTGCAACTCTAGTGTGTGAAAGTTTTAGAGGGCAATTTCTTGTCCTCCTTTATAGTAACTAAGGAACATCTTTACTCTTGGAGAACTCAGAGAATTCCAGCCCTCCTACTGTCTCTCTTGATCATGAACAGCAGGGACATAGGGCTCAGGAGAATATTTGCAATATCTCTGAATTTTGAAAAGCTGAATTCATGCTGTGTCTTGCATATAAAGAGGAAAAAAATTCTAAATTGCCAAAACTAAAGTATCTTTGCTTCAGAAGCTATGAATGCAAATCTTTAAATGTGCAAGATAAAGAGTTACTCTTTCCTTGGGTTTTCAGCACTAGAGTCTGGGACTATACTGGAGGCCCTAATGATTGCTTTTTAGGCTAATACCTTATTTGGCCTAACTGGAAAGCACTGGCTTTTCATCTCTGACTGTTATTTATGATGGAGACACCTACCTGAAACCTTGGTCTAAGTAATCTAAAATCCTTTTCATTTTCATTCAAAAAATGCAATTTTCCTTATAAAGTGGACAAATCTAATGTCTGGGCGATTTAATTTACATTGTTAATAAGTGTTTTCTTAGTAGTAGGTTGTGCCTGAGATGTCCAGAATATTATTCTTAATGCAGGAAGACGAAGTGCTTTCTTTGGAGAGACTATTACTTTTGATGGAGGAATCCCTGTTCAAACCCTGCCTCCACAACCTTCTTATTAAACTTATGCCTTAGAGTTTCTTCTTAAAAATAAAAATAATGGTCTGTTTTAAAAGTGAGTTGAGCAGGCACATTTTTATGAAATACACTGGTGGTACAACTGCCCCAAAGACCAATGTATGCTTTTCACAGGAGCAGCACTGGAGCTGCCTGGCAAGGATGTTGCACGATAACTGCAGGAAAATTATGTCTTGGTGGCTCCTGGGGAGCCTGGTGTAGCAGCGGAGGAAGGAGGTGAGCTGGCAGGAGCTGCTGGACTTGACATTACTTGGTTGCTCTTGGATGTAGCAGCAGAGCAAGCTTCCTTGTAGGCCAGCCAGCAGTGGAATAATAGGTCCCTTGGAGAATTCCTGTCATTTCCAGACTGTAATCCAGTACCATTTCTTTTTTTTTCTCACCTTTGGCATCCTGGTCCCTATGGCTGGCATGTTGTGGTTCTCATCCCGTGAAAATTTTAATACTCCCAGGGAGGAGACTACTCTTATTTTAAGAGTATGGGCTGGAGACAGAAGGTGAGTTAGAAGGGCAGAATTTTACCTCTGCCTTTTTCACCAGGTTATTGTAATTATTATTAGCCAGTATCTTCTGATTGTTACAGCTCCTGTGTGTGCAGTACCTCACATTCAGAAATTGCTTGATATTTGGAAGATAGACCTTTGAATCTATAACTTGCTGAGCAGATTTCAAATCTTTAACCATCTTGTTGATAGGCAAATAGACTAATAGTAGTGATGGATGAAAAACATATGGACTACATGTGCCACCTCCTGCTGGCCTTAACCTTAGGTGGTATAGAGTCTCCAAGGTGGAGGACGATATAAATCCATATATGAAAGTGGTCTACTGCACAGGTAGTAAGGGAAGGATAATTTAGAGTTAGATAACTGAAATATAAGTCTCAAATGCCCCTTTAAAGTAACCTTATAGAGGAGCCCAAATGAACTACAAGCTGTTTGGTTGTGTTGGTGGTTGGCTTTAGTTTATTTACAAGTTAGTTGTGGACTCATTATTTACCTGTTTCACCCTTAATCTTTCTCTCAAGACAAAACAAGAGTGTGATCTTTAAAATGTGCATCTTTTCCAATCTCTAATGTCCTTTAATCCTTTTCAAGGTAATATTCACTCTCATAGCTCACCTGACTCATCACTGTCTTTGACCCTTTATATCTTTGTTCTCTTTTCACCCTTCATT
Organism: Thinocorus orbignyianus; assembly: GCA_013400375.1. Classification (NCBI taxonomy): domain Eukaryota; kingdom Metazoa; phylum Chordata; class Aves; order Ciconiiformes; family Thinocoridae; genus Thinocorus; species Thinocorus orbignyianus. The sequence continues at coordinate 3,876,064 of VXBW01006525.1, forward strand.
TTCTATTCCTTCATTCCATTTCGCCCCCCCGCCCGCCACCCCCCTAAGCTCCTGACATCTTTTTCCCTATTCCTTCCTTAACTGTTTCTCATAATGCTGGCAGTCAAGATCCTTAATCAGTTGTGATGCACCAGGCTTGCATGGGAGATGCACTGATTCACTACAGCAGAAGACGTGGACCATTGCTACAGTCTATGTTCAGTTTTGGCTGTTACCTTTCCAGGCACCCACCAACACCTGGAAAATGTTTTATTACTTACTTAAAGAGGGAACACTTGCAAAGAATATAAAAAAATTCATACTGACACACTGAAAATTAAGCATATAAAATGAGTACGAGAAAAACAAGTAGAAGAGCAAAAGATTGCCAATTCTATACCAGTAAAAAGAGGGACTGAGTCAACAAATTAACATCTGTACCCCAAAGAGTAGTTGTGAAAGCATTTTTGATCCCTAACATATGTAGCACATGTAAGAGACAAAAAAAAAATTATTTCTGTTCCTTTTTGGATTGGGTAGAAATGTAAACTGGAAAGCTAGTTCTTTTTTACTTTCTTTGTGAACTGAGTGGGTTTGCCCTGTGTAAAAGGATAAAAAAAAGAAAATATCTTTTCATTTATGTGCAACATTCTTACCTGAATTCCTTGGATTTTTTCCCCTGTGGAACTATAATCTTTCTTCTGCTGTTTGTGAATTATTTCTTCCTGAGGAAAATGTGATGGAGCAGTTGGTTAGGCTGTCTGTGTAGATTAATTATCTGCAGGCAGGATTCTGTGTTGTACTGACTGCATCTCACCTTTTTTCTTTCTATTGCTTTGAGTGACTTGCTCCTAGAGATGGAACAGTAGAAAAGATACTGCAGGTACTGAAACATAACTAGAAGCCCAAGAAAGGGGAACACCAGTTTGGAAGTGGTTTTTAGGGATGTGTGAGTATGGGTGCTGGCAAGAGAGCAACAGGCACCATTTGCACCCCTGTATTTTGATGTGCTGGTGCATCCCAGTGGAGAAGCTGGAGGAGGTAGCACGGACTGTGAATCTTCAGCCTCTGGAGTTGCCCTTTACTTATTTTAGAGCACTGTTGTGATCAAAGCAATACAAAGAGCTGTCCGTCAAAAAGTTAGGGTTCGTGCATGTCTTTGAGTTTTCTCAAGTAAAAGAAGTAGTGCCCCAAATATCTGGGACAATTCTAAAAACATCTTCCTTGAACAAACGCTTCGAGGACACAGGCCGTTGCAGGTATGTTAGCTGACAATATGTATTTTGTTGCCTTTTACAATAATGATAGCTGAAAATGTCACTGCCATTACATAGTGCATTTTATGCTGTTTGTTTAATGCCCTTAAGCATCCTGTCCTGCTAAACAAATCTGCAAATTACTGGACCTAGGTAATCTTCCCTCAGCGGTTTGATATTTGTGTTTTTAATTGTCAAACCAATTACCAGGACTTTCTGCTAGAGATGCTAATATTGTTTTGTGCTTAGCCGGGGGAAAAAATACAAGCCATCTTCTAGGAAATCATATTTTAAAATATAGGAATCTACAAATACGTATTTAAAACTCAGGGAAAAATGTAAAAATATTGTTTTGTTTTGGGAACTATTGTATATTTTAATCATAACCGAATTAATATTGTTGTTCATTTCCAGAAATCTCAGCTCATGTAGGGAATTCAAATTGGTAGTAGAATGTTGTGAAAGAATTTGTAAAAGGTTTGATAAATGTTGCAGCCTGTGTTGAAAATCATTCTTGAGTTTCTTATAAACAGGGTCAATGTGGATTTACGCTGTGCTGATGTGATCTCTTTCGGGCTGGGCTGTGAAATCTTTCAGCACACTTTCCCTTGTGCTTGAACTCTGATTCTGAAGGCCATGAGCTGCTTTAAAGAATCACTGTAACTGTGAGCATTTATACTGATTGCAGAGAAGTGCCTCTGATGACAAATCTAACCTCTCCAAACAACTGGAAGGACAGGGGCGTGGAAAGGCTGTAGCTTGGGGAATGTGAGCCAATTCTTTAAATCAGAGCTACATGGTGGGTATTTTTTCCCCTCATGAGGTTTAGACGACTTTAGAAGGCAGAAAGCTTCTCTGGGAAATTTTACTGAATTGTCTTGTATCTGAAAAGGAAAGCTGCATTCTTCCTGCATTAATGTGCTATTTCTCTGTCACAGTATGCAGAAACATTTTTGTTACCAATCAGTGTTTTCAGTTGTTATATACAGAGAGGAAGTGATGGGCTGGGCTCCCTTAGAATAAACTGTTTAGTGTGAATTAACTATCTCTGTCTGATCATGTGTATTCTGACCAGAGAATAAAAAATTATGCTCATGGTGGGAAGAAGAATTCTAACGGAGCCTAGCCATGATTTGGACGCTTAGGGGGTGTTTTTGGGGATGAGCCACAGTACTCCCTGCTACAGACACATGCACTGAGATTGTACCTCCATTGTTTACTTTCAACTTTTAAATAGTGAGACCTAGACATAAAATAAATCCTTTTTAATAATTGCTGCTTGCATATCCTTTGTGAACAGTCTGTGGCTGTTACTATGTAAGTACCCACCTCAGGTGTAATAGACTTCTTATCTCAGAAATGTGGCATTATATATTACCTATATATTCACCGAGGAATATATTCACCTGTAGCAAACTGTATTGCAAAACTGGATTTTAACGTGCTTGGCGCACACATTGTTTGTTTGGATGAGTGCTTTTTCAACATGAAACAAAGAAGGTCCACATAGCTTTAACAGAGAATCTGTTCTGTATGAACTTGCACATGTATATGCACAGGAATGTGTTCATATATGTGTACGTATATATGTGTGTGTATATATAGGTATTTAAACATGTGTATTTGTAAATGCAAAGTGTTGTTGATAAATAATTAAGATTATTTAGATACTTTACTCAAGTATTTTAAATTCACAATGTGGTTGTAGGTTTACTGATAAATCACTGTGTTTTCCTGCTGCTAGAACTCTCCTGACCTGCTTTATTTTTGATGTCCTTCATCAGCTCTTTGCCAGCTGAAGTCTTTGCAGAGCTACTGAATGACCATGGTACAGATGACCCCTGGGCTGTACTTCCCTCAGAGCCACTTATGTCTGGAGCTGTTTGGGCATCCAACATCTCCACCCAAGCAGATGGTCCCACTGCAGTTTGGCCGGAGTCCACTTCTCCAGGTGGCTTGTCATGCCCAGGGAGCTGTGTTGTACCACTGGGCAAACTGGTTCAAGTGCCACTGAAGGCTCTGGAGCAGTTTGATTAAAATGATGGGTTATCAAACAGCTTTGCTTTACTCCTGTCAAAGAGGAAATTCAGGTCCCTTAGCTTGGAAAGGAGGTCTCAGCATAAGAAGGACATGAACCTGTTTGACTGGGTCCAGAGGAGGGTCATGAAGATGATCAGAGGGATGGAGCACCTCTGCTATGGAGACAGGTTTGAGAGAATTGGCGTTGTTGAAGCTGGAGAAAAGAAGGCTCCAGGGAGACGTTAGAGCCCCTTCCAGTACCTGAAGGGGCTACAGGAAAGATGGGGAGGGATACTCTTCTTTAGGGAGTGGAGCAATAGGGTGAGGGGTAACTGTTTTAAACTGAAAGCGGGGAGATTTATATTAAACATTAGGAAGAAACTTTACTGTGAGTGTGGTGAGACACTGGCAAAAGTTTCCCAGAGAAGCTGCAGAAGCCCCATCCCTGGAGGTGTTCAAGACCAGGCTGGATGGGGCTTTGAGCAACCTGATCTGGTAGGAGGTGTCCCTGCCCATGGCAGGGGTTTGGAACTTGGTGATCGTTAAGGTCCCCTCCAATCCAAAGCACTCTATGATTCTGTGATGTTATTGCTCAAACTCTGACTGCTCTCGGAGAATGGTACCAGTAGAAGTTTGCCCTCTGATTTACGTCCTGGATCCACATTTGGTTCTGTGCAAGCTGAGCAAACTGGAAGCACTAGCCCAAAGCAAGAAACATGATCAGTTAAAGTAGTGATTGTGTGATTTTATTATTGCTCTGTTTGCATCTTAACTTTCCTAAGATAGGAAGGGATGAGAGTCTCCTAATAGGAGATAAGTGGTTTTGGTTTGGTGTTTATTCTTCTTTACAACAGAAAACCGTAGATTTTAATTTTTCTTATTTTTACTTCTCTGCCACAAAAGCTGGATTTTTATCAAGCCACAGCTATAATAGTTACAATTAGATGACAATTTTCATCCCTCATCTGTTCGATTCCTTTTTTAGTAAGGCTTTTTTTTTTTTTTTTTCAAAATAGTTTTTCTTTTCCTTTTAATTGGAAAAATCCAAAGACAGGGTTATATTTAGTTTTTATTTGCATCAGTTTCATTATAATTCACCACATGGGCAAGGGAAAAGGTCAAGTACTTGGTAGAAAGGTTCTGGGATGAAGCATGGAGGGATTGAGCACATGCTGGTGTGGAAGTTCATGCAAGTAAAAATAAAAGTCAGAACAGAAGACAATTTGACACTAAGTGATCCTGAATACTGAGATGACAGAGCTTTGCCCACCTTTACAGTGTTAAGTTGGGATGTCATACTTTTTTATGCCCTTGTGGTGACATGTAATTAGAGAATGATACAATGTAGATAGAGAATGTATGGTTGAACATTATTTTTAGTCTCATAGGGGTGTAGATGTTTAAGAACAGCTTGCAAACTGATTAGTTTTAAATCTCTCAGTGTGAATAGTTCCTGCATTAAAAAGGAAACCCACCAGGTAGAAAAGATATTGCTGAAGAAATCCTGCAGGAATGAAGTGCTGCTTCTTCACAGGAATACCATTGTCGTCCGATCCATTTTCAATACCATCCTGCAGAAGCATTTTCTAGTATTGGAAACTAGGTAACAAAAGTCTTCATATTTTTCAATTGAATTTTTAATTTTTTTGGTGTAGCACATCCGTGAATGAAAGAAATGTCACTATGGCTCTTTCTGTGCTGGCCACTTCCTCTTTTGCTGTACAGGAGATGTCAATTTGCCTGCAGTGCTGGTATGCATAATATTGTTTCTCTCCCCTTCATCCTCATGCTTGTATATTGATCTTTTATAATTTTCAAAACCTTGAGCCAGTTATTTGCCTAGAAGCCTATTTTCATTATTTAAGACATGAAAGGATTTGTCCAGCTGGGGTCTTTAAAACTAGTGCTCTGGAATTTGAAAGGAACAACAGTTAAGAACCTTTATCTTTTCTCCTGGCTCCTTTTTTTTCCTTCTCTTTGTTTTTGTGTTTGTGGNAATCCAAATAACATTGTTTTTCCAACTAATGCTTTGTTTCTGGTTGTGGTACACAATGTATCAGGTCATCCTAGTCCATCAGAGAATAAGAATTTATTTAACTGTCGATTGCCAGGGAAAGGTTACCTGCAGAGAGAACTGCCAAAATGAAGATTATTTTAAGTGCTGAACTCTATCCTCATATTTACTTTTGCAGATGCCCTTGAATTTATGAATTGTAACAGGACTAGGACTAGGAAGACTGCAAACCTCTCAGACACCCAAATATTTTTTTTTAAATTATATTTTTCTCTTAATTTCTATGGCTGTGTTCCTCTTTATGAGCAATCTTCCTCAGGAATCGTCACCCTTCCCACATCACAGCATCTTCTAATAAACTGTCCCTTTGGATGTTCACTGGCCAGCGGCAATCTTTAGTTCTTGCTCTCTGGTTTCACTTGCATAGATCAAGTGGGCATGGCAAGAAATCCTTGCTCCTCTGTTCAAAGCACTCTTTCAGCAATCAGAAAAAGTTTAAACTCTGCCCAATACTTTTCTCTCTGTCATTTATGAAAAAACATGTCAAATACTCATGAAGTGGGAATGTAACTGTACCTGTGAGCTCCAGTGAGGATTAAGATGTAGTTGGGTGAGGAGACATCTGCTTGTGCTCTCTGGAATCTGTCCCTCCAGAAATTCCTACACTTTTGACTTTTTGCTTTATCTACTACTTGTCTTAATCCTAATGGTGCATATGGTAATAATAGCATGATCTTTATGACTTTTCTCCATTTTCATTGCTATTAGGTGTCATGAGCTTGAAATTTATTCAACTACTTGTATAACTACAGCAAAAAAAAAAAAGATCTTACCCACTTTTTATGGCATTTTCGTGTTCCTCAGCTGGAGCAAAGCCAGCTCATGTTACTCTGGACCCTCAGCTTTGTGTATACCAAAGGAGGGAGTTTAAATCCCATTACATATTTTATTTCCTTGCCCAGTACTAAAATGCCCAAAAGACCTCAGCAAAAATGTATGATTTTGAAACACCCTGTGACTTGGAATTTTGTACAGGAGTCAGGACAGACACTTGACCTTCAGCTGCCATCATACACCATTAAGATCAAAGAACCTCGTGCCTTAATATACTTCTGTAAACGTAAATTTACTTAAAAGCCACCATAAGAAATGAATGTGTGCTCAGCTCCCTTCTCTGGGAGAAATGTCTTAATGATGAGCTTGCATAGAATTTATGAATAGCCAACAAAAAATAGAGCAGAAATGCATTGTTTTGCCTGCACAGTGGGACTGGGGCTTGATGCAGAGAGCCACTGACCTGGCGATGGCAGATCTGGGCTCTGAGTAAGCCAGGCTCCAGCCTTGACCCCAATGATGTAACAACAAATCAGCCTAGGGATGAACTTTCTCTTGCGTGTGTTACCCACCTCTGCTGAATAGTCATCTCCAGAGCAATTTAGCGACTAGCCTGTTCCTATTACTCACTGTCTTGAGGATCCTGGTGCATGGAAAGGGAAAGGATGGTTCAGGTACGCTGCTGCCTCATGTCCTCCTGCCATGCCAAAGACAGAGAATAAATATGGACCACACTTGTTAAAGGGATGCAGAAACAGAGCAAGAACCAAGAGAAAAATGACATTTCTACCTGTCTGCAAGACAATATGAATTATGTAAAGTGTTCCTCATAATCAAACTGCACCTACAGTTACAAATTTCTCCAGAGACATAAAATAAATATACACACATGCATAAATAGCTGAAAAAACTAGCTTTTCTCCCACATAATGTACTTCCAATTATACTTTTGACAAAATACTAGCAGACAATAATTCATATATAATGTTGTGCAGTACTTAACTATCAGATATGTCTTCCTAATTAGGATTCAGAAGGCACTAAAAATCATTAGAGAAGTAACTGGGTGAATGTAAGTGATCTTTTTCTTTTTACCATGAATGTCATCCTGAATTTGCAAATAAATTCACTTTAACAGTACTTCCCCTGCTTAGAGTTTTATACCCTGCCAACATCTGAGCAACAGAGTTTCAGTATTACGAACAACAACAAAGAAGAAGCCTGAGTGTTTAGGTCAGGACAGATACATTTTAGATTAGATATGACAGCTTGCGTGAGGACAGGGCTGACAAACTCCCTTGACAGTGCTTTACCATGAACGTTGAAATGAGCAAGATACAGATCTTGTCACATATGTGGCAACATGTGCTTAAAAGCAAATGAGTGTTTGCTTTTAAGGAATGAAGTAAAACTTGTGGCTATTGCATCTCATTCAAGATCTGAGCTCTGCAGGACATCTTTGTGCACATGCAAGCGTAACCTGAAATCCATCCCAAATACACCTGTTTCGCCACAGCAATATCACAGTGGATCAGGGCAGGTTTTGAGGATGCTGCTTCTCAACCACAGGGGGCTTTAGTTAATAGGTGAAAAGCCCAGAAAACTTCGTGTCACTGCATGGTGCAAGTTCGCAGTCATGTCAGCTGTTCTAGTACTTGGCAACCAAACTTTTGTCACTGCTCACAAACATCTGAAATTACTCTGGGTCTGGTTTCACCTATTCTTGCTGAGGAACCTCACCTAACTCTGGTTATGAGCTGGATTAATTTACCACCTGTCTTTGTGCTCTAAACTCCTGTTTCTGTTTGTAGAAGGCAATTTTCAGAATAAACAAGTAGATTCCAGTTCCAATTTTATCATAATGATATCTTGAGTTCAGGAGATACTTATAGCACTAACTGCCATGTGTGAAAATAACCATGAATTCCAATAAATTTATCTCATATTTTTCCTGTCCGGAGTTCAAATACTTTAAATTCCCTCATTTGAGCCAAAGGGAAAATGTGCAAGCCAGAGAAAGCACATAGTGAAACTGGAAAAAAACAAAACAAAACAACAAACAGCTAAAATTCTGTTCAGGTGGCTGACGCAGTAAAAATACAACCTATTTTTCTTCTTTGAAATGTGAGTCACCAGACCCTGTGTCCTTCCTTTGTAATTTCACAAATTTCCTTTCCGTGTCGTCAGTGCTCCCAGATAGATTGGCATCCATCTTTCCAGTTAAAAGCTTAACCATCTACATTTGCAGAGCATGAGATTTCTAAGGAAGGGAATACTGTCCCAGAAAGCTTTTATTAATATGTAGTCCTGGTAACAGATCTCTGAGAAAACAGCATGTGTTGCATCTTCTTCGATGTTGCTGGGTATTGTGATGTAGGAAAAAGGATAATGTCAATAGGAAAGAGGATTTTATCTGGATAGAAAAAGGGCACTTTACTTGCAAGGTAATATTAGAAAGCTACATGCCTACAACTGTCAATGCACTTGTTAGCATCCAGTGGAAATTGGAGTAATAAAAATGGAATTTAAAGATGGACTTTGAAAGGAAAATTGAAATACTAGATAAGCCCCTAGAAAAGCCTCGACTGTAAATGTAGAACAATAAAAATTTGCATAAAAGTAGATGGAAAATGAAACTATTGTGAGGTTTTTAAAAGTGATTTTGCTCAAGGTAGAAATTAGTGGAAGAAATGATGCAAGTGACACAGTGCCAGCAGGGATATAATTTCCTCCCTGGTGGAGTGCAATGTTTTGCTCCTGATCTGGCCTATTCTGTCCAAATGAATCAATGACTGCCCTGGGTGAATTGTTCTTCTTGGTTATTGAAAAAGGATCTTCTGTCTGGAAATAACTGCACTTGAGTGCGGTAGGTTTTTGGCCTTCTCTGCAGAAGCTTAGGAGTTTGATCTTAGGTTAAATATGGTTTGAATTTATCACAATGCATGGATATATTACAAAGGAGATTTAATAGGTCAATACTTATATTGAACCTGAGCACAGAGCACTGGAACATCATCCTGGTTTTAAGAAAAAGAGTGTTATCAATTTCACAGGTTATGACACCCCTTTTTATCATCTGCTCTCCAGCTCTTGTTTTAAGGGCCAGCAGCTTGAAGTGAGCATGTGATGAGTTGCTGGAGAAGGGTGGGTAGAAGTAGGACTGAAATTCAACTTCCCTGCCCTAATTCAGACAGGTGGCATCACCTGGGGTCCATCTAATTACCTGATTGTAATGATCCCTTCTGGAGAGAGTGTACAATTTATATCATCTGAAGTGTTCCTACTGCTCTCTTAAAGGCGTGTCTGTGCCTGATGCTTTTATCCCTACGTAGTGTTCAAATTGCAAGGTTCTGTTTCCACAGGACTTAATCAGCCAGAGCCAGTGAGTCTAAAGTGGAGCTGAGCACCTGAAATGGCAGCAACAAACTATAGGGGTGGGAGAAGAAGTATGAAGGTTACAATAACAACGTGCAAGCTATTCCGGATGATTTGGCAGGGATAGCTCATTGTGTTATACGCACCACAGCCAATAAGTCATACGAACACAACCAATTACACCCTGAGTAATTCTGGGCCTGACAAAGGACAGCGGTTGTTCATTCGGCTTAAAGTTTCTAATGAGCTCTTTGTACATCACTATTCCTGGAAAACACCCAAAACAGTCTTGTCAAAGTGAAAATGGCATTTTATCTTTGAAATTAGGGTTAGAGAATTTCATTGCCCTGAATATTCAGCACTTTTCACATCCTAGTTCTGCTCATTGATCATGCACGTAAAACATTAGTGGCATCCTGGGTACTGAATTAAATTCAGTCTTTGCCATTTGCAATTCTACTCACTTTGGAGGTCACCGAATGTGGCAAGGCTGCCTTTTAGTTTTAAAAGCCATGTAAACACCTCCCTATCCAGCTGCTGCCTATCGGTCCATGGACAGTGTTATACTTCTGCTAGGAATGAAGTGGAGTCCACAGCAAATAATCTGGCTTTGGAAAATAAAACCCTTAGTGAATCCTTTGAACCCAATGTGCCAGTTTGATTAGCAAGAGGAAACTGCAACATAAACGGTCCACACGGTTGTCACAATGACCTCAGGTGGCTGAATAGAAAGGTTTCCAGTGTCCTGACTTCTTCTTGCCTATATTGAGGTAAAGTTAAACAGTGTAAAAAGCGTTTCCTGAAGATGGTGGTCTTTTAGACTTAGAAGTATAGATTCACAGAATGATAGAATGGTTAGAGTTGGAAGAGACCATAAAGATCATTGGGTTCCAACTCCCCAAAGACACGCACTTTCCCTGCTATTCTTGGTTGTTTCTTTGCATCTTTATAAAACAAAATGCTGAAGACAACCAAGCCGTCAAAGTATGTTTTAAACATTCAGTAGATGTAATAAATTGCCTATACTGTCATATTTGTATGAAACTGTGCTTCCTCTGAACTGTCTCAGTCAATCCTTTTTTTTCTGAGGAAAACCTTCCACTGAAATCAAATAGAATGTCATGAAATAGGACATCTGCCTGGGTAAAAACTATGGGCACAGCATTCAAAAATGATCACAGAATCACAGAATCCTCATGGCTGGAACAGACCTCTGAGATCATCAAGTCCAACTGTGCACACACACACACAGAGGAAAAAAACAACAAAAAAAAAAACCCAAAACCCAAACCCCCAACCCTACAAAACAAATCTCCCAACCCAACAATCTCGGCCAATAGAGCATGCCCTGAAGTGCCACATCTGCATGTATTTTAAATACCTCCAGGGATGATAACTCCACCACCTCCCCAGACAGGCCATTCCAGTGCCTGACCACCCTCTCAGTGGAGTAATTCTTCCTAATATCTAATCTAAACCTCCCCTGCTGCAACTTCAGACCATTTCCTTTGGTCCTGTCATTCACTTGGGAATCCAGATCCAGATTATTTAGCCACATAAGTACTGGTGTTTCAAATTGTGTCAATGTTTGTGCTGTTCACAATAAGCTAAAGCACTATTACAGGTAAGAAGTTCTGAAAAGCCAAAATTCATAGGCATATGGTAATAGACATAGACAAGATGCTTCATATAGTACAAAATGTGCATTAATTGACAGTGTATGGTGATATGTGCACAGAGGGACATGTTTCTTAGAGAATTTTACCTTCCTCAGAATATTTTAGAATGCTTTTATTTGACTACTGTTGTATTTTAGATACATTATTTTCCTTCTTCAACAAAATATAAAACTAAACTCCTTGTTGCTCAAACCCCAAATCCCATGGCAGGTTAAAGATATGCTTCGTTTTAATCATGCTTAAATCTTACTGAGGTCAAAGAGGGATTCTCAAGTGCTTAAAACTAAGCAGGAGTTAAGTGCTTTGCTGGAGTGAGTCAGAATGAACAGCACTTCGCTGGATCAAGGCCTTACAGATTCACGGTGGGATTAGTTGTGTGATTACAAGTAGCTTTTTGTGTTTTAAGTGTTTATTAAGTAAGAATCCAGGGAAAATGTTGCAGAAAATCTGAAAAAAGAGCTTTGGATATTCTTATCTAAAGATTTATTACTTTTTTCTTGTTTTGATTTTTTAAAACATCATAATGATTATGTGTTCTTCCCATGCACATTCTTCTTGTAGCTCTTTGCCCTTTGCGTGTGTTTATTGTTGCTTTTCTCCCTTTATGCATACTAGAAAGTTAAATAGTAAAACAGGATAAACAAGCGGGGATTATGTGATAATCGAACTCTTAATGTCAGTGTTATGATGCAAGTAGTGCAACTCAAGGTCTCTTATCCTTCAGTAGCTAGACAGTAATTGCCTGATGATAATCATGATAACTACACTCCCTGGAGTTACTTTACTGCTGTTGAGAAATATCTCCTGAATCTCTTACATGAGCGTGATGAAAACCCCCACATTCAATTATTTTACTGAAAGTTGAGTGATTATGATGCATGTTGCCTGACACGGTGATTTACACAAATAGAAGTTTTATTCTGTGAGGAGAGATAATATTTTAAAGTGGAAATAATTAAATCCAATGTGGAAACTTCATTCATTGCTGAATGCAGGGTCTTCATGTTTGCAGAGCAAGCGTTTTATTACCTGTACATTACCCACGCTACATCCCTCAGCAAGTGGGGATGTAACAATAACTGATTATATTTAGAGGCTATTTTTAAAATATATGGTTGCAAGGAGTATTCAGTTCAGGTCTGGCATGAGGCATGAATGGAGATTACATCCTGTTAATTGTTTTGGCAAGTTTGCCATCTTTCTATGAATGATGAAGCCTTGTTATCTGGTACAGCTATGGCCACTCACAGGGCCCAAGGTGGACTTCATTTCTCATGACTCTTTTGCTAACAGCACGGTTGTTTGGATCACCTAAACCAGTGACAGTTATCGGTGGGTTTTGAATATTAGTTTACTGTGAAAAATAACCTTTTCACAATGGGTATCACAGTGGATTGTGGATAACAATATTCGGTTTCTTACGTAAATTATCAGGAACAATTAAAATCTTGGAAATGGGCAAAAATATGCTAAGGTTTTTTTATTATTATTTTTTTATTGCTTTCTCAGGAGGTGAGAAGTGTTTGAAAAACACTGTGCTGTCTTTTGGTTTGAGGCTCTCGCATGGCTATTACTGTAATACATGGGGTGAACGTTTTGGATGAAGTGGTGGATGCAGTGTTGGCAATGGCAGAATACCTGCTGGCTACAGGGGGGGACAGGATTTCACTTGGCTTCCTTTGATAATGACAGAAAAACTGCTGGACTGAATGGGCTGCTGTCTCCAGCAATTTCCAGTTACGGATCCCTAGTGAAAGAAGCAGGAGGAGTGCAAAATAGACCTATTCTTGGCATATTCATTCAGCCCAGGCAAGAAGCAGTTTGGAGCTTTACTTAGGAAAGTTCACATTTGCACCATGCCTGGCAGCCCTGATTAATGTGCCTAATATCTTTTAAAATCAATTTATTCTTTTGGTTTCCACAGAGTTCTTTGGCAATGAGCTTCCTGATTAAAATGCATTAGGTGAAAAAGTACCGTATGCATCACGTTATGGTCTGTGGGTTGTCTCTGTTCTAAAGAAATTGTCTTGTTCATCTATAACCAAACTACATGAGTGTATAAGAAAGGCTGTCCCACAACCTCTTCTTCCCTAATAGCCATCCTCCCTGACTTTCATCCTCATCATCCTTCCTCTGCTGGTTTTGAACATGCAGGTTGGACAAAGGTTTATTTTCCAAACTGCTGATCTTTTATGAGGGTGAGAACCACTTGGGTTCTGTGCCTCAAACTGTGCTATTACCTCTTACTTTTAAAACTTGTTCCCTTAAAACTAGGAGTTTCTCCTAGTCCTTGTGTTTTGAAAAATAATGAATAATTCCTCTTCTTCTCTGTGCTATTCACGTTTTTATAGCTGACATCCTTCCCAGTCTGATGAGACTTTATCTACTTAGTCCCTTCTCCTACAGAAGCTGCTCCAAACCCCTGATGAGTTCAGCCATGTGTCATATAGGGATAATAGGTTATTTGCCTTACAGGTTGTTACGAAACTGAGTTATTTTATACCTTAAAAAGCTCTTTGAAATCCTTGGATAGACCCATTTTATATTTATCAGCCCTTTTCTTTCTCTCTTAGATTAATGCAGAAACAGAAAGGTCTACAAAGCAGTTGTTTGCTCAGGATGTCAGAATTGCCTGATTTGAATTTTTGGTTGGGTGTGAGTCTTATTTTCATATGAACCACCTCATCCAACACTTAACAATAACCTCGATGACAATGTTACTGAGCCATTTAATTTAATTAGGTAATTCATTACTCAAAAATGCACAAATCCAGCAGAACCAGGGGAATTCTTTTACCAACTGGCAGCAGCTTCCCCCAGGTCTTGGAGCATGCATGAAGTGTTGTGAACCACTATTTCCCGTTGTGTTACCAACTCATTGTGTGAGTTTACAAGCAATTAAACAAGGTGAACTAAATTCTTCATGCCCTTACAATGATGACATACTGGTACATTTGGAAAAGTTTCACCCATTTCCTTTGTGTTTCTCCAGAGCTGCATCAGTTGTTTTCTTCTTGTGTTTTTCTTAAGTTCAAAGAAACCAGAAGGTTTATATATATATCACAAGATTAAAAAAAAATGTTTACATTCTCAAGCATATTACAGCAATAGCTAAAAATAACCTGCTTTTCAATGATTGCAAAGTTGTTCAGCTCTTTGGGAAGCCCTCATCTTCTCTGAAGATGATGATGGCTCCTAAGGACAACTGGTCAGATGTGAATCTCCATTGAAGGGGTTACAGCTTTCAAAGGCTGATGTATCCTCAAAGATCTGAGCCCACATCTTTCTTATTGCAAATGGAAAAATGCATTTTTAAGGCACAACAATGAAGATGTCCTACAGCTTGATTTGAAAAATGACTCCTGCAACTCATCCCTATTTTCTCCCTCCCTCTGCTTCTTTTTTAAATCCATTCATATAGAACTATGCAAATTATTTTAAATAGACCTGGGGCTAATGCCACTGTTTTAAATGTGCATCAACAGTGCGGAAGATGTGAGCACGCTGTTTAATTTATTTGCAACAGCAGATCAGTGTTTCTCATATTTTCTGCTTTTTTTTTTTTTAAAAAAAAAGAAAGTTTTAATTCACGCAAGAGCAGCAGACCTAGAATTCTACTCAAGGATCCATGTCCCCCTCCTGCCTGTGGAGCACTGGGAGGACGAGGAACACACTAATAATATTTTTCTACCGTAACCACCTCCATTTTCTTCTTCAGATGCTTTGTTTCCTGCACTAATATTCTAGTTCTCTTGACATAATGAATGAGCTTAGGGACTTGCAGGAGTTTCAGTGCCATTTGTTTTTTATCCTAAAGGAAAATACAAACCCCTCTGTCAGATAGGACTCTGCATAAAAATAAGTGCTTTCTGCAATACAGAAGTTGAAGGTGACCTGTGGTAATAAATGATACAAACTTTTTTTAAGCTGAAAGTATTCCTCTCTAGTTTTCAGTTGTTCTGGCCAACATTTCCTCTCATGATTTAGATTCTGCATGCTACGCAAAGCATATGGCATTTAAATAGTAGTAGATAATTGAGCATCTTAATGGACTTTCTTATATCTCTCACTGATTTACTGATTTACTTGGTGAGAAAACAAAATTGAATGTGGATAAAAATAGATTTCCTAGTTTGACATTCTAATTTTGAGAAAAAAAGCAAATATTTTGCCAAATCAAAAACTGGCAAAATATCTGGTTAGGTCAAAAAAGATGTTTACATTTCCGGCCTATTAATGAAAATCACAATAAAGGAATCAGAAAAGATATAATTTCAAATGAGAGCAGAATCAAGAGATTTTATTTAAAAGACAAGAAGCTTGCTTATTTCTGATGTTTCTTATGATTTTTCTTCCATTTCTTAATTCTGTGTCATCTATTACCATTTTTTTTTTGTTTTCTTTAAAAGTTTGGTGTAAATTTCTTTGCTTAGCTGTACCTCTCTATGAGAAAGAACATTTATTTTAATATTACTCTGTGCTATTTACCAACATTTATTCTATTAACCAAGCGGTTGTGTAACAACCTGTCTGTTCCAATAGCTAAATAAGATATTTCTTTCTTCTTTCTATAAATTCCTAAATTGTTCCTTTGCATCCCCTGTTTATTGAGAGAATAAGTTACTTTATTTCTTCAGTAATAAAAGACAGACCCCACTACTGAAAATCTTTGGGGAGTTGATAGCAGATGGGGCTCAGACAAGTGACAGAAATGCTCTAAGCAAAGATGTGAAAGGATAATATTATTCTTTTTTTCTGTTTGGAGATGTCACACTTGGACTAGGGGCTGCCTGGTCCCTTGAATTGGAATTTTCCCTTGGTTTCCATAAAGGCAGGGCTGAGGCCCATAGACGCACAAAGCTCCTAACAAACTAATTAATATTCACAAAAGCGAGCCAGGAATTGGAAAGATGAACTAATGAGAAATGATTAAGAGTTAAATATGCATGGCATAGCCTAACAACTGTTAAAGCAAAGGACACAGTAGTTGCCTGCAAATACAGAATGTAAATAGAAGGGGCAGAGGAATTAGTGAGGTTGGTTCTGGAACTAATGAAATAATATGCAGTAAAGTTGTTGTCTTTTTGCTTATTAAACTTTCCCTTAAGCTCTAATTCAATAGGTGGTACTGGAAAGAAAAATGAGAAGGAAGTGTCAGAATAATAGGATAAAAATTGAAAAAAAGAAATTATACTCCAGGCCTTAGCCAAAATATCAGATTTTAATGACACTTTCTGCCCCTAAAATCATTAAAAAATGCAAGAAGGGAGACCTAGAGAGTTTCAGGGCTGTCACCTCACCCCAGTGCCTGAGGAAATCATGGAACAAGTCTCCAGATGTGATGCTGTGTCCCAACACACAAAGGACAAAGGAATGACAGGAGCAGCAGGGCTGGTTAGCAAAGGAGATGTGACTTCCACCCTGATGGGAGGATTCCTCTGAGCTGGGCCACAAGTGTTGTTTGGCTCGATATTAGCATAGCCATCAAGGCAAACCCCACCAAATCCCAATAACCAAACTAAAGCAGGAGGTGGCTCGGGAGGAGAGTGGACATCAGAGAGATCTTAACAGACTGAAGGGACTGGCCACTGGGAATGTCACAGAGAGCCTGCAAAGGCCAGTTTGAAGTTGAACACCTGGGATGGAGTGACCCCATGCCACAGATGAGGCTGGGCATTCTGTCCTGGGGTAGCAGCTGAGAAGAACCTGAGATGCTGGTTGACAACACATTGACATGAGTCAACAGCATGGCTTTATAATGATGCAGGCTAACTGTGGGCTAGGTTGTGTTAGCAGGACTTCAGCCAGAAGTGGAAGGGATAAGGTTCTTTCCTCCTCAGGAGAACACTGGGGAGGCCACATCCACAATACTTTGTCTAGTTTCAGGAGATACACACAAAAATGAGAGTTTTCTGTGGAAGGCTGCTGAGATGGACAGGAGCACCTCCCCACCTGTGAGGAGACATTGGGGAGTTGGCTTTGCCTAGCCTGGGGAAGAGAAGGGTGGAATGGGGTGGACCAAACCCAGTATCAGTCTTTGCCAGCTCTTCTCAGAGAAGCACAGCAGAAGGATAAGAGACAAAAATCATGTATTGCAACAAGGGAGATCCAAACTGGCATAGTGAGTATGGTTAAACACCAGCCCAGAGAGGCTGCAGAGATCTTCTAAGCTCAGCTAGTCATGTCCCTGGGCACCTCAGTGGGAAGTTGGCCCATCTTCCAGCAGGAGGCTGGACTTGGTGACCTCCAGCCTGCCTTGTTTTGTGATTTTCTGCACTGGTCTGAGCTGCTGATTTCAGCTGGGTCTCTGCCACAGGAGGCTGTTCAGAGATGCACGGTTGAGTGGGGAAGGAGAGACCAATGTGATGAATTAACCGTATATAAGGAGGATTTCTGGGTGAAGTTGAGAAGAATCTCGCTGTCAAAGATTGCACATACTGCAGTGAAACTCCAGCGTGGCCAAACAGGGTGGGTATGGGGACTCCAGAGAAAACTTGCAGCTACTAGGATGACCCCACGAGGAACCCAGGGCTCACTCTGGACATGGGAGAGCTGTATCAACTCATCCCGCCTTGCGATCAGAAGCCGTTTAGGAGAGATTTTGTGTTGGTAATTGTTTTCTGTATTGTTGAAAGCAGATTTAAAATGCAAGTCTATTGCAAGAGTTTTTTTGATATTTATTGTTCTAATTTAGTTGACAAATTGATGCTACTATAAAGTCAATGTTCTGTTAAATCTAGTTTGCTTGAAACAATACTTTACAGGTGAAACACTAGAATAATTGAAGTGTTCATGCCTGTTATGCTGCTTAAAGTGATTCACCTGCTTTTGAATGCATTCAGCAAGATTTACTTTAATACCCAGTGTCATACAATAGAACATTTCAGGACAATCTGCATATTTAAAATGCTGTAATTCTGTTTGGCAAGTAAGGGCTAACAGAACGGCAGTGCACGCGCTCTCGAAGCCTGATGTCTGTAAAACACCCTTCTGGAGCCCGGTTTGTTGGTGGGGTGGTGGGGTGGCCTGGAGACACCGGCAAGGTTCAGTGCTGCTGGGTGAGTCCACAACCTTGGTTCCTGGAAGCATTTAGAAAATATACTTAATTAGAAGTATTGTTAGCAATATACTTAAAAACCTGATTTGGATTTGCTGACATAATAGATTTATGTCATCTGTAGCATGCATTTTATTTTAAAATTGCACTATACGCCCCAAGTACCTTTATTTGTAAAGATGTGAAGGAAACACAGGACGAAAATCAGAAGATTTAAGTCTAGCTTTAGACTGAGTACTGGTGATTTATACTGGTAGTGGTGATTTCTGTGCTTAGAAGATGAAGAGTTCTAAATCTATATCTTATCGTAACAATATTGGGTCAGAAAACATGAACCCCATCTAGGATAAAAAAAAACACAACCTTTTTGCCTCTTACAAGAAATAGTATTATTGCAAACTTGAAGTATAGAGAAAACCCATTATTGCCTCCAAGGTGGTATGCCATCTTAATAAGACTTATCTTCAAGAGAAGAAAAAATGTACTTTTCAAATCCCACATGCATTATAAACCACCACTTACAAAACCTTTGTTCTAAAGTGCTGGCAATTTTACCTGGGGCAGACATTTGGCTGCATTTAAAAGGTCTCCACAGGATACAAGTAAATCTAAGGTGAACTATAAAGACCTATGGATATAATGAAATGTAAAGTTTTTGTTTTTCCAACTTTTTGTCATTTTTTTTCCTTTAAAACAATGTAACTTCCATCCTACTTATACAACCTTAGTTTATACTTAATATCATATTTGAAGAGAGAAACCGGTAGTGAAAAGACTAAAATAATGTTTTTTCAAGAAATATCATTAGAAAACATAGCGCTATGACAATTAAAGCAAATAGAGAATTGAAGTAAACTAACAACATAAGCAGTAAGATGTTTGGGTCATGAGCCAGAAAAGCCCATCTGGCATTCCCAGCGATAGCATGAACAAGAGCTGCCACCTTTTATTGCACATTGATAAGGTCTGGTAACTGCTGGATTGTTCCACCTGAATGCAAAATTGGAGTCATAGCGGGTAATGCTGAATCACAAGTAGTGATTCATGCACCAGAAGAATAACATTACTGGGCGCATGGCATTTCCAGTTAGATTAGGTCCACTTTGCTTTGTAAAACTGGAAATCGAAATTCTACAACCAAAGTGTTTATTTGAGATAAAACAAACAAACAAACAAACAAACAAAAAAGGGACTGTTTATGCAAAAATAGATTCAGTTCTTGAGACATATGATTGGCTGTGGTGTTCATGATGAGCATCTCCACAGGTTTAATGTAAAGTGAAATCCTACTGAAAACAGGCATGAGGTAGCTGAGCACAGATGTATTTTCATAGAAACATAGAGTCATTCAGGTTGGAAAAGACCCTTAGGATCATTCAGTCCAACCATGAACCCCAATCTTAAAGTTCTCCCCTACACCATATCTCCCAACACCACATCTAAATAAATGATTCTTAAACGCATTCAGGGATGGTGACTCTACCACTTCCAGGGGCAGCCTATTCCAGTGTCTGACCACTCTTTCTGTGAAAAATTCTTTCCTAATGTTCAGCCTAAACCTATGGTGTTTTAGCTTGAAGCCATTCCCTCTCATTCTATCGCTAATTATCTGTGAGAAGGGACCGGCACCAACCTCTCTGCAGTTCCTTTCAAGTAGTTGCAGACAGTGATGAGGTCTCCCCTCAGCATCCTCTTCCTCATGCTAAACAAGCCCAGCAACTTCAATCACTGTTCATAAAATTTACTGTCCAGGCCCTTCACCAGCTTCATTTCCCTCCTCTGCTCCAGCACCTCGATATCTCTCTCATGCTGAGGGTCTCAGAACTGGACACAGTACTCAAGGTGTGGCCTCATCAGTGATGAGTACAAGGGGACAATCACCTCTCTACTTCTGCTGGTCACGCTATTTCTTATACAGGCCAGGGTGCCATTGGCCTTCTTGGCCAACTGGGCACACTGCTGGCTCATATTCGGCTGTTTGTCAATCAGAACCCCCAGGTCCGTTTCTGCCAGGTAGCTCTCCAGCCTCACTTCCCCAAGCCTGTAGAGATGCGTGGGGTGTTGTGGCCCAAGTGCAGGACCTTGAACTTGACCTTGTTGAAGCTCATACCATTTTCATCGCACTTGTGACAAATGCAGCCCAGGAGGAGTTTGCAAGCACTTTCCTCCACCTCCAGTGACCTGGATTTTATACAGGACAAAGCTCGAGTGAGGGATTTTTTTCTGAGCATCTGAGCAGTTGGAGATAATGCCTGGAAAATGAGGTTTTAAGATTCGGCTCTTCTTTAACTTGGTTTACAAAGTCATGTTAGGATGATGCTGATATTGCCTTTACTAGAATTTTACATGTAACTGGCAAACACCAAACCTTTTCCTTATGCAGACAAGGCCTAACTCCTGAATTACACCCCACAATTAAGATCGCACCAGTCACTCTTAAAAACAATAGAAACCTCCATGTAATTTTGTTAGAGTTGAGAGATTTCAGTGTAGTAACTAGGAGAGCTAAGCTTAGTACCAGAGTTTAAAAAAAATAAAAAAAATAAATAGAAGGTGCCAGAAGGGTTTCCCTTTTTTTCTTTACCTTTTTCCTGGCATGTATTAGAATGCCTCTCAGTCTTTTATACCTAGGAGCAGAGGTTATAATAATGGCTTTAAATGTGTAATCTTGTGCAATAAAACCCCTGCCATTAATGCAAGGTTAAGTATCTGATTTTTAAACCTATGAAGGTCAGAAAAGTAAGGAGATAAAATTACCTATGCAATTTAGCTTGGAAGCTTGAAGTGTTAAACAGAGTTTACAACTGCAACCCTTTAGTGGAGGGGCATCTCTCCCAATAGTATGAAAAACATCTTTTTAATGACTTAATGGTTCTCTGATCAGTAAGAAGAGAAATCAATCCCAAGCCGAGGCAGGACCGTGCAGCATGGAGCCTGCGGTTCCTCAGGGCCAGGCAGTCGTCAATCCTGTTCCCTCTCCACTCGCCTCCCAGGAGCATGAGTTTATGAGACTCCCCTGCAAAGTGGAATACACAACTGGGCACTGGCTCCATTCTCCAGACAGAGAAGAAAAAGACCTCTTCCATCAATTCATCAGTTTTCAGCTTCAGGCTGCTGCTCTCTGGTGGGATTTCTTGTACCATCCTAGGCAGGAGTCTGAAATAGCAATTGGAGAATGCTTGCACAATACAGACCACTTATTTTTGAAAGGTAACAACCTGTCTTATCCAATGTTTTTACAGTGTCTATTAAAAGACCAAATAGAAAATTTTCTTCTTTTTCACTTTTCTCCCATTCCTTTGGACCTTTATGAAGTCCAGTTAAATTATTCAGTCTCAGAATCCCCCCTGACAATTGGCCATATCACAGAATCACAGAATCATGGAATGTTTGAGTTTGGAAGGGACCTTTGGAGATCATCTATTCCAACCCCTCTGTGGGTTTTGCCACCCTCCTAGTAAAGAAATCTTTCCTTAAGTTGGCTAATTGAATTTATTGGGTTTTGAACCTGATCTTGGTAAGCAGCATGATTCCTACCTGTTACTCTCTTTCTCGTGTGATGTTCTTTGTCTATAATTCTGTCATAATACCATACACAAGAAGTTTTGCAAAAAGTTTTGTAGTTACTTCACTTGCAGCGAGTCCTGCTACAGCAGTATTTAAAAACAGAGAACTAGGTGAAAAACTCTCAAAGGATTCATTTTTTCGATTTTAGTTTCCTTTTAATCAAGCTTTCTTCTTCCTCCCTTGAAACTTAGTCTCCTCTGACGCTTGGCACATGCTGCAGAAATATTCCCCAAAATTCACATCAGCTCAGTGAAAACTGCACCAAGGCCCACATCGCAGCCAGCCTCCAGGAACTCGTGGCCCATCTACGATGGGTGCCAGTTGTTTGAAATGAGACAAAATTCAGCATGAATTTAGTCTCAGTCAGACATGAATTTTAGCTCTGCTGAATTAATATCCCTAAAAAAAGTGTGGGTAATTGATGTGCTAATTTGATGAGTACCAATTGGATGCGAGCTCTTGAGGAAGCTCAGCCAAGGACTCAGCTTATCAGAGGAGGGAAGCTGCAATTATATAGAAATAATTTCATGCCCCATGGGTGTTGTTTGCAATTGCTGCTTTTCCTTGTTTTTTTTTTCCTTTCTTTCCTTCTCCTGATGTCACCAGAATCAGCTTGTCCTCACCCATCTCCTTCTTCAGCCTCTTCCCTTCCCTTTTCACACGTCTGGTTTTGTATGCCCACCTCCTTCATCCTTGTCACTGCAAATGACAAGGACATGTGCTGAAGCACGAAGGAAGGACCTCTTCTTTCCTGGGTTCTTGCACACATTATATTCATGCCAGAGCTTTTGTTTGCTGGTTACCTCATGGCAGCTCACATATTGGTAAACAATAATTTGGACAATCTCAAAAAAATTGTTCCGGGCTACAGATGTTAGTTGTTTTGCTGGAAGACTATCAAAAATAGCAGGGAAGATAACTGTTGCCAGACTGGATGATCATGTGCCAAGGATTAATTTTCACTCCTAGCAAAACTCAAATTCAGATCAAAAGAATCAGGATTTTGCTTCGTATATGATTTAACGGCAGAGGGGTTCATAGGCATTTAATTCACAAGGCTTGATGGGGTACTGAGACATGGATGATTCAACACTGATGGTGAAGAATGTGTGAAAAATACTGGAGGCAGCCATGCCCATAACTGGCCTGGTTCACTGCTATTCCTTACCTACGAGTGATGCTTCTGCAGGTACTGATGCAGCAGGTAATGGTGAGATACCTAGAGGACTGGAAGACCGTAAGGGATTTATTCTCTATTAATTCTTCTCATGAGGTTATCTTTTTAAAGGAAAGATTTCCAAAAGAAGGGAAGATCTTTATATATCTTAATAATGGAAGTTATTGAAGTATAGAACATTCTAATGTGCTTTTGGAAGGTTTATTGAAAATTTGTGGCAGATTTAGGTTTAAAATTGATACTTTCTCTCCCTTTATCCTAAACGTGGTCTCATGCAGTTCTGACACAGTCTTTTTGAGTCAGCCCTATGAATATGGGATGCTGGCGAGGTTCGTCCAAGATGGTTATGCTGTTATCTCATTCCTACAATGTGTTGTGCCTCCACCTATGGTAACGAGACATAGCTGTGTTGATTGGGAAAGGAAATAAGTCAGAATGGGTGCTAATCTTTAAAAAAATATATTAAAAAGTTAAAAAATCCTGGCAGGAGAACAACTTATTTGTCAATAGTCTGACCACTCTCTGTCCCTCAGTTCAAGCGAGATGTTGTCAGATTACTACTACATAAAAATCTATTTATAGAAAGCCAAGCAGAAGAATGCTTCACACCTAACAGAGTGTTTCCCAAAAGGCAGCTTCCTTCAGTTGAGCCTTGAGCCTGATCCCTCTCAAATAAAAAACCCCAATGTATTCAGCTACATGGAATATTACTTACCTTGTTGCATAGGAAGGCTGAAAAGATGGTGTCGGTAAAGTTATTGGAGGTAGTAAGAACAAAATTAATATAATAGGTGGAAAGATATAATGGTTCATGGAAAATCCATTTATTGTGTTAAAGGGCTTGTTTGTAGTTGTTAAGCTTTTCCCCAGAATGGTTGAAGAATGCGTCATAACCTATATATATTTTTTTTTTTAAGTGCAGTACCTGTATGGTATATTCACAGTCTCTTTATCTCTACAAAGCCTTAGACTACATAATAAAGTAAAATAACCTTAAGAAAACATAGTTTTATTTTTTTGTTCATTTGTCTGAGGTCAGAGCATTTGTATTAAAATCAGAGAGGCAGGGATAAATAGCCATGCCTCTTAGAGCTGTGTTTTATATTAATAATGGCTATATTAGCAGATTTCATAACGCTTTTAACATATTTTTTTTTGCCAGAATTGTCTGTCATAAGCCTGTACCTGTGCTTAAAGTGTCTATTCTGTATGTTAAACAAGTAGTTTCAGAATTGTGTGACAGATATGCAAGTCCTATATGATAATGGACAGAGAGTTTCGGGAAAGGAGAAATTGAACATTATGTGTTTTATTGGAGCTTTGTGAAGTTGCAGACTTCAATTTGCTACAAACCAGTGGAGCTAAACCAATGTTCACAAAGATGGGAAATTTTAGAGAAGTAAACCTATGGTGTTTTTTTTTCTTTTTTTTTTTCCTCCTACCTCTTGCTGTCTTAGAGGTTAAAACTCTGTAATACTTTATGCTAACAATAGGCTTTATTGCACAGACTTTGTAGTATTTCAGACTACTGTTGCATTATACTGCTTTATTTTAGCATTGATGCTCGATGCCAACTTCCAGATCAAGGAGTTCTGAAGGAGCAGTGAATTTTACACCTCAGTAGTATCTTCTTCTGCTGTTAATAGGTTGTATTAGACATAAAACCACAAGATGCTAAAATGAACTCAAGGTTTACTGATAATTCTTTCCTTCAGCACAGGTAGAAAGTGTGTTAACCACTGTAATAACTTAAAAGATGTGTTGTCTCATTATCATTGTAAATGCCTCCTAAAGTAGAACTAAAAACGCCCTACCTGTCTTTCATTAATTTGAAACAAAATAAAATTATGAGAAAAAATACCCCAAACTTTTTAGTAGGCCACTATCTGAAATATCATGTATTTAGACTGGCTTCCTTAGCATTAAATTCTTGCTTTTAAAGTTGAAAGCAGTGGTTTGTCAGAGTCTAGCTTTGCATTTTTAATGCCCCAAACTGTAAAATAGACTGTACAACCTCAATGAAACAATTTAGAAATAAGGGGAAGTATGTTAATGTGAATATAATCACATTAATTGTAAATTGAACAATTATTCATTATTATGACACTTATGTCATGCGAGATGAATGCTGAATGTTATCCCACCATGTTAGCAGTGACAATAGTATTTACCTTCCACATAACCTCTTACTTATAAAATAATAAGGCTGTCCAACTACTAGAAAATAATCAGATTTTAAGTAGCACAGCTCTAGAAATTAAATTCAATAAATTTTCTATCTGTCTATCTGTGTTTAACTGTTTTCTTTCACATAACATAATAGATGAAGTTCAGTTAATGAAAATGATGTACTAATCTGGTAAAACACCACCTCATTTTTAAAGCTTTTCTTGCTTGCAAAGATTGACTTTTTAAGGAGAAAAACTTCTGTCAAGTATCCCAACTAATTGGAAAACTGTACTTGTGATCTAGTGTGATAGAAAATAGTCAAGACAGCGGAAGGTCTCTAAGGGATGTTGAAAAGTAACAAGCCCTGCTTGTGTGGAGCTGACAGCTGCACTTAAAATTCAAAAGATTAGCAGATAATACTTTATTACTCTGTCCTGATTATCATAACTCTGCACCTTATTGATATATTTTTAGTGAAGCCTGCAAGAACTGAAGTTTTTAATGTGCCTCACCCCTTCCTTATTTACTTCTTTATCTACATCTCACTCTCCCTTGTATCTCCAGCAGAGGTTATTTCCACAATCTTTCCTCATCTTGCAGACAGAGTTAGTACCATTTCTTTTTCTTTTTAGCTATCAGAATTTAATCAGAGAAGGTGCTTGAGTGAAGAAAGGGAAATCTACTCAGTGCTCAGAGGTCGGGTGCCAGATTTATGGTAGACTGCTTGCAGTCTGACTCCGGCCCCTTCCTGAGTCCACACAGCTCACCAGCTGAGACAGGGATCCTATGGAAAAGTGTGATCCTGTAATTAAAGCCCATACCGCTCCGTTTATGAGGGTATTGTTAAGGTTTAAAGGATAAGTATCAGCCTGGCATTATCTGACACTGACAGCCTGACACAGAAACTTTTTGAAGATAAATGGCATGCTTTTAGGAGAAAAACGAGTCGTAAGCATTGTCTCAGTAGATGTTGATACAGACTACTGCACTTGCAATCCTGATTCTCTTTTTGCCATTGCAGTAGTGGTTGCCTTATCTGACAGACCCATGCTGTCGGTGCCTGCAGTGGGGAGAAAGGGCTTGTGGGACCTGGTGCCACCCAGAGTGGCTTTGTGTTCAAGGCTTTGGCCAACCTGGCTGAGCCTGGGACAAAATAACTCTTGTCAGGTTATAGAAACATAGAATCACAAAATGGTTTGGGTTGGAAGGGACCTTAAAGATAATTGAGTTCCAGCCCCCTTGCTATTGACCTCCCGCTAGGCCAGGTTGTTCAAAGCCCCATCCAACCTGGCCTTGACCACCTCCAGAAATGCAACCTCCACAACTTCTTCGTGCTATGAAGAGGATTCTGAGCAATGCTCTTGCCTGATGCTATGGGCCATCCCGTCCCAGTCACTGGCAGGAACGGTTTGCCCTTCCAGTTCCTACAACTGTGTCCTGGGAGCTTGAGGGGCTCCAGCAACTTGGAAAACTGGAGACAAACCTACAGACATTTGTGTTTCCACAAACCCCGATCCTGGTAGCCAAGGGCCTGCGGGGCGCAGCAAGGAGCTCCTCTGCCTTCTCACCCTTAGTGCATCAGAAATTTCCAATTAGGCCTCCTGCAGAGTTCTGTAAGTACAAACCAGAGTTTCCATGGAAAATAATATCCCACAGGCAAATTAAGTTGTGCTGCACTGACTTAATGAACCTGCGTTATCGAATGTTCCTTGTCTGTGTCTGCTCCCTCAATATGCCTTCTGCTGTATGGAAACACCAACAAAACAGGCTGCTTTTACTCCAAATAAAGCTTGACAGGTTTAAAAATGTCAGTGTTGGGTAGGAAGCAAAAAAATCCCAATGCAGCTCATCAACAGCTGGGTTTTGCGTGAAGGTTTCTGCCAACAGCACGCGCTACCCATGGAAATGAGACTGCTCAGTCTCTTCATAAATATCCAATAAGCTATAATGTCATCAGTCTTCCTAAAAATAAAATATTAAACACTGTAAATGGTATTTGACCTCTATTACTGTGTCTGGAGGATTAAGAACGCTCCGTTTCCAAGCGGTGTGCTGTCGCCCATGCCCCCAGCCCATGCTGTGTATTTGTGGTTCAAGCCTGTGGCAGGAGACACCAGGGAGGAGGACAACCTGAGCCAGCACTGCCTTTCCTATGTTGTAAGCCCGGCACTTCTCTGTGCTTTCAGTTGTGGCTTAGAAATTGTGTTGGAAATACTGAGAATGTGCTATTGTGACAGCTCCAGACATTATCAACAACATGATATCAAACTGCATTCCAGCAGCTTCACTTTAAGTTTTTCAGAGATAATGTTTTTGCAAGACTATTTTTAAAATCTATACTTACAGTTCCCTTCTGAGCACTGATATCATGTGTTTCAAAACAAGGATGAATCTGCCATGGAGAACTGCCATATTTTTCTTTAACAGCCAATAAATAATGTTTTGTGCTGCTGAATGAGCGAAGCTGAACCAGTGCCTTAAGTTATTTGAGAGCACAGGATTATTATGGACTAATGTGCCCATTGTCATTTCCATCAGAATATCCATCATACTTCCATTTTGAAATCAAAGATAAGGAGCAAAGAATATCTGGCTCTAGGGCTTTGATTTTCAATGGGATCTGCCTGAAGAAAGAGAAAAACAATGAGAAGATGGATGATAGAAGATTTAGTTTCTATCTGTACATAGCCTGGTTACTAACAAAGAGATGAATAATAGTCAACATGAATTTATTATGAAAAAATCATGTCAAACCAGTCCTTTTCTGAGAAAAGAGCTACATATCTTAACTTTTGCAAATATGTTGGAACTTTTTTCCTAAGTCAGCTGCAGAAACCTGGTCCCGTTGTATTTGCCCTGGGGAGAGGAGGGAGCAAATCTGCAGAGTTACTGACGGTTCACAGTAACTGTGTGGACACATTTTGCTCGTGAGGCTCCGTGACAGCCTGTTTTTACTAGTGAATAGGGTAGTAGAACAGAGACACTTTCTACAAAACTTTCAGGTAATACGCAGCTGCAGTGGACTGCAAGTCAATTTAGGGTTAGGATTCAAGATGAATTTAATAAATTGGAGCAGTTGTCTGAAAAAACAGGATGCTGTTCCGCCATGGCAAGTACAACATACCACACTCAGCAGGAATAATTAGCAGCCTGCCTACCAGATGGGCAGATGGCATTGTTGTAAAAAAGCATATAGAGGATTTTAGTGTATTACAGAGAAACTATGAGTCAATAGTGTCTTGCTACAGAGAAGTCAAAAAGCATTCAGGAATATATAAAGAAAAGTATTCCATTAGTGCTAATGCTGCCTGGCACCAAAAGGCCTCGGCTTTGTCCCTCAGACAAGGGAACTGGACCTCAGGAAAGGTCTTGACTGTTAGAGAAGTGGAGAGCAGAGCAGTGAGAACCATCAGCAGTGTGGAAACACAAGGGGGAGTGAAAAGCAGGATAGTATAAAGAAGAGATGAGAAGTAGTCTTAAAATGACCAAGAAAGGTTGGTGCAAGGTAAGGGACTTTTCTGGCATAATGCCTCGCTTGGTTATGAAGGATAGGGAAACTCCACTTTTAATTGTTAATCCCTTCTTCAACTCAAAAGCAGGCTTTTACCTATTCTCTGCTATGAACAGTATATAGGAGAGAAGTGATAGGTACTGAGATGTATTTAGTGATAGTAAAAATATTACAAAAATAGGAAATGAGTCCTTTTACCCATATATCATATAAGGCTTTACATTCTGAAATCTCAGATTGGCTGGAAAATTTATTTCTGTTCTCTCATTTTGAGGATGGATTATATAATCAAATATATATTTTTTTCCTTTTCCTTATATATTTTGGTCCAAGTTCATTCCAATTTTTTTGTGTTCTGAGCTAGCATATTTTCTTCACTGAAAATTGTTTACATGATTAGAAAGATAAAATGTAAATATTTCCATTTCCTTGATGGTAATTTTATAAATTATGATAAAGCATACAGTACTATTAAACTAATTTTTGGGAAATCTAAAGGTCAAGTTTGACCTGACTGTCTCTGAGTTATACATTATTTAACCTATAAGCTACTAATTAAAAAGTAAGTGCATTGTGCCCAATAAATGTCCAGTTGGATTTGTGTTCTCCAGTAGTTACTTCTATCAAAGAGAAGTAAAATATCATTTTATAATTTTAATGGAAGAGTATTATTTAATAATGGTTTAGCTTTTGTCTTCGATAATTCTTGCTGTAATTCTGTTAATGTAATCTCTGCTTAGTTTATATGACATATTCAATAATAACGCTGTGCTTTTCAATAAAAATACACTGAGTTCTGGCCTCTAATCCAAATGGCTACTAGACATCTTTCTAACTTGCAAATAATTTCAGGTCTTTTGTTTTGCTATTATGGACAGTTATAAGCTCTCCTTTTCTCTGTGGCTTTATAAAAATCTCCAGCCATAACCTTTTGAAATCCAAGAATTTCTCTCTTTTTGAGGGTTTACTTGCTTGTTAGTCCACTTAAGCTCTTGAGTTGGAATACTGAATAGTTCCCTTTCCCTGTATGCATTCTGGAGAGCCCAAGGAGGAAATGCAGATGGTTTTTAGGTAGGTCAGCTCATGCACACTGAGTGTTTGCTTAACGTGCTACACCTTGGTTAGAGTATATTGTGGCAAGAACATCTGTAGCTGAAACTCTGGCACGGATAAGGTGGTGTAGCAAAGCATGTTGAGGGGCTACAGGGAGCGGTGGAAAAGCGAGGAGCTGGAAGTGCTTTTGGCCTGGCTTCAATAGGGCAGGCAAAGCATACGCATCTCAGGGCAGCTGTGGAGTCAGAGGGGATCCTGTTTTCCTTCAGGCATCTCCCTTTGTGTCTATAAGGACTATGAGACTGTTTGATCTTGAGAAATCTTCAGCTCAAAATTAGCCAGAAAACTTTCTGAACTCCAGCTTAATTTAGTTTGCTGTTGTTTTAAGTGTTTTTTTCCCCCCACATTACTGTTAGTAATTTTTTACAAAACTTTGCTCAGATGGGAGCTACTCCAGCAGCGCACTGCAAATCTGTGAACACACCTAACTTGCATAAAATTGAGGATATTGCAGGTGCCCTCTCTTAACTAGGAAAATTTAAAGCTACTGACTACAAATCCAAGCGTGAAATGTTCCCAAGTGGAACTCTGCACCTCCTGTGGCCTTTTCTCCTTCGTCTGAATTTAGCCCTCAAGTGTACAGATGCATCTTGCTGTGTCCTTGTGCCCAAAGGCAGGAGTTAGCCTCCAGCATCCAGGCAAAACACTTGCTAGTGGTCTCACTCGGTAACAGATTGCAGTTCTGCAGTTGCCAGTACAACATTAAAATTGTGGATTAAGATTTCTTTTTGTGGACACAAAACACCACACAAGCATCAGGAGCGGTTTGTAGAGAGTGTTGGACTGCTGGGATGGATGAAACTCTTCAAGTGCAGGTACAACTTCTCACACATTTATGGAATATTTATTATTTCCCAGATTGCTCGCTAACTGATATGAGTGGGCAAATGCATTTAGGTTCAT
Source organism: Thinocorus orbignyianus (assembly GCA_013400375.1). Taxonomy (NCBI): domain Eukaryota; kingdom Metazoa; phylum Chordata; class Aves; order Ciconiiformes; family Thinocoridae; genus Thinocorus; species Thinocorus orbignyianus. The sequence goes on from VXBW01006525.1 coordinate 3,906,717, forward strand.
ACTATAACTAAGGTAATTAAAATGAGTTTAAAATAGCTTAAACTTTGCTACCTAAATAGTGTTCAACATTACTTATTTGATATAATATGCTCTTTTCTTTTTTTGATATAGTGAGACAAAACTGAAACCAGCATCTTTAGAAAGGAAAGACAGTGTTCTTGTAAGAGCATCACTCTGGGACTTCAGAGATTTATATTCAGGTCTTAGTCCTGAGGGTGTTTTGGAACAGGCTTGTTCTGGCTTTGTAGAACCAGCTGCTAGGAAAACCATAGCCTCTAGAAAGCTCTGTGAGGTGCCTCTACTCTCCTGTTGACCTACTGGAAATTCTTCTCTTCCTCCAACCCTCTCAGGCCACTGAAGTCTCTCCATCTCCCTCCTCCTTGGTCTCTTGGAGTATCTCAGTCGGCTTCCTGCTGTTGACAGTGGAGGGATCGTTGAATTTGGCAAAAGCATCTTGTCAGACCTGTGGAAGGTCCCTTGCCTTGTTACATCTGATTTCTTCACTTGTCAGGTGTTTTTCATTCGTCCAGTTCTTGCACATAGATTGCAGAGAAATTGTGTATTTATATAATACTCAGCTCAGGACTTGGACTTTGAAAACCTGGGTTCAAGTCCCTATTCAAATCCCATCACTCTCTGTTGTCATGACTTGTCCTGTCACAGCTCAGTAGAAAATCCATTTTCCTTATTCCAGTACCGTCTGCTTTGTGAAAAGTTTCAGGAGTGTTTGAAGTGGAAGAACAATTTAACATCTCTTCTTGGCCCTCTTCAGCACTAGTTTATTTTTGTGTTGAAGCCTGGGTATATACAAGTGCAGTTCTCTTCTGCTTAACCTGTAACATTTCCAAAAGTTAAGGCATGAACCGTAGATTCATGTACTTTTTAGTATCTACAGATCAACTATATCCAGTTACTCCTTGGTCTTTAATTTGGTTCTCTCAGTTATTTAAAACCAAAATAGGTACTATGATTATACAGAATTTACAAACATTTTCACTGATAGATTCCCTCAGTTTAAGATAGTGCGCGTGCAGACCCTTCATGATCAGTATTTTAACTTATTTAAACTTATTTAACTTATTTAAAAAATAATTTTTTCTTCACATTTTCTTGTTTAGACTGCAATCCACTTGATAGGCCTATAATAATTTCCTATTTTTTTTTATGTAAACATTCCTCATCTTTCTTTTTTAATCCAGGTAGTCCCCAGTGTAATAGTGACTAATTTAGATCTTATCCACCCCACTGCCCCAGCTCCTTTCTACTGCTGCTATAATCTTGCTCAGGTTCTGTTCTGGGTTTTTTCTGTTCGTTTTTGTGTTGATTTTTTCCCAAGACCATGTGACTCAAAAGTCTCTCCCAGTTTTTGCTACCTTGAGACAGAGATTGGCTTTCTTTTGTTTACTTTAGATTCATTCCTCTCCTATTCTATTTTTGTCAGGAAAGGGTAATCAATATTCTGGGCTTACTCTGTAATATCTATATATCCTTGTGTCACTACTAATCACTGTGCTTTTGTCTTGTTCAGATACCACCCAATTTATTACATTGTTTTATTTTACAGTAGCCCGAACCTTGCATAATTTCAATAACTGATGGTTTTCCACCTTGATCTTCCTAGCTACAGTCTGTAAAACCATTCTGTTTAGCTCATTGCTTATGCCTTGACTCGCATCTTTATTCTCAAACGTTTCCAAGTAAAGGTTACAAAAATAGGTTTTCCTATATATGAAGAAATAGAGAATAAAGCCAAGTTTGGATTTCATTTCATGTGAATAGTGCTTTGGTAATTTCTGTCTCCTGTAGGAACTCTGCTATTTCTTCATGTCACTTTCCTTCATGAACCCCCAGTCTTCTTCCATAATTTGGTCTTGTAAAGTGATGGCAGGTCGTAGCTGTCAAGGGAAAAGGATTGCTTGGTGCACAAGGGCATAAGCTTTTAAAAGGGTTTTAATAGCAGGAGAAAGATTTTTAAATGGTCTCTGTATAAAAGGGCAAACGAACATATTACTTTGATAGTGGCTTGTGGTATTAAACAGATAGGCTGGTTTATGCCTAAACGCATATTACACCCATTTTTTTTTTCTTGGTACCCATACTTAGTTAAAATGTGAAATAAACAAGCCTGGTGATCACAAAGACTTGGATCTTCTTTCTCGAAAACATCATGTTAATAAACTCCTTGTTGACTCTCAGAAGCTTGGTGCAGAGTACAGGGAGAGCATGCAGCTTTTGGTAATAGGGTATATCGAGTTTTGCTACACCCTTATGACAAATCTGTCTTACACCTGACACGAACTCTGACAGCACTAACAATCCAATAAATCAGTCATGGGCAATGCGTGCCGAAACCTGCTTTGGGGGAAAAAAAAGAAAGGAAAAAAGGGGATCCCTTAGGAGCAGACCAGGAGTATGTTGCTTTCTTATTGGGGCTCTAAGGCAAAACTGATTAAAAGCCTCTATTCTCTCAGTAAACTTATCACAACTTATTCCCCTCTTCCTGTTACAGTACAGTTACATGTCTAGATGGAAATAATTTCTAAACAGGGAAAAAAATAAAGTTTTAATCAGGTGTCAAAGAAATCAGCTGGGAAATTAGCTGATCCTACCAGGAACACTGAGAAAAGTAAAATTTTGAAAGCAAAGTTCATATAAAATTTTTCGACAAAATTGTCATCCTTAGGATAAATTTTTTTTCTGTTTCAGAGTGAGATTTTGTCTAGTTATTTTGTTTTTCTTCCTTGTGTCACGGTTTAGCCTCGGNGTGGAATAGCTGTGCTGGATAGAGACAGGGGAGAATCAACCCCCTCCCTGCTGGAAACCAGGACACCTTGGAAGCACTTTTCATTTTTCGATTAGTCTTACTAGAGGGGCTTCTCCAAGCCAGTTTAGCTGCAGAGTTTGGGGAGGTGTTAAGTAATCTAGCAAATGGGAAGGTAATAAGAGAACTGGCTCTGGCACAGAGGAGGGAGAGAAGGAAGTAATTATTTTCAACTCTGAAGAGCTCAACTAACACATCTAATTTGGAACTGAGCTGCCTGTGACTCTGCAGAGGTAGAAAAGAAAGGCACCTGTGGTCCATTTGTGTTTCAGTTCTTACAAATAGAAGCAACATGGAAGAGAGAGTAACATCTATCTATGTCCCATGAGGCAGAGACCATCTTCCTTTCCAAACCTGCCTTGCAGGTGCCCAGGGATCAGTCCACAGCTCCCCTTCCCAAGCACATTGGAATCTTTCTCTGAATAAATGAACATTCATTTTGGATGTGGCAGCTCCTACTCAGAGCTCCTGAGCAAACTTCAGTTTGTTGAAGTCTAAATGGTGGTCTCAGAGGTATGTATTGTTATGCGGGCCATGAGTATTCTTTTATGTCCTGCTCCTTCTCCAACTGATATTAATGTTAAGAAATTAATTGAGCTTAAAGATGTAGTATTAAGCCCACAGAGCATGTCACACTTTACAGCTTTTGTAGTTAAATAATTTAAAGTGAAAATAATTATATGCATAGTTCTATGTGTGTTTATTTACGTATATGGAGTATTGCAAAGTATTTCTCACTTGGGATGTAGGGTATAGGTTGGCAGACCCTCTCCATGTGTCATCAGCTTGAATCAAGCCCCAAAATATTCTCGTTTCCATCCATCAACTGCTGCTTTTTTTTCAGTGACCCATGCGGAAGAGGGTTTTCTGGCAGGCTGAGTGTTAAATACACATTGAGACTACCAATTCACACTTCTCTGCCCCATGGATGGTCTCCCCAGGACAGGATTAGCAGCTTCTGCTGTTGAGCTGCTGCTTTACCTGGTTAGAGACAAACCAAGGAATGACACCTGCAGGCCCCAAAAGCAGTACATTTCTGGAGCAAGGCTGGTCATTCTAAAAGGAATTAAGACATAATATCTACCTTCCTATTCTGCAGGGAGTACATGCACTTCTCTCAACTTACATAGCATGTTCTATCATGAGAGAAAAAAAAGCCCTTTTAAAATGAAAATGTTATTCATCCAGCTGGAATTCTGAACAGCATGGCTATTTTTCTGTTAAAAGCGTTTTCTTTGCTTCATAGCAATTTCTAGGAGGTTTTCTGCTAAGGTACCGTGGAGATACACGTTTGTGCATGCAACCATCTGTGCAATGAAGCATATAACCTGACCCATGTTTTTGGCAAAGGTTAGTAATGTTAGAGAGTGGGCACAAAAATTAATTCCTTATTACAGTTTCCTGCTTTCTAGACAGAAAAGCGTTAGTGGCATCTTTTCTCTTGAAAAAAAGACAAAGCCAATGAAAATTCAAAAAGAATACAGCCAGGACCTTTATGTGTAAGTGTCCACATGAATGAATATTATAAACTGGGGATGAGTTAAATCTGGCAATGATTGTCCCTTTGGAAAGGCTTACATTAAGCAAAAATCCCAAACATCCTCTC
>VXBW01006526.1:0-25384 GCA_013400375.1 Thinocorus orbignyianus
TGCTCAGCACACATTCTGTATCACTTTTCAGATTTTGAATATCATTGACTAGATGTCTGAGGTTTGGAGGGGTTTTCTGTAATGATGAAAAATCTTTTTACTTTAGTTTGTGACTGATACTAACACTATGCTATATGGACCATCTGCCTATTGAATAGATACTACTTTGTGACATGGCTGTATGTTTTTCTCCTCTAAAGGATAAAGCACCTGCTAACTTAAAGTGTATTAAATACACCAATGGACATCAACCATTCAGATCTTTCCTAGTTTGGGAATAAACAGGGCTCTTAAAAACAGTATGTTGACACCAAACTGCTACTAAGAACAAAGAAAACCCATAGATTACCATTAAAGATTAAGTAAGAATATTATAAAGACAATGAGATTTTCAGACAGCTTGCTGATTTCTAAGATAGAAGAAACTTATCAACCAATTATTAATGTTCCTCAATGACAGTACACAGTATAAGCTACAGTACAATTATGTTCCATGAACATGAAAGCTTAGTAAATCAGTCTAATAAAGCACTGATCAAAACAATTTCATAAACACCTTCAGTAGTGCAGATGTATATCATTATTATTCATGTATTCTTGTTCCTTTTTTAGACGTTATCATGCAAACACAATTCCTATCTGTACTGAGTAAAACTGTGACATTTCATAATTTCAAAATATTTTGACGTGTGTTTTTAATACACTTCCACCAAAGACAGTATAAGTGAAATGATTTAAAATATCTGAGTAATACAGATTTATATTTTCAAAAAGCAAACATTTAAGAATCTGACTTACAGTGATCACCACAGGATTTAGCAGTACAAGTGCTAAATTTTGAAGACTTTGAAAAGAGATTGAAGGCTTTAACTATGGTATGGGTAAATATAAGCTAACTCCAGAATTAGTATCCATATGAGCAGGTCATTTCTCCATTTAGGTCAGTTATTCATGCCTAATGGTGTGGTTTAATTACAGGGTTAACTATATAACAGTTTCTGTAGCTTCTACAAAAATATGAAGTGCTCTGCAGGGATAAGGATCTGTGTTGAATAATCCGGCTGGATAAGTCATGACTGCTTCAAAAAAAACCCAAAAACCAAGAAGACTACCAGGGCCAAGAAGATCATTAAGGGACTGGAGCGTTTCTCCTATGAGGAAAGGCTCAGGTAGCTGGGACTGTTCAGCCTGGAGAAGAGAAAGTTCAAGGGGAATCTTATCTATGTCCTTATGTTCAAAGATCAAAACAAGTCCCAGGAAGTTAATTCTCCACAAAGCTCTCTTTGTACAATAACACATTTTGCTTATCATTCTCAAACTAAGGAAGATCTTAGGTGCAATTTTGCAACTTTTTACCTGATAGCTAAGCAGCCTGGCTTCTGGTATATATTTTGCAAGAATTGTGGTTTACTTCTTTGACAACCATCATATTGTGGGGTATGGAGATTGCCCACAAGACTCTATAACCTCCAGTCCCCATCAGACTCATTTTATTTGTCAAACCTTTTACTGTTTTTGCCTCTTTCCCCCTCTATATATCTTCGGAGAAGTTACTCGTGTGTTCCTACCTGGAATATCCTTGATTTTTGTTGGGTTTAGAATTTTATTTTCCTTTCACTGTTTTCTATGGTTTGCTCTATGTAGCTGGGGAGTTCGTTCAGATGCCTGGACCCCAGAATCACCCAAGGTGATTGTCATACATCAAAAACAATGACGAGGCTGAAGTCAGAATAATCCTGGTTGAGCCACGGGCCCAAATAGGTCTTCCTGGGAAAAAAACAGCTGGCTTTCATGGTAGTAAAAATGAGTGATGCTTCTGAAATTTCCTCAGCACAGGAAACACGCACAGGAAGAATTCAGAGAAGACTTGGAACACATAAATGCTATACAAATGCAACTGTCATTTGGTGATGTAACAAGAAAGGCAAGAGTTCAGTAACACATTTATCTCTCTCCAGAAGTTTACCTCATATTGTCATTGCCTTGGTATTGGCATCTTTGACCCCTATAACTCTGCAATACCTCACCTGCAAGCTGATTATTTTGGTCTAATTCATCTATATAATGCTGGCATTATTTTGACTATGCTTAGCATCATACTATCTTAGTATAGACTTGTTTCTTCTATTTCACTATTTCTAAAAGCAACAGCAATCAGGGAAACAGAGTTTGTTGCTCAGATCCTAGAGCTTAGCATGGATTTGACAAGAGAAAGGCCTATCTCCACTCACACACATATGCTAAACAACCAAAGCCATGCATTTCATCATGAATTCATAAGGACTACCTCACTACTTCCAACACCAGCAAAGTCTCAAAGTATTTGGCACTAGCTGGAAATGGCCACAGACATTTTTAGGCTCTGAGGAAAACATTGCAGTTGAGCATGTACTTCGGAATAGAGGCATTCTTATCAGTAAAATTTAACAGTAACATAGGATTTTTCTTCACAGATTGAAATCATTAGCAGCAGCAGCAGGTACATCAATCAAACAGAAACTGTATACTACTAGAAGACTAGTGTGAAAAAATCTTGGTTATTTGGTATGTCTTCTATGACACAATTATAAATGCTGTCATATGGAAAAAAAAAATAAATAAGACATTAACAGTGCCTTAACTACAAATTAACCACAAATACATTAACCAGCACTGCCCTTTTTTCTTTATGTCCCAATAGGTTGTTTCAAATAATCTTAATCAAAGTACTAAAACTTTGTTCTAAGACATTTACATAGGAAATACATAAATACATAATGTACCAACAGATGGTGGTGTGCTCCTTTAAAAAGGCTTGTGGGAAGGTAGTCCATTGTAATAAAATCAAAAGGTCAAGCTACAAAGTTCCTTTGGGGAAACAATTATTCAAATCCTATCTGACACTTGGTATTTCAATCTATTTGATAAAATAACTTTACTATTATAGTATACGCAGTTTTAAGCTTACATCAGTGCAGTAGATGAACTGCTAGTTAAACATTTATAGGAAATGTGACTTGGCCAAACTTTTTTTTTTTCCCTCCATATCACTTAGATGTAATTTTCTTCATTTTATAATTTTTCTCATTATATAGACATAAGAAACATAATATAAACACAACCACTAAGTATCTATGCAAATATTTCCTGTATGGATATCAATATTGTGAATGTTCTTATGGTTTAAAATAAAATTGCATCAAAGATTAGAAACGCAACAATACATTGCTTATCTTTTTTTTATTTATACTTCATAGGGTTTTTAACCAAATCATCATAGGTAAGATGGCTTGTAAATTCATACAGTACTGCACAGAAGTAGTGTTTGAAAGTCTGTCTGTAAAAAGACAACTGAAGTCCACAGCTAAGTTGCCTTCAGTGGAAACAGGAGGCATTTAACCGAATCAGACATAAGCAAACAGCCTTTATGTTGTTGATGGGCTTACTTTTTTTCTATCTATGCCATTTCAGCAATTAATGATGCCATTAAAACTCACAATACAGGCTCTTATGGCACAGTATGTTTATTTCCAATGGTCAAAAGAGTTTTTAAATATAAACTGATACTAAATCCTCTTTTAAATTGAAAATATTTTTTTTTGTTTTTCAAAGTCAGATATCTAAGACACAAAACTTAATTTCCTGCATTTCCCTGCTTGTTATTATTCCATATTTTACAAATCCTTTCTTCTCTATAATCAAGCTAGTGTAAGATCTGTGACATTTTCAGGACTATAATAGCTTTATGAAAAATCTGATTGATATTTTCCTGCAGAAAACTGTAGATACAAGATGAACATGGATTTTATAAATACCTAAAATCTAAAGAAAGTATCAGTTTGTCACTTCCCAGGGAGGGACAGGAACAGAATGCAATCAACATAAAAAGTAACACTGAGGTTTCCCAAATTCCTTTATTTTGTCCACATAGCAGAATAACAACAACAAAAAAAGTAAACAACACAACATAATTTGAAGGAAACGCTTTGTAACTTCTGGAAGTAGGCCAGGGAGCTAATAGAGAAGAAAGCAAGTAAAATCCCTGAAACGTATGATTTCTTTGGAGCAATAAATCTAGTTGGGAAGAAGAAGGGCAATATTTTAATTCAATCACTGTCTTCCTGTTTTGCAAATGTTCAGCTACCTAGTAACTCTTATCTGATCATAAGCTGTAACGATGAAAAGGAAAAGGCAGTACAGAAACCAGCTTATCCTCTGTCCCATCCTCTTTTGGTTTCTGACTTACTCCCCAGTTTGGAAAATGCTTTTGCAGTAGGGGAGTTTCCATGGGATATTGATCTGTAATTAATGTTTCCCACTTTCATTTGCAACCCTTCTTCAGAAGATGCTCATGGGAGAGGATTCTGCCACAGGGAGGGCAGGGATCAATCAGAATCTAGCACTTCCATATTTGCACGCTTGCTTCCAATGATTCTCTCTGATAATTTAAGCAAATTATACCTCTCCTATTTTACTCTTGTACATGCCATTCAAATGGAGCCAGGCAGTGGTCTACAACTGAAGAGGTAACAACAACACTGGTTAAAAATTTTTGCCTTTTTTTTTTTAAAAACATTTTCAACAGGGATCACAAACCTTTCTTAAATACTGCTTTAGCATGGATCACAATCATTTATATGGATCAGTAGCTTTTCTATATAGAGTTTGAGTCTGAAGAGGCAAAAAAAATGTTAATTTAGTTCAAGTAAGACACTATCCTTGCTTCAAATCACCACTACAACTGACTCCTACCATCAACATTAATATGAAGAAAAAAAGACAAAAAGCTTAGAGAAAGCTATCTTGCTTGCTATAGTAAAGAAATATCAGTTCTGGACTAAAACATTCCCTGTTCTTAAAACCAACTCTGTGTAGATTAGTGGCAGAATGTGACTAACTCAGGCTAGTTCTATTAGCCTCCTACTTTCATAAAGTCCTCATACACCATTTGATAAATAAATCTATTTGCTTGTTGTACAGTAACTCACCAGCTGTTTGTAAACCTCCTGCAAGTAGCAGAGAGATTGCATATATTTCAGTACATCTGTAACTCCTCTTTTTATGTCATCTTCTAAATTCTATTTTTGTTAAAGGGCGGGATTACAAAAATAGAAGGGGGGAAGGGAAAGTGCTGGAGGATTGATGCAAGTGAGGGATGTGACAAGGTGATTCTTGCAGGCAGACGGGGACATACAGCAATTGCCTCAAAGCAAACCACAGGATTATTTTGTATTAGCTCCCCTATGGGTTACGGTCATGTGCGTTGCAATTTTAAGATGTAATAGAACAATTTTAGCTTTGCTTAATTAGGACCTGCTGCTGTGAATTCCCAAATACTCATAATAGCCACAGGTTCAGATGGATGCTTAGAGAATTTAATATCAGGCAGCACTCAGTCAAATGTCTCTATCAACTGACAGCAAAATTAGGGTTCATATATACTTTCATATATATTAACTTTTGCAGTTGCTAAATAATTTCCTTACACTCATAATTGGTAGCATTCATAAAGCTCAAACATTGCAGACAATTGTGGGCTTTTTTTGCATAAATGCATTATTTTTCTAGCTCAAATATGCAGATAGAATCAAAACAGCAGAAAATTATATGTGCATGTTGTTCTGTTAGCTTTTTTGTTCTTCCAAGAGACATGGTCTTCCATGCAATTACGAAGGATAATAGGCAAAATGTGTAACCTGGTACATTTTAGAAATTACATTTGCAATTAATAAACTTAATAGGTCCTGTATTCTCATAGCAATGTCATTAGTATGCTAATCCTGTGAACCTAATGTTTAGGCATCCCAAGCAGCACAGTATTTGATATTTCTTTGTTTTCAGTTTAACATAAATTATTAAGACTTGGTCTAACATAAGCAGGCAAAATTAGAGCTAGTATTACCCCATCCAGCAATTAAATTCAACTTTTGAGTTTAAATTCTTCTTTCTCCCAATCTAAGGAATATTCAGTTTTAGAAAAGTGATAAAGTTACCCACCTTTTTTTAAAAAGGAGAATGTCATGTATCTAAAAATTAGATATTTATGGTGTTACTTTTTAACTTTGGAATGTTTTATGAGATCAGTTTATAAAGCAATAACAGCTTTTAAACTCAACAATCTAACTTGGGGTATTTTTAAAGACATCTTAAATATAACATTAGGACTCAATTCTTTTTTACCTTAACAGTGGATTTAATAATGCAGCCATTATCTGAATAGAAACTGGTGCAAAGGTGACTTCCTGAATCTACAGAAGAGTACTTGAAGTGCTCACCCTGCTCTTTGACGATCCTATACGAACAAGACTTGAACGAGAAGTTCCTATACAGTGAAAGCTGTAAGGAGTCATATTGTTGAGAAAGCTACCTGTAGAGACACAAGGATGTAAATGGAAGCACAAAGAGTGGCAGCAATCTTTCTTTTCTTTCTCATCATATCAGAAATTCTGAAGAAGCAGTGATGGGCACCAAGTTTGCAACTCAATGCAAACTCGAACAAAGTTTTTCTATCTTACAACTATCGAAGAACAGAGCTTCAAAGTTATCAACCACCTAATAGTCAGAAGTAGATTTGAAGACCCTAAGACATTACCTTAACAGAAACTATAACCAATTTTCCCTTAGTTGTTAAGGTACTTATAGTCATCGAAGAATCTCATGTGTATTTTCCATGAACTCTTCAGAAACTAAAGCTGCCAGGTGGAAAACTGAAGTTTTATCCTCATTCGGTTTTATGGTAATAAATGAGATATGGCCACGCAGACATGCTGCCAAAAGTAAGGTATCTCTAATGAAATAAGAGTCTTCAGCAAGTGGCATTTTTAGATTAATCAAATTTAATTGATGTCTAGTTCCCTTTCGCTTCCTTTCCTCCTTTCTAGAGTAAAAACACAGTCTTGGTTCTGCATTGGGTAAGTTTTGCTGATGATCTGAAATCAAAGTAAAACATAAGGATCTGATAATATCAGACTGTATGCACTTATGCCAGGACCACTATCCATATCACATAAACTGAGAATCACAATACCTGTTTGGAAAATAAGTACGGGGCCCAACACGGGAAATTCCACAATGGATTGTCTCACTGTTCCTTCATTTCCTGCCTTATTAAAAACTTCCTATTGGACGATAATGGAATAATCTATCTATTGGGGTAAATTATTTTCACCCCATTTTAAAAAGCAATCTTCAATTTAAAGTTTATTTTCCACTTCAATTGATCTGCATCAATTTTTGAAAAGATAAATAGAACTGGTTAGCTTTTCTGATTCTGAAGGCTGGTCCTATTTAGTCTTCTCAAATGAAAAATATTGACACAGACCTTTATGAAAAGACATCTCTTTACTCAAATTTCTCCTCACTATTCTCTAGAATTCCGTTGTTTCTTGATGAATCGCTTCTTGAGATTAAGTTTTCAGAACATTAAAAACACTATGTAAGAAAAGAGTAACAATTATCTTAATGATATTAAAATATTGCAGTATTTTTAGAATTGTTTTTAAATGTTCCTTTTGCAGCACACTGAACAGCTGTTTTCGCTGAGCTGTCCAAAGCACTGCCAAAGTCTCTTCCCTCAGTGACTACAATTAATTTAGAAATCTGCAACGTGTGTGAGAAATTCAAATTATCCCCTCAAGTATGCATTACCTTATCAGCACTGAATTTCACCTGCCACCCTCAATAAATTGACAACCATTCTCTCCGGTACACACGTTCTGAGAACTGTACTATAGCGATTAGCAAATAACCTCTCCCTCTCTCAAAATAAATTCATAATCTCATCATAAACTCACTTCTCAACAAAATCTGTGGGGAAAAAGTCTTACAAGGGTAAGTGGCTAATGGAGTAAGTTTCAAAGTTTTAAGAAATGTTATTTCCACTGGCAAGCTGAAAATCAGGATTGATTGTCTTTTGCCTGATGGATGTGCTCTATTTCAAAGTAGAATTAGTTCAGGGAAATCTTATGACCTTTACTGTGAAAGCAGGATGATCAACAGTCTGCTATGAAGATGGGTCTCACATTATTTTCCTCCTAGAGTTAACAATCTTCTTAGAGACAATAATTCTTCATGAAGGTGAAGACGTGATGGGATACTTCTAAAATCATCATGACAGTAGCTATTAGTCTTGCATTTTTGCATATCATGATTTAGAAATCATTAGTCCTTCTTTTGTGCCTGTTCACTTTATCTCAGCCCCATGAAACACATGTAGTGGTGACAGCAAAGAGGTAATGCTTACTGTAAGCGAGAGCTGTATATTTAAGCTATATGCATCATTAGAGTTTGGGAGGTCTGGCAGATGATGCCTCCAGGGAACAGTGCAGAAGCCTCAATGAAAAAAAGCAGCAGGGACTGACAAATAACAGGACATATGTCTGCAGAGGGACTAACATAGACCAGTCTAGGTTTGGAAGAAACTGGGAAAGATTCATGTGATTTTAGTGAGCACTGAACTGCTTTGTAGGAAAAAGAATTGGAGAGAAATGGATCAAAAGTCTGCTGCTAAGGTCTGCGATGATGTATTGGCTCAATGACTGATTATATAATTAGCTTCATTTGTAGCCATAAGATCTAGACATGTGGAAAACACATAGACATCCTTTCAAACTTAACCAAAGCCAGTTTTCTTTCATATAACTAAAAAAAATCAAAATCTGCTTGCAGACTCAGAATGAGCTATTTATTTTGTTTATTTCTGTGGAACACATAGGGCAGCTAACATACCAAGTTCTGCACGGGTCATTTTTCATAATGGAATACTTGAACTAAATCTTGTAAAATCCTTACAACAAATTAGTGTGAGAAGAATATATAGAAAGTCCCTGTTCCCAATCTTGTGAAGGTCTTTAAACATTTCGGATAGTGCCACGTAGCACACAACTCGGCATTATAAAATAAATGCTTGACAAGACTTCTTTGTTTTGTTTTTTTTCCCTCACACTAATTTTTATGTTCTCCTTTCCTTCTTTATTTTAAATACTGAAAACTTGTAACACCAGGAAAGTAACTATCTCGGAAACACAGTTTTGATTCTCATATCATGTATTGAAAATTCTGCTTAAAATTCAAGTGCCTCCCCATACAGCACAGACCTGGCACTCTCAGGCACTGTTCTACCCTTCTGAAAGGCTTCTAGAGTAGCTGCTCTTTCCTATAAAGGCACAGAATCTAATTTTGAAATACTCAGATGTAAAATTTAATTCCAGCACAAGACCAGAGATGTTTTATTATGGAGAGGTTAATTCAATAATTATTCTGTAATAATTCAGCTCTTTGCAGAGTTAAGGCAAAGAACTGTCCCACTAAGCCTCTGACAGGAGATTTAGAGGAGAGGAGAAACTCTCTTGGATACAAACTGTTTCCCCCTGATTCATCAGAATGAACCCTTACGCTGATACGTTGAAGTTCATGAAGTTGATGGAACTGCTTTCACCTTGATGTTTGACCAAACGTTTTCTAAACACATAAAAATACCCACTGTGGTAGGTTTCAGGACAATTTAAGTCCCCCATACTTCTTCAAATACCAGAGCTTTAAAAAAATCTCTGCCTGTGGCTCTTGTATTACTCACTAGCTTTACAGATGTGTCTGTGCACTCTTTGAATAATGATTATTTCCTAAAATAACTCCAAGTTTCTCATCCTCCTAAGCAAATAGATGTACTTCTATTGCATTAGTATTACAAAATATGCAGTACCTATTAGCACGCTGTGGGTTATTTCTATGAATAATAAAAACCAAAGGAAATAAATATATATGTATATAAAGGAAAAGAAATCAATGAAAATATACATATGAAAATGCTTTACTATTTGTTCATCTTTTCATTTATAAAATTAAATCAACTGCAGTTCTCTTCTAGTAAAATTCTGCTCTAAGTTATGAAAGACCTGCTAAGATCTTTGGAAATTATTTTTAAAGAACACTCAAATAGATGTGTTCTTTCCCTATTTTAGTGCTATAGATAAAGAATCTCAAGTCATTTTTCCAGCGGTTTTCCATACATTCATTAAAAAAAAAAACCATCAAAAATTTATGCTTGTGTATGCAGGTACTTCCCCCCATATCTTCAATTTACCCAGACTTTAACTATATTTAATAAATATCACTAAATATTTTTCAATTTCAGTGAATTTACAGAAATGTGAACAACAGTTTCATTGAATATTTTCAATTTTTTCTTCTATCAGATGGTTGAAAAACTGTTATTTGATACTTTGTATCTCATGGTTCCTTCAAACCATTTATTGTGGAATACCCAATTTCCTGTCTGGTCTTAGTGCAGTACCTATAGTGCAGCTCTGCCTTATTTTTGGAGACAAATACATCTTCCTTGGATAGTATAAGCATTAACACAGATTCTGCAGGCTGCTTTGAATTTGGATATTTGCTATTCAGAAAGATCTTTAGACCACACAGGTACATGTGAAAATTTCTCTCACAGAAAGAGCAATAAGCAGTCTTTGGTCCCACCCTCCTGTTTAATGTTCTAACCACTAAAATACACATCCACACTGTTACTTGTGCTCTTCTCTATGGAGAAATTCCCACTGTTTCATGTAACATTCCTTCTGTACAGCAGTATTTCTTCAGAGGATGGCCAGCTTCACTTGCCTATTGAAGCAACTGTGGCGCAGAAGAACCAAGAATATGAGCAAATCCTTTGTTCAAAAGACTAAAATGGAAAATTTTATGGCCCCTAACACCAGCTATCTGGAAGTACTTTTCAAAGATCATGGCGAACCAGCTACTCAAAGAGCTTATTTAGCTTGACAAAACCTGAAGAGAGTACATGTCACAAATAACCTTCTCTTTTCCATATTTCTGAGTGGAAGCTAAAGGTATTGTATAACCCACGCTGATAAATACCCCGTCCCCTTGAAAAGAAAGCAGATTTGGGACATGAGTTTGGTTTTTTTTTTAAATTCTCTTCCAGGTTTGATTCATGCTAACACTCAATTTTGTCACATTATACCTTCTGGTTTTCCTGGGTCTAATGTTTTCACACGTGATTGCCATGACAGCATATACTACAGTGAATGTCAATATGAACTGCCTAAAAAGTGGAGACCCAAAAAAACAGGATTAAGAACATGGCAATGAAACCAGGATAGGGTCATATAGAAGAGCAGGGAATCAAGGAAGGCATTCACTCTTGTGATCCAAACCAGTAAACTTTTTCACAATCTTCCATGCCCTTGTATGTAAAATTTTGAATGCATCTAGGTTTTTGCAAGGCTCATAGATGTCACACAGAGAAGAGTAACATGGATAATTACAACAAATCCTCAGAAGCCCTCAAGTGGTAGCTTAAGCTGTTTAAGTCCAGAGCAGCATCTCAGAGGTAGGCTGAGAAATCTAATAGTGAACTTGAACACATATTCAGTGTCAGTTGCAAGTAAAAAATTATAATCTGGAAATGCTTCCATTAAAATCAAAAGCCTGGAAAATT
Organism: Thinocorus orbignyianus; assembly: GCA_013400375.1. NCBI lineage: Eukaryota > Metazoa > Chordata > Aves > Ciconiiformes > Thinocoridae > Thinocorus > Thinocorus orbignyianus. The sequence goes on from VXBW01006526.1 coordinate 11,435, forward strand.
AAATCAAGGCCTCTCCACGAAGATAGCTGAGTAGGTACAGAGGAACTGTACACAGGCAACATATCGTGAGTATTTCTTCATTATATATTTCTAACTGGCCAGAATGGTTATATCATGAAGGGTTTCTTTCCAAGTAAAACCATATTTTCATACTGTATACTATTCATTACTAATCTGAATAATTATAAAAAATATAAAAATATATAAAATGCATTTTTTCACAGATACTTGCACATGACTGAACTTTATGAATATGAACTGTTCAAGAAATATCTCAAATTAGAAATAAAAACAAGGAATGAAAATATACACAAGCCCACATACATAAATAGTACAATTCATCTAAGGTATAACAAACGTAGCGAACTATTAAAACCATGTGTAGTTTCTCTTTTTGTATGTTAATAAAGCAACAAAACCAAAAAGCATGAACTTTTCCAACTGGAATTGCAGATGGATTCAACATGTTCTAGTCTGATTAAACTAAAATACCTTACACACATTCACTGTGTTCGCAGCCAGACAGAATGAGTTACGAATTTCACAGTGTGTTTACATTTTACTCCCATTACTGTTCCATTCAAAATACCTTCATGATTATCACCGTGCTTACTGTCCCTCACAGGTACTATCCCCTCTGTTCTATTGTTCCAAATACCTCTCATTTGACAAAACATACAGCATTTAAGTTTGCTCCGGCATTAAGTTTTATTATGGTATATACTTGGTAATTTTTTACTACATAAAAACCCATCACAAATTGGCTGTTAGGCAGAAGCTTTAAATTTGGGCGAGAAGTCTCCAGAAGCACAGTTCTTACCAGGCATTTTATATGTCCTATTATCACTGATAAGGCCCAAAGATCCATATGACATCTTAAATACTATCATTTTACTGCAACTGATCCCAGTAACAATGGCTTGGCTTTCATTTCAATATCTTCCATCTCTACAACAAAATCTGTACTATGTAGAAAAAGAAGTGTGTTTCATTGTACTTTAATGCATCAAAATAATACTTTTAATGTCGCTTGCAACACCCAAGCTCTTGTTGATAACAGCGCTTCATTTAATAAAATGAACTGCAACCACACTGGTTTTCACAAAGCCTTAAGTTTATGTTGTTTTTTCAACAAATGGTTGTGGAAACATGGAATTAAATCCAGAACCTGACATCCTTCCCTGTGTGTTACAAATTCATGCAGACTTTAAAATGAGAAAAGGCCTAGCTTAAAGGACATGAAAGTCAGAAGTTTATCATCTAAATGGGATATAATTAAAATTGGGATTAAAGTGGCCTTCAACCAGATGTTTACTCCTGTGAAATGCTTAACCGCAGTACCAAATTAGACTTGATGTCAAATGCTTACTGCCACTTTCCTCAAGAATCGATAAATTCTAATTCTTTAATACTTTCAGAATTTAAACGACCAGTGTTGTGGAAAGGCAGTTCTCATTTCACCTGATTTTGTCAACTGTCTGATACATAATAGCATGATAGATGATTTTGAAAGTTACATTTTCAGATAATGACCAAATAAGGCTCAAGTTTTTTATCAGCCTGTTATTTTCCTGACCCAAAAATTCATACACAATCTCAGTGACAAGGGATCTGACAAAAAACCTCTAAGCAGTGCCATCTGTGATGAGAATCTGACATGTTTGTCTTTGGAAAGGTCAGTACAGAAGGACAACCTTGCTTGCCACATCCATCACAACGGATTTCAGCAGCTTGGTTGAATAAAATGCCTTCCTTTAGTTTGATCAATTACACAACATGAGGGATCTGTCTCAAAATACTATGAAGAAGCACTAACATGTTTGCAAAAAATTATTTTTCTCTGCTTCTGTCACCTTCAAATGTGCATAATATCCCAGCGTGGGAGACTACTTCAAACCATTCAACACCATAGAAAGAATGAACTAGAAAAGTTGTCAGAAAAAATATTTCAAGAAACAGTGTTCTCTTTAAACCACAGTTTTTATAATGCCTCAAAGTTCTCGTAAAAAAATGGTTATTTTTAACTGAAAAATAGCTATAGGTTTAAATTCTGGTTAACTTGTTACAACGTTGTTCAGTCCAACAACATGCAGGTTACGAAACTGCTTTAATTGTTTTGCTCCTTCATGAGTAACTCGATCCTGTTTATGCAGACAATGCCCTTCATCAACTTTGCAGTGCTTCTGGCCTGCAGGAAAGATCTGACCTTCTGCATGTCTCTTCAAAACGTGACAGCAAGGTAAAATTATTTACCCTGTGCTTTTCTCAGAGTTCAACATTTTCCATGGACATGTCAGAAGAATAGCTACAGTAATCAGGCAATGTTTGAGTCTCAGTATTACTTTTGGTTGGTGCCAGCTTTGCAGCTACGTAGGTAACTATGAAAAATGTAAGTAGAAACAGTACACGGAAAGATGTATGGATGCAATGAACCCTGTTCAGAATTAAGGCAAATAATGTAGAACAAGCAGCAGGAGTAACATCACAGAGACCTAGAGAGAGATCATCTGGGATGCACTGCCATTGAAATCAGTATTAAGCACTCCTCAATCTCTGTGGTACAATGCTTTATGATACACTTGCTCTAACTGATCAGTCCAAAGTCTACAAAACAGTATAAATGTGGCCCTGACTATTTGGTTACTTTCCACTGTTGAGATAATATACCATAATAATTTATGTATGATGGTAATTATTTCTTTGGCAGGATGGAACTGTCAAGTAACACTGAATTCAAGAATGTGTTTATTTCTTTAAATAGTCCATGGTATCTTTTTACTATCAAAATAACTTACCATAAGTATATTATATCTTCTAGAAGTACTACTTGCTCTAATTCTTTCATCCATGTATAGTTTTTTCTCCTTTTCATTTTATTTGCACTGAAAGAACAATTTAGTAATAGCCATATTTAACATCCTGACTAGATAGTCCCCTGGAAATATCCAAAGTAGCAGCCCACAGACAGAAGTACAAACATGAAATAAAACTGGAGTGTGAAGAAGATGCTCTGACATATGACAGTCACTGTCATTAATAATGCATCTGCAGGGGTTTGATGAGTCAAATGTGATAACCTTTAAATCATTCTCATCATATCTCCTAGATACTGTAGTGCTACCTAGTCTACAAAAGTCAACTCAAATTCCACTAATTTTTTTTAAATTTAATTTTAAAGAATACTTCAAGATGAATGCTCCAAACAAAACATGAAGTCTGATGTGGACAGAATGTGGGCAGCATGATGCCACTCTTCATACACGTATGCTTAGCAACTCTAAGTCCCTATGGAATGATAGGGTAAAGGGAATCACTTAAGGCTGACCTTTGGTTATGCTCTAAGTGTGGTTTATTTCATCAGTTGTGCCATAGGCTTCTTTTACCAAAACCAAGCATGTGAAAGCAAGGCAATAATTGCTAAAACACATGGAAATGCCTCATAGCTGCCTTTGGTGATGACATCTTCTATTATGTCATTTTTTCCACAGGGGTTCCCCTCTATAATGAGCAGCTACTCTTGCAGGTTCACTGCTGGGTCACATGCAGACTTAGGAAGTCTCCTGTCCCACCTCTTCCATATGGCAACGGTAGTAGCTGGCAAATCTCTTTGCCAAACTCTGCACAGGTGCAGGAGGGGGCATTTACTGGCCAGCCAACAGCTGTCATTCTGTGAATAAAGGAGCAAGATGTCCTATTATTGTTTTACTGCTATTATTTTGCATGCTGCTTTGAATCAGATGATGTATGAATTGGGAAAAAATGGTATTCCACACTTTGGCAATCCTTGTTTTGGACTAGAAAACAACCAGCAAACTGTTCCACGATACCCAAGATCAATTCTGACTTGATAGCTGCTCATTGCTGGAAGTTGTGCAGCTCCACACTAGTTATGAAGAAGTCCAGCTGGGACATTTGCATCATAGTGCTGCCCCCCCCTCATCTATTGTGCAATGATAATTACTGCAAACAGCCCACACTCCTATTTAAGCTCAGTGCTTTCCAGTCAGGATGAACAGTGCCTCTCACACATTTTTAGAGCATGAAAAGCACTCAACCTTCCAATCATGATAGTTTGCACCAAGCTCTCCTCAGTCTCAGCTAAAAAACATACTTCGGGCAAGAAAGCCAGGTAAAAGAAAGCCAAACTGCTACTATCCTAAAAGTCCTTTGGGGTCACTGGCAACCAGTGCAAGTCAAAGCACACCACTCAGATTTCACCTGTGCTAGGAGACAGGCTTCATGAGAGACCAGCCTGGCCTGAAGTAATGTTTGCATCATCCATCACTTAGGATGCGCCAAGCACTACTTGGCCACAGCTGTGGCTTTAAATCAAAATATCTCTTGGAAAAAAAACAAACAAAAAACAAAACAAAACAAAACAAAAAAAAAAAAAAAAAAAAAAAAAAAAAAAAAAAAAAAACAAAAGCAAAAATAAATAAATAAAAAAATAAACAAACCATCTTTCACTTACAAAAGATAAGAGCTTCCAGATGACACAGCTGTCAAGGCAGATCAGTTTTTGATCCAGTTCCAGCTACCTTGACAGTATTGTCTTTAACACAGAAGCAGACAAAAAAAGTCCAGAAACACAGTTGGACAGATGAGATCTGAATTCCAATTGTAAGGTTCTCTCTCTTTTAATTTTGTGACAGAAGTAATTTTAAAATAACGCAACATTCAGCTATTGCTTTTCAGACATAACCTGCGGCTATATGTTGTAGATACAATCAAAAAGCCCACCTCTGAAAACAAAGTACAATGCCACCAAACAAGTATTTTACAAAACAGCCCAGCCAATACACACTTCAGTATTGTTTCAAAGAAAAGCAAAGCAGAACTGACACAGCTGAAATGTTTAGGAAAACTGATAACCCTAAGATACGAAAATATGTAAATCAGAGAAACTGTACATCCTACAGAGGGAAATACTGCTGATACTTGTGAAGAAATTTTATCCCAAAAAATCAAGTTAACTGCAGTTAAGAATGACATGCAATTCTAACCAATTAGAATGACACCTATTTTCATAAAAAATTTAACTTGATGTTTTCTCTGCTGTTTTATACAGATTACATTGTTACTTCATCTTCTCAAGAATCTTTCTCAGACCATTCAATCACCTGACGTTCACAGTTCACCCAGCTACTGCCACGCAAGCTCACAGATCTCTGAGATAAACTGACTTGTAACAAATGAATTCCGTGGTCAAAACATAATATGAAAGATTTAAGCAAAGGGAGCCATCACATCTCATGTAGGAGACTATAAATTCCCAGAACCCTCATGAAATGCTAGATGTCTGGGAAAACTTCAGAAATGGGTTCACAGGAAGGAAAGGAGGAAGAGAAAGAGAGAGAAGCGGGATACAAGTATGACGGAAAACACAAAAGACAAGTATAGTAAAGCATGTGTGTATTTAGGTATGTTATGCATCTATGTATGTAATAAGTATGTATTTAAATTTATACAAGATTTTCATAAACAATGGTATTTCTAAGCCAAAAACTTCAGCTGGCTCTAAATAGGTTCCAATAAACGCCTATAGGAAGCATTTTGCAGTATTCCTATGACGTGTACAAACCATTTTGATGCTTATCTCCTTACCTTACTCTGTGTGGGACACAAACACATATGATTTATGGTGCTTGCCTTCTGGCAATTGGCATTTTATAAACTACTCATATTTGTAAATAAATCCCAAATCATTTTGTCAAATTTGAAGAAGGGGGAAAAACCCCAAACTCCCAAACAAAACCTTAAGTTTTTTTAGGATGCAAAGAAAGGAGCCATCATAATTTCAAAACCAGAAGCAGCTGGTAGATTGGCATCTGGAGGTTGATGATAGCTCTATGGAGTTTCCAGAACATAAATACCTGAGAACAAATACAAAACTGAGCTACCTATTGTTTATCCTAAAGCAGCATGAAAGTCAGAACTACATTTTGTAGCTAGATCTATCTCAGAGCAGAAAAGGACACCTGTGCTGATTACTATGTAAGCTGGTTTATTTACCCAAACACATCCAAAGATCATCCACAGTACATCACAACCTCAAATCCCAACCACCTTCCAATCACTTAACAGGTTTTAGACTTCTACTGTTAAACGTCAAGTGCCTCATAAATGATAATGCTGAAGTATAACTTTTTTTTTCTTCTCAGGAGTGTTATGATGACTTATTTCGAAGTCTAGGGTTTGTGTCTTGCAGAAGAGAAACACTGCTGTCAAAGAGAAAACTTGAGGGTATATTGTGATGAAAGTTTCTTCTACTTGGTTTCACATGCCTGCACCTGGTGGTGCCATTTATAGCTCTTTGCCATCATAAGCATACTGACCTAAAATGAGAATAGGAACCATTACAGAATGACATGTGTAAGCTTTCTCAGAGAAAAACATACAGGCAGCCATCAGCAGAACTAAATTCATATGATCAACCTGAAGTATGCTCTAAAGCAGCTGTGTGGTGATTATACTGTAAAGGGAGAAACTGCAGCTGGAAAAATCTTCAACAACTTCACATCTTTGCCCTTTGACTATAAAGAAGTAGGAATATAAAGAAAGCTGGCATCAACTGCACCTCACTTCACCACAGCTTCTCTGTGAATTAAATAAATTGCAATACATTTTGAGCTTAGAAGAATCAGACTTTCAGTCGTGAACCACCTATTTAAACAGTCTTCCTTCTTAAAAAGCATGTATTTTATATTCTTTTATATGATTGTATAGTTTGCTTCCATTTATTGGCCCACTTGTCTCTGAAAACCTGATTGATACTCTTCCTAAGGCTTTCCCTCCTGTCATCCACCTGTTTTCTCTGCCTCCTTAGACTTACATTCAAAGCTCTGCCTTTGCCTTGTTCAGCTTTTACACAGTTCTGAATTATTCCTACTTACACTCTCTACAAACTTCAAGAAAATTTTACCTTTTCTTCTCTTTCACTATTCAGCTTGAGATTTCAAAGCACAAAGTTGGAGTGCAGTACTTGCTCACTCACTTCACTCCAGCCTCCTTCCCTGCCTTCTTCATGCAAACAGCATTCAAAAAAATTAATTTTGTTATATTTTTAGTCACTTTACTCATTGTAAAATCAGTATATCCAAAATACAGGCCTCCTCTCCCACCATCCCCACAGACTGAGCAAACAAAAGACCTGATCAGCCTCTCATTAACCCTGATGGTTTTGGTGAGATTACTCTTTGCTTATGCTGGTGCAATGGAGGGAAGAAGCTAGTCCTCCATGTTGCAAGACTTGCATCAAAGTACTGAAGAAAGAATCAGCAAGTTTTCTCCTTATTTTTTTTTTTAATATTGCATTTAATTACTCTTACATGAATGGTCTCTAATAACCTTCAAACCTGGTTATATATTAACTGATGGGTTTTTTTGGTGCCACATATGCAAGCTGACATAAAGGAAAAACTTCAAAGAGCCCTGTTTGTCCAATTGAGATGGTCTACATTCAATTAAAGATAATAAAAAGGCAAAGTAGTAAATTATTTAATCATCTGCTTTACTAGAAGTTGCAGTATAATAAAGCTTTCTCTAATAAGATTTTACTATATCACAAATCCAAAGAAATAAATTGAAACGTCATCCTGCTTCATGAAAAAATATAAACTACCAATGCTATCAAAAAATATTTTTTTCTGCATTCTGTTATATAAGCTGGTACTGCCAAAAGTTATGTAGTGCTTAAAATATGTAATTATACTGAATAACAGGGACAAAGCCCTGAGGAGGTTTAAAGTCACAGATAAAAGCCAACACAGTAGATGCAGCACTGCAGCAAAGAGATTGCTGTTAGTGCTGCTTGGCTTTTACTATTAGAAGTAGACTGACAAGTCAAAATCTAGCTATGACAGATGCAGACACAGGTCAAAATGATTGAAGAGCTATATGGAACAGAAAGCAGGGAGGTCCTGCTGGATAAGGTGCTCCTATTTTACCTTAGTGCCTATGAATACCATGACAGTGACCTTCCACATTTCCCCACCAACAGAACCATTTCGGTGGTAGTTACGTTACAGTAAGGAAGCTCATCTGGATTTTCCACTAGACATACACTTGTTCTGGTATCCCTCTCCCAGAAGCCAATTTCCTGGGGTTTTCTGCCCATGCTCTTATGAGAAAAAGGAAAGAAACTGAAGACAGAGTAATTTATTCTTGCTGAGGACTGAAGAAAATGGTAAATACTATATTGTCACTTCCCATGTAATAGAGGAAAATCTGCAAATAAGAGCCATGAAAAAACACATAAAGCTAAGAAACCATCTGTGAAGGTTTTGCTATAAAATAAAACAAGGATAAGACTAATTTGGAAATTCCCACCATTGACCATTGAACATCAGCCATATGGGGAAAAAAAAAAAAAAAGAAACGTTGTAATAGCTGATCTCAAAGAGAAGTGAAGTGCAAAACTAATCAATGAAGATAAATGAATAACAAAAACTATACTTGTCATTTGCTGGACCAGAAACAAAAGCATTGCTATGGATGAAGAAACAGGGTTGCTGTTGTTATTTAAACGGATGGAAGTTTTGCATGAGGTTGCCTTCATTAGTCACAAAACAGCAAATACTTATACTTCAAGCAACTTTATAGCCTTAGTAAACTTCTGTTGAAAAACACTACAACGTGGTGATCTACTATTTTTTTTTTTTCAGAATAAACTGTTACAATGAAAGTATAATGTAGTAAGAGTGATGTGATTGTTTTACCAGAAATAATAATTAAAAAAAATCAAACCCCAAACAATTTTACATAATACATTTGGCTTCAAATTGGAAGGGGGTAGATTTAGAGTAGATATTAGGAATAAATTTTTCACTATGAGGGTGGTGAGACACTGGAACAGGTTGCCCAGGGAAGCTGTGGATGCCCCTTCCCTGGAAGTGTTCAAGGCCAGGCTGGATGAGGCTTGGAGCAACCTGCTCTGATGGGAGGTATCCTTGCCCATAGTAGGGGGGTTCGAACTCAAAGATCTTTAAGGTCCCTTCCAACCTAACAGCGCGATTTGTTTTAAGATAGCGGTGAAATACCCATCAGCCTGTCTGAACTACATCTTCCAGGAGGCACTGCAGTCTCACCTAAATGAAACCAAGTGACAGAGGAGATCTAATCTAGTAAGAGAGATAGAAAACAAATGTCAATATACTGGAATTGCCTACGGTCAATATTTGTGATTCCAGCTAGCTCTAATGTTCAGATATGGTGGCTGCCATTTCCATCAAACAGACTCAAAATAAACAAGATCAAAGCCTGGAGAGGTGATAATCTCAGTCCGCAGCAGAGAAACTGCTGTGTTCCAGATGCTTGTCTGGAGCATCCACAAGACAGAAGAGTGTTCATGCAAAACTGTAGAGAGAGTATCTGTGGAATAATAAATAGCAGTGGTCTGGCAAGTGACTCAGCCTGAGCTGATTCAGAAGTTCTATTCCCTGCTGCTGTATGTGTAAACCTGTTTGGAATAACTGATGAATCAGGAAGGCATCATGTTTGAGGTAACCTATCCAGTTCCCCAAATACAAAGGCCAAATTAAAAAGTCACATTAAAGTAAACAGATTTATAAAGTATAGAGATGAGGGCAAAATCAGAATTTTGACAGCATTTTGCAAAGATTCATAAAAAAGGAAGGCTGGCTGAGTGTACAGGAGTAATGAAATCACTTGCCTATCCCAAAAGCAGAGTTAAGTGCATCTGGACTATTCAGGACAGACTTTTTTTTTCTTTCAAATCACCAGTGAAAGAGAATCCACAGTTTCCCTTTAGTCAGCATCCCTACATTTCATTCACAAAGGTGAAGGTTTTTCCCAATACCACATCTAAAGCACTGGGCTTTGATCGGCTGGTTGCTTCTGTTTGGGTTGGTTTGTTTGTTTTTAAATTAAGCAAATTATTACCTGCTTATCCACATCAAAGTCATCTGATCAGTGAGTCTTTTACGCACTGAAAAATCTGCTAACACGAGTTCCACCATTTAGATGAAAACAATTACATATGTCTCCTCTCTGCAAAAGGGAATTTCCCATACCATTTGTAATTTTGCAATTCTGCTCTGGACATGCTATCATTTTAAGCTCTTTTCTAAAGTATGGAGGGAAAGAATGGATGCATTATTTCATAATCAAGTCTTATTAAGGTCCAGAGTAAAATCATTAACTTACATACACTGCATATGGCATTCTGATTAATACAACCAGAATAACATCTGATGTTTATTTTTCAGAACCATAATTTTTCTAGCTGACAAAGTCTGTAGCCTAGTATGGCAATCAGATTCTGTTCTTCAGAATAAATATCTAGATTTTATCCTCATTTTTGGATTTGTGCATTTAACTCTTTCCCCTAAGCATTTTAAACTTATTTGTTATTGAATTTCAGCACAGTGATACAAAACACCTTAAATTTTCCAGGATAATCATCTTTCTTTCCTTTTGTTCAAAATGCTTCCAAATTCTCATATTTCATCCATATATTATATTAAGTATATTTGTTAGTCTGTCACTAAGTCACTTATAAAAATGTTGAACAAAACCAGGCCCAGCACTGTCTACCCTCCTTGACAGTCAGACATTGATAATTCAGATTTAAGTATTGTCTTAATGTCACCTATATCATATTGTCCTAATTTATTTATGGACCCTTTTATGGACAGTGTCATAAACCTTGCCTGAAGTCAAAATTAATCCATTCTGTTCCCATATCTGATTAACCCGGAAATCCTATCAAAGAAAGTAATTAAGAGTATGTTGATGTGATTGTTGTTGACAAAACCATACTAGCTGTTTTTAGGACTTTATTATCTTCTCTGTACCTAAGCACAGAATGCTTAATAGTTTGTTCCAGTAACTTTGCAGATATTGAAATTACACTGATTCACCTATAATTCTAAAACAGTGTATTTTTCCTTTTTTAAATTTAGGTACTATGTTTGCAAATGGTTCAGGGGTTGAGCTGGCTAGGTTTTCTAAGTACTTAAGGGCAAATTTAATTGGATCCTGTCAGCATTAATACATCACGTTACATTAATATCCTTTAAATTGTTCCTTCCCAATTCTATTTGTACCTATTTGGTAATGTTGTTCTGTTAAATACATGCCTACAAAACTGAAGGGCAAATTTTTTTTCTCCGTTTCTTGCTATTCTTTCGTGCTAAGCAACAGACCTGCACTATCCTTTATCATTCCATCATTCTAACATAACGTTCTAACATCTTAAGAACTTTTCCCAAAGCTTTCACGTGTCTTGTGTAACCTGATGCATCCGTATTTCTGAGTATACTTCCTGCCTTTTCTCCCCACTGTGATAGTTTGTGACTCTGCTTATAACATATACTTAAGCTAGCTCTATTTCACTCCTTTATGCTTTACATTATCTTCCTAGGAGGCCACTTTACTCATCCGTAAGTTTGTCAAAGTATACTTCTTTTGAAGTCAGTTGTGCATGTTCTGGTACTACAGCTGCCTCTTCCTAATGCCACAAACATTGTCATTTTACAGTCACTTTCACCAAACCTGGCTTCCAAGTGCAGATTCTCATCCAGTTTCAGAAATCTCTTAATCACAGCCAAGATTATCTTCAGAACTGTGAGGAAATCCTAAACTACAAATATCATGAAATAATCGTGACTTTACTAAAACAAGTCAATTAATTTACACTAAAACAAGCACTGTAAGTATGTATTGAGAACACTGGACAATACCTGGTGGAACTAGTTACTGTTAGATTCACTGAAGTCACAGCACGGAGACAATTCTGCAACAAGGCTATATCTGCAATAGAAAGTTCTGCAATTGACATTACAATATTCAGCTGCAATTTTGTGATAACCTGCATAGTGCCACCATTATTCCACGTAAGTTATGTAATTATGGCTTTGGGTTGGGTTTTGGAGGGGTTTTTTGGGTGTTTTTTTTTTTTTTTTATTAGCAGAATTGTGAAGAAAGATTACTTCCTCAGTGAGTAGGCTTTGGACAGAAAAAGGATGCATACATAAATTCATCCATCCTCACAGTATGAAAAATCCAAAGGGGCACTACAGTTGTTTGATTTCTACCATCACAAGCTTGTCTTTGAAAGGAGGAGAGCATTTTGCAACATAGTCTTCACACCACCTTTTCAGGATAAACATGTCTATTGAAAAACTCAACCTGTAAAAACTTTCTATAGAAAAATCAATAATCATCTATATATATTTTAGGCATAAATAGGGATAAAAACATACATCCATACATGCAAATACTTCAACAGTGAGATATATACTTGGAAATAAAGATATAATTCATATTCTTGAAATGAATACAAAAAAAGTTATAAACTCTCTACATATTTTGCATTACACATGTATTAGAAAAATGCAATAAAAAAATAAAAGGAACAATTTAAATTCTAAAAACATTGATATTATAAAGCTGATTTATTACCACAGATTACTACTAACTTAAAGAATGGGTATCTGAGTCAGAAATATAGCACTCCACTGTCCTAAAATCAAATTAAATGAAAAAAGAATTCCAATAAGAGAATATTTGCATAATATATTGCTTATGATTCACGTACACTGCTGCAAAACAAACACACCGAAACACTGACTCTGTAACTATTGGGCATAGTGTCATTATTTGCATTTTATTAATTGTTTAATTTATATTTAATTAAGCTACTGCATTCACATGAGGTTTTCTCAGTACGTAATTGTTTTATACGCAACTTTCACAAGTTAGAACTTTGTCACCCTTCTGCAGTATAACTTAATATTTAAGAGAGGGTTTCTTTTACACTGTCACCAGCAAATCCATGGCAATTTAAAAATCTCTCTACAGTATAAACATTTATGAAAACGTCAATCATTGCAGCTTCCACATGCTTAAAAATATTTAAAGGTTCCCCAGAGGGCAGTAAGCTCAATTCCTTGTCCTCTTCTTGATATAGTAATAGGCTATTATTATTCAAAGTTCTCCCAGGGTTTTCTGTTTCTTTTAGATGGACCTAAATCTGGTGTGATGGTGGTTTCTCTAATGCCTTTCTAAAGGAGAAACACTTTTTTCATAGTTTAGATCATTTCAATAATTTAATGACGAATTGGATAATGGCAGTTCTTAATTACTATTGTGCTCTGGTGTGGAGAATAAACAGAAATTAAAGAAGAGGAAGAGAACCTGAAAAGATCTAAAAACTGAGAGATATCAACTCTTCACTAGAAGACAACTTAAGCTATGGCAGAGCAACATCTGGATCTGCACAAACCTGCTTGGTCAAATGCCAAAAGGTCAAATACACACTTTATAACTCTCTAAAAGTAAGGAGAACATTAAAATCAACAAAAGACTCACTAACTTCAACAAGATCCTGATTTCCTCAAGACATTGTAACACCATCACTTCATTGTCCCAATTTACTAAAGATTTCAAAACTGAAATAAAATTGTAGTGCTGAAAATAATGAAAAGAAGTTTTGAAAAGTGTAATGTACTCTTTGAAAAAGTGACAGGAAAAGTATGTGAAACAAGTTTCAAGGGGAATTCAAGAATTTCAAGATTAAAAAAAAAAAAAAAAAAGAGAGGTAAGATGTTAGGTTGAATCCATCTTAGACTTTGTTACAAAGAAATTTATTCATCCTTGATGTTAAAATAATAAGTTAGCTCTGATCTGTTTCTGCAGTGGCCTACACTGCCTAAGCCAACAAAGATGTTTTTACAGTTTCTACTAGAAAGGAACAAAGCCTTTTCTCTTATTAGCAGAAAATGTTATAGAAATTCAGTAATACATTCCCAAAGTTCACCCTACACATTGAAGAAAATTTTGTTCACAGAATTACACTAAGATACTGAAGAAACTCAAGCAGAGACCATTAAAACAATGGTTGAATCTGTTCCTGTTTATATGAACTTTGTACAAGACATTCTGTACAAAACCTGCAAATCTCACAAAGTTCAACCAAACCAACTGCAG
>VXBW01006535.1:0-28227 GCA_013400375.1 Thinocorus orbignyianus
ACCAAGGTTACCATTCAACTTGATTTAGGTATGATGAAAGAAAAAAGGGTCACCTTCCTTATCCTGAAGGCAGCGCCTCATTTGACAGGTAGACATTAAATTTTCTTTTTCCTTAATAGCTATTTCATAGAACTGTATCTGCACCAAATCTAAACTTCTTTATTTTTCCCTAGAAGAAAAGAAGTCAAACAATTTTTGTCCATTATAGTAAAGGAAGGAAGGAGACAACTGTAATTCCTGCAAAGAATCTTTATTATCGCGACCTGAAGTATAGTAGAAAGACATAGTTTTCCCCATCTTTTTCATCAATTTTAAACATTTTAGTCACATTTTTACTTCCTATTTTGTGTTGTTTTACATAAGCTAATTTTTATTTTTGATGTACAAATTACTTGCTTTTTTAAATTGGACTTTTGGGGCAAGAGTTAAGGGCTTTTTCTTCTAAAGTAGTCTGTAAAGTTACTTAATGAATTGCAAATTAAGGGAAAAACTTATTTTCTGGTGAAAGAATATTTTATTATTGCATGTGAAGTGCAACACACTATGTTTTGTTATGGCTGTTCAGTAAATTAGCACATAGTTTAGACCTAGGTCTGCCAAATCATTGTCTTTGTACAGTCTGATACTATTCATTTGCTTACACTTTTTGTGTGACTGAAGATCAATCATTAATATTCTTTATACATTTATAAACTGTACATGAAGGATAGAGAAAAAACGTTCACAAAGGAGTGAATAATTCTGTCTTTATAGCAAGATTTGAATTTCCACGTAAGACACAGGCCACACTTAGAGGAATGAGACAAAATACTGAATATATGCTGAATAACTGAATGCCATCCATTCTGTGCTTTCAATGAGGAACCCATTCTTGGGAGGGAGAGTAGTGTGGGGTCATACTATGTATGTAAGCAATATTAAATAAATCCTTACACGTAAAGAAGCTGATTTAAAGTTTGATACGTTAACATTACTACAATTCACTGTGAATTTTACCATTACAACTTCAGTGTTTTTATCTAACATTGTTTATATAATTTAGCATCGACCATTCTGAAGGGAAAACAAAACAAACAAAAAAAACCCAAAAGAAAACAAAACAAAAACTAACTAAACACCCCCCCCCCCCAAAAAAAAAAAAAAACAAACAAACAAAAAAAACCAAAAAACAAAAAACTGTGTAAAGAATCACAGGGTTTTACCAGAAAGACACTGAATTAAGTAAGTAGTAATTCTTGACCTTCTGCTTTAGAGATACTCCAAGGAAAGGGCACAGGAATAGAAAAAAATTTTGATAGAAGGGCTGCTTTATCCAGAAGTGAGAGCTAGTCCATCAGTAGCTAAAAGAGGTAAAGAGAGAAGGAAATTACTTATTTTCCTCGGGTAGGTTGTCCAAAGGTGGTCAGTGAGCCTTCTCCTTTAGTCCTGCAGTAAATTGGAGTCTCCTGCATTAGATACAATTCCCTTGTATTTGTCCCCTTTTCTTGGCTTTATGCAGCATTGCACATCTCCTTTCTGAAGGATATGTTGAAGGATTTCAGAGTGAATCAAGAGGAAAAGGTCCTGTGCTCACGAGTAGCCTAGGAGAACAGCAAATGCTTGTTATCTTCTGCTGACATTGCCCATCTCCACACACATCAGCGTTGCTTGCCTTAATTTTTCTACCTGCTTATTATCTCTGTAATCTGTATATAATACAGATGTAGTTATGTGTAGAAAATCTCATTTTACTGAAACTGTTGGTTGTAGAATGTCTTGACTGAGACAGACAAATTTAAGTGCAAATGTATTTAGAAACAAGTATGCATTACTGAGTGATGCCTAAATTTATAATTCTGATATGAATTTTTCTGTTGACTTTAAAAACATGGACATTGGCATAGGAAACTTCCATAGAGAGGGGTTTTTTATGATAAATGCTGTGAATTACATATAAGAAAATTTTCAACAAGTATTGAAACAAAAATTGAGTTTTGTGATGCAGTTTCTTCTTTTTAACTTCCTATAACTATCATTGTCGTTAGCTAATATACATTTTCTTCTGTAGATGAAAAAAGTTTGCAGAAACAATGCATGAAGTAGAAGTAGAACCTTTAATTTCATTAGGCACGTTGTAACTGGTGAAGATTAATGTATATATCTCTTGCTAATTCTTTTCAATTACTCAGTTCATATAAATTCCCAAACCTTGTTAATTATGCTGAAGTCAAGTGGTAATTTTTAACAGTATTTCCACAACAAGGGAATTTTCCTGGTCTAACCTTGCCCTCCTGTAGAAACTCTCAGCAGATTAGGCATTCTGACTCTAGTCCATTCATTTTCAGCACAAGCCTAATTGCTGCCGACTGCCTGCCACAGGTACCCTGGTTATCGTACATTTAAGGGATGCAGGTTCTTCTGAGAACAAATAAGGAAAGATTAATTGTTTGTTTTGTTTCATCCCAAGAGAAATGTGGGAGCTTAATCAAGAAAAATAATTTCTTCTGTTGATTTGGCTTATTTGTGGAAAGGGATAATTGTATAGAGGCAGGCATAGAGCTATGCATTTTGAAAGAAATTTTGCCATGTACCTACTTTGCAGGCAAAGATACAGCAAAATGAATGTAACACAGCATTGGAATTGATGGGGATGGTTCACATTTCTCATAGTAAGTAATTTGGCTGCTGGGCTTTTATTTGAACCAATATTGCTAGGTGGTATTGTCATTTGTTTTGTCTGCTTCTTTGGATATCTAATCAAGGAGACAATAGTAGGGGGAAAAACGCTTTTTCAAATTGTCCTTAATTGCTAGAGCACGAAGTGAGCTAAACAGTCTGGTATTTCCAATTAAAGAACTTGTTTCCACCAAGCACCATTAAATCTATCTTTCCCAATCTGATAAATAAGCTATCAAAGAGTGGAACAGATTAATTGAGAACAATTAGTTGAAAGCTCAGTATAACAGAGTAAAGCAACATTATCAATGAATGCAAATTTTACATAAAGCAATAAGAAGCACTGATGCAACAAAATAGAGTTGAGAGTAACCACTAAGCACAAAGGAAGATTTTATCTGTGGTACAGAAATTAGTCTTGCCTGTTTTTCCTCACAATAAAAGCACTAAAAGCTGTTTCTTTAGAAGACCTCTTTTACAGGAATGTCAAATCGTATTTTACACCTTTGCTACGTACGTTTGTCCTTCAGCGTGCAGGAAATAACAGACGTAGGAAAATCCCATAGTTCAGATCTGAACATGAGATTTACTGCAATTGCATCTAAACCTAAGGAAAGCCCTGCTTATTCTACAGCATTTGTGTTTGTTACTGTCTAGTTGATGTGGTAATCTCTACTTGTGGTTTGCGTATGTTAATAACCAGTAATAGCTGTGTTTGATAGACACTTAAGCTTAACACGTTGGATTTTGATTCCTTCTTAATACAGGTGGATGTCCCTAATGATATGTACCTAGACATTTTTGATGGGTGTTCCTTTCTTCCAGCTGTCTGCATGCCAAATGGTATTGACCCACATGGTGTAGGTATCATTTTGCACGTGGGTCCTCTGGATATTGCCCTTTATGACAAACTGTAGGAAAACCACCTGGATGCTCCCCTTAAGTGCCAGCCTTTCACCTTTTGAGAATGAGTGTATCAGCAGGAGGAGAAAACCTCTCTGTCACCTTAGACCTTGAAATAAATTTATAAGCTTTCACTATTAGTATATTCAAAGAAAATATTGCATGTTGGCTCAGTTTTTGATATTCATTGTGTATATAAGGCTTTGGAGTAATGTGCTTCATCAGGAAGGCAGGAGACAATACACATAGCCTGTTACACACTAAACAGACTAATTTCTAAGTCAGATTTTACAGAATTACCTTGGCTAGGCAAGTTGTATCACTGCTGTACATGTTGGCATCACTCATGTGAACTGACAGCGCAAATACACCTGCTGCCACAGCTTTTAAAACTACTCTCTTAGAACAGTAGTTTGTGTGGTGCATTGCTGGCCTTTACAGCAGTGATGTGCTTAGAGTTTGCTTTTGTAGAATTACAGATTTAAAATGGTTGGGTGAAAATCTTATTTCTTATGCTGTTGCAACCCACTGGGTATGTCTATTCTAGGAAAATGAAAAGGTCAGTGATAACTTTCCCAATAAAATGTTCTGAGAAAATGTCATCCCAGTTATGTGTATCTGACTGGAGAAGTTCATCCTCCATTTTTGAGCACCTTCTTTTTTATTTCCAGAATATCATCATCAGTAGGGAAATACAGCATTTGTAACTGTGATAGTGTGGAGTCATATCAGCTGATGAACTGATGAACAGACATGCTACAACAGATGTAGCACTTTGAACACAGGTCATTTACAGTATTTTTCTTTACATCCTTGCTGGCAAGTCACCAGGAGATCACAGTTGTATTGTGAATAACTCTGGTTTTCTGAGCAGATTCCCTGTAATGTTGGCTTCTGAAAAATCTTCAGAATGTTGCCAAGAAGTCATGAGGAAATTAGACGAATGAAACCTCTTCCAGTTCCTCCAGATGTCAGGGCATCCAGGTCTCCAATTCAGTTTTCAGCGGGGGATCCGGCTCTCGAACCTGGTTCAGTGGGGAAGAATTCCTAATGTAGCATTTCAAAAGCACTCATAAAGCCACGGAAGGAGCAAAGACCATGCACAAGATTCACAATGTTGCAGCCACAAGCATTTAAGCAGCTGTCTCTACATTATCCCATAAGATGTTTCTCTGCGTGTTTGGGCTCAGTCAAGGTCATGCAGTGGTACATGCTAATGGTTTTGAACAGCAGCAGTTGTGTAACTTCAGGATATGGAAGCAGCTTGCTTTTCTGTAGCGACTTTGTACTTTACATGCCATGCACTAATGCTTATCTGCTTTACAGGTAGATTTTCTTTTTATAATGAATCAAATTCAGACAAATTTAATCATGCAACGTAATTAGCTATCCAACTTCAAATCCTGAGGTTAGGTACTGCAGCAATAAGTTATCATAGGATGTTGGGGTCTTTTAGTAGTATTGGAAATAAAGGTTAGTAGGGTTTATCATGAATTTGTGCTCTAATGGCGCAGCAGGCTGTTGATAATTGTGGTCCAGTGTAGATATTGAGGAACTCTATTATTAATACAGAAGTACAGACAGCATTCCAGTGAATTGTTCTAGCAGCCAGGCTTGGCTGCAAGGCCAAGAAAATTCTGAAAAGTATCCCAGTTGCTCTAGTTTAGTAAGTTATTTTTACCCAATTTTATAAAGTGGTGATGTTAAATGAGGAAGTCAGACAGACGTCCACCCATAAGACCATTGATTGACACTGAGATACAGGACAGGTGGAGAAGCTGCATTTGTTAATATGTAGATGGAGACTTCAAAATTATTTTCTCTGTAGTATATTCACCAGTTATAACCAGCATGTTACCATTTTTATGTCTTTATCTCAACCACAATGTTGTCTTTTTTATATCTATAGCAAATTCTTTCAACTTCGTATGTCACTACCTATCTTCCTGCCTTTTTCCATTTTGTTTTTTTTTTCCCTGGGGTTTCGTTTTGTCCCCTTAATTGTTTTATTGAATCTACATATCAGTCATAGGGTTATCGTGTGTCGTGTGTCAGAGGTTATGTCTGTGTCCAGTCAACAGAGAATGTAAGGTGCTTTGTAGACTTCAGTTCTACTATAAATCCTTTCTGAACCCTTAGACTCTGTCCACATTCGCTTTGATTTTGGGGTGCCATGTCTCCAGATGTATTTGCACTGTTGGCATACTCTCTTTTAATTGCTTATCATGGAGTCTAGGGTTTGATTAACCTCTCCATGCCACAGTATTATAGTGTTGCTCTGTCCTTTTGTTGAGGCACAAAGCAATATACTTAATAACTTTACCTTAGCTTCAGATGTAAAGGCTTACTGGAGCTGGAGCCTTTAGAGGAAGAATAATCACTGAGAAGGAAGGGTGCAACACAGCTTTTTCACTAATTCTTCTTGCAATGGGAAACCCATAGACTAAATATTGGTGTCAAAAATTAATAATAGAAGTAAAGAAGATCGCTGTCTAAAAATGCCAGAATGTATGATTGATGAATTCACGATGCTCAGTTTCAACCTCATTTGTGGACTTTACTGTCCAAAATTAAGTAGTTTTCCAGCTGCTGAGTTAGGAACATCAACCAATTGCCAAGTGTGACATCAAGAACATGAGATTTAGAGAGAAACTTGGCATTCTTGAGGTATTTTTAGGTTATGATAATTTTCAACAGAAATCCAGGTAGCTATCTGAATTCTGTTAGGGGACTACCTTACAGTCTTCATTCTTCTTTCTGGAGAAGTCATCCCTCTTTCAATAATAAGAATGAGGAGAGTTTGAGCTGAATCAAAACATAATCTGCAGAATTGCTATGCTGTGGTAAATGCAGCCCTCCTACTGATGCTGCTTGTCTGCCATCAGCGCAGCAGGAGTAAATAAGCATCCGCTGACCAAGTTAGGATGGTCTTTTTTCACAAGTAATTGCATTGTTCCTCACCTTTACATAACATGGACTCCCTTGCTAGTAAGTTCTGGGAGGGACAAGTGTCAAGGAACAGAACCATAATGAAGTACCTGCAATTGAGCAAGGATTACATTGCTCCGTTAATTCTGTAAAAACTTGTCAGTTTGCCACCCAAATAAATGCCTAGAGTGTGTAAAACATGGAGCAGAGTGACCTCTAGAAGAAAAATCAATGGCGATTCATATTTCATATGTCTATAATTGCTTGTGAGAGCGTGGCAGCAGTCTGTTTATAGAGTAGCTCGTTCTACCACAAATGGTTTGCTGACTTTTTCTTCTTTTCAGTGGTGATGCCTCTCATGGATTGTGAATCACAGCAGACACAGCAATATACAAGTTTTATCAGTGGTGATTTTTTGTTATTGTTTTCACATTACTGCCTTCAGAGTTGCTGTACCATCCTCTGTTTGAACCAGTGCGCTAATCTATAGTCACAAGTAAATTGTGTTCACAACTGTTCCCTTGGAAGACTTGTGAAGCTGTTTTTTACCTTGTTTTCAGTAGGCAAGACTGTCTGCTGGGAAGTTATCCATTTACTAATATTTTAACCATCAAACTGAATCCAGTGTGGCCTTCGTTTTTAAGCAATTTGTCAGAGAGAGAAGGAATTGTCACAGTCCACTAATTTGAAGACAGAAATTTTAAAATATCTTTTTTCCCCCACTTTGCTTTGCTTTGGTTTTTTTTTCATTTTTTTTAAGAAGCTGTTGTAAGATTTGTATCCCCACTGAGGACCAAGATGTCATAGGGATAGAGAAAATGCCGCTCACTTTATGGATTACTGTTAGGTCAACAAAACTTTGGCAGCATTGATTAACTTGACAGTGAGTACAGCAGTACATTTATCACTTATGGCTGTGCTGTAGAAAATCTAATAAGAGGCAAACAATTCCCTTTAGAGCAGTAACAGGTTCACTGTGGCTAACGGTGCATGCACTGGAAATTTCTGACTTTAAATTATACCCTTGCTGCTAGTTGGGTCATTGACTCAAAGCTACTGCACTTTCACTACTATGTTCTGTATTATTAATTTGATCAAAATTGTTTGGGCTTCAATAAATATGATCAAACTGTGTATTGGAGTTCATATAAACTCATAAGCATTTTTGAAGAAGGCGTACAGAAGGAGCTTGATCCAAGCTGTGTTATGTAGAAAGGGGCAGCTGCCTGTTACAACTACAGATGTTTGGGATCTTACAGGGTTATAAAAGAAAGATTTGTTGCTTACAAATCTGTCTCTAATTGACAGACTTAAATAGACCCAAAACCAAATCTGTTTTGACATTTCATAAGTTTCATTGATTGGTCAGAAGAACTTTTTTCGTATGTTCAAATGTGCACTTTGTTAATTACCAGTAATTACCTTAAAAATTCTATACAGGTTGATTTATAGATATGTTCTTCCAGTTGCCTTCTTTTGTAACAATCATGAGAATTGAACAACAAATGAGATTTTCCGTCTCTTCTGTGTTAGTGTTTGCACTAACCTGATGGTGAAATTATTTTTGTATTCAGTACTGCTTGATTTCTCTTTAATAAATCTTTTCCGGAAGCCCATAGCCAGTACGTTGGGTGTGCGTTTGCATTGCAAATGGTGCTTCTTTTAAAAAAACGTCTTGTATTTGGTAGTTCTCTTAAATAGAAGTCCTGTGTAAGATACCCTTTTACAGAAATGTACCAAGCTTTTTTTTTTAGTTCAAATAATCAACGTGAATAAAGGCCACATACCTGAATAATTGTGTTTCTAGTTACAAGCAGGGAAGAACAGTGAAGAAAATGCAGTATTAAGTGCCGATCGCATCATACAGTGTGCAACTAAATTTGTGGCTTTATCTTTGTGATATAATCTGCAAAATTGCTGTTCAAATGAGAGAGTAGTTTTCGTTTTTTAGTATTAGGATATGTGGATCACTGGAGTAAAGAATCTTTGTAAGTAACAACTGTTATTTCAAGTATTTTGTGTTATTTTAGGAAACTGTTTAAATTGGAGGTTTTGTTCTACAATATCTATAAAAATGATGTCGTTTTCTTTGTTGGGAGAGAAGTATTCTACTTGGATCAATTGTCAGGAGGCTTAATGTAATAAGGCAGTTTGTGGTCTGACTAAAAGAAACACCGTGCAAAAGAAATTCCCATAGCAGTTTGTTTTTAACAGAAAAACTGAGTTCACCTGAAACATAAATACATTGAAAACCAAGACTTAATAAGGTAGAGCAGCTTCAGAAGGAAACAAGAGTAGGTTGCTTTCCAAAGTCTGTCTTATAATGGCTGCGATTTAACCAAATATTTGTGTTAATGATAATGTAGCTCTATCAACAGCATAGCAGCAGATTCTTTGCAATAAATGATTAGGCAGGCTGACATAAGTACCCTTTGCATAGTGATGGCGGGAAAACACCAATTAAAATAGTGCACTCTGATTCATTCTCCTTTTTTTATTTATTTATTTTTAATTTACAGGATAAAAGTTGTGTTTCTCACTCTCTTACTGCATTTTAGAGGCAACAAGACACATTTCTACACTTTTTCCTGGGTTCATACAATAAAGGAGTTACCCTACTGCCTGCCTTACTGAACAGAGACCTGATATTGATTAACTATCACACTGGCATCAGAACTACTCTTAGGATTCAATTTTTTTGTTGTTTTGCATATTTTATTGATCAAAAGTGGTAAATGAGCATCAAGCGTGCAAGAAGACGATGAATTGTTTACTTGCATAAAATAACCTTTCAATAAGGGAAGATGCATTGCTCACACTTTTGGTGCTGTTCTGCTGCCTGAAGCAGATGGCATTCAGCTGCTATTGATTTGCTCCTATAGTTACAGAGCAGCATGTAACAAGGCATGCTTATTTCGCGAAAGAGAGGTGAGATTTTTTTTGCCAGGGTGGTGGGAGTGAAAAAAGAAGGACAGGGGGCTTGGGGGATTGCTTTAGAGTTGTTGTCTTGGGGTTTTTTTAAGAACAAACCAGGGAAAACCTTGCAACTTCAGTTAGCAGCTCTACACAAACAAAAAGCAGGGGTTTATGCTTGCTAAAAGGGAGTTACTTTCTCTAGTTCTAGCATTTCTGGTAACATTAATTCCCACTGCAGATTGAATCTGTGAGCAAGCAAATACTTCAAATTGCAAAGATCTTCCAGAATTTAGCATCACAGGCTCTACACCACATTTCTTGTGCTGCTGTGTTTTTTATTTTTACATGTCTTTTTCTACTTGTATAAAGACTGTCAACTCCTTAACAAGACAAAATCATACTGCAAATGCTGGGCTTGCTTCTGCAAACAGTTCATTTCACTGATGAGTGTACACTTGAATAATTTGCTGTTCGATCTCTCCTGAAATGGGGAGGGACAAAGAGAGCTTTTTCCAAAAGTTTATTTGAAAGGGTATTTAATGCGAAATTTTGACATGAAAAAGATCTTTAATTTTTTGACAGCTTTTGGTAAAATCCAGGTATATAATAGAAAAGAGTTGCAGTAAAGAGAGCTTATAAATGGTTGTTCTAAGACAAGACATTTTAGATAATTTTAAACTTTATTTCTGAAATAGTATGGTAAGTGGTATGGAGAAGTGGGGTGCAGTCATCAATCAGTCTGTTTGAACATAGAAATAACCCATCTATCAAGATCCACAACTGTGGTTGTACAAGACTTAAACTCAGCCTCTTCATGACAGTGCTGGACCAGTTAAAACTGTTAAAACATATTAAAATCTTCCTAGTCCATCTGACTGTTCTGCAGTGACTCTTACTGCTGGAAGTGCTTACTGTTGATTTTTTAACTGTCTTGAGCATCTTCCTGCTCTGGTGTTGTTTGGGAAAATAAAATACTTTACTCTGTTGTGACTGACCTGCTCTCCTCCATCTCATTTATATTGTCTTCCTTTCTAATGAAAATAATCCATGAATTATGATCCCTGACAAAATATTCTCACAGCATAGTTAGCAGCTAGTTACTTATCAAGAATTTAATTTAAACATGCATATTAGTGTCTGTTAAAAAATGTCCTACTTTATCTGTTCAAAATTCTATTCTCTGGCATTGATTCCGACTTGCTTGTGTAATTTATGAAATGCTCTCTAATCCTTTTCAGTATCCATGTGGTTAGATATCACTACATCTTGACTATTTTTATGCTGCTTCTGTACCATAAACGGGCAAGAAGAGATTGTCTGAATCTTTGATTTTAACCTGTTGTTTCAATCCAGAGTAGAAATTTCTTATTAGTGTTTTTCAAAGAAAACAAACCTTGGTGAGTTTTTAAGAAAACAGGTGCTTTTGAATCAATGGCTAATGCTGTCAGCACAGCATTTACTGCATTGTTTTATGTTGATTGGGTCTTGCCTTCCTGGGGTGGCCAGGAAAATGTTTTAAACATAAGAATTATTACAAACAGAAGTTAATTTGATGGCACCTAGAAAAAAGTGCATGTTTATAAAGAGGGTTTTCTCCGCTACAGTAGTTCTGCAAGAAAGCCAGTTGCTGAAAGGGCTACCAATGATCAAAACTAAAAAACAAAACTCAAAAAAAACCCCCACCATATCTAAATATATTTGGTCAGCTATGTTACCCCTTCTTTACCTCTGCAAAAATGACACAATGAGTTCATTAACCCTAGGTACAGTGAATTCCCTGTGCTTTCTACATTCTCTTGTTTGGACTTAGGAGTGGGTACTTGCTGCTTAGTCTAATTAGTTTCAAAGGGAATGTCGAGTCATTCTCAAGAGTTTACTGTGACCCAAAACCTCTGACAAGAAAATAGTAGGGAGATAAAATAAGAAGTTATTGTAGAGTTGAATAGCATTTTTGTTACAGTGTCTTGTGGAAGCAATGCAGATGAGGAAATCAACCTCAGATGATTTCCAGACTTTTGATATGAAATTTGCATGAAATTGTAATTCTTGTGAAAAGCAAAACTGGTTTTCATAGCTAACTTCGTCAGTCTTCATCAACCACCTGACTCTTTCCTTGTTCCTGGCAAAACATTAGAGCTGTTGGACATTTCTTATGAATCAAAAAGGAAGTGAAAATGCTATTTCAAGGCTAATCTTAAGGTTTCAGTATTTTTCTAGGCTTCTTCAGTTCTCTCGAAGCTGTGTTATTTGAACAAAGCCACATAACCAAAAAATCTACTTTTCGGTGCAACATCTGCATCTTAACAGAATAGTCTGTGACATTACCCAGAGAGCAGGTTTTTTGGTGATCAGGAGGAAACTGGT
The DNA here is from genome assembly GCA_013400375.1 of Thinocorus orbignyianus. Classification (NCBI taxonomy): domain Eukaryota; kingdom Metazoa; phylum Chordata; class Aves; order Ciconiiformes; family Thinocoridae; genus Thinocorus; species Thinocorus orbignyianus. Next base: position 11,767 of record VXBW01006535.1, read on the forward strand.
TATGCTGCAGAGACCCTTCTCTGTTTCTGTGGCTGCCGAAGTATCATTGCATTTGGCTCTGAAGAATGGAGTACAGCTTAGTTTTCTTTAACCATGACTTTTCTTCTGGCTTGCTCATAGCTTTCTTCCTTAAAAAGGACAATTTGCGATCATAGTAAATATAGTAGACAGAAAATATGGCAGTATAGGAAAAAATCAGAATCCAAAAATCAGAAGTGAGCTCCCATGTCCCCTCAGCAAATCTCCACCCTCACTAATAGTGGGAGAAGAAGGACGTATTGGGGCTGTGAGTGCACAAAAGCTGACAAATACCTTTCACAGGGAGGTTTTGCTGGTGAGGACATGCAGATGGGAGCACCTGAAAGGCACCAAGAATGAGTGAACTGAAGGGAGGAGACAGTGAGTTGGCCGTATCCCAGCCATGCTCCATCTTCATTCTCTGGGAGAGCCATCTGCTACTGCAAGCTGGTACAATTAACCCTGTAACTCAGCTGGCATAGCATAAAATAATAGTTGGAGCAGATTAGGCCAGAGGTTCCTCTGGGAAAACAGGCTGCCTCTGAAGTGCTCAAAAGCAGGTACATAGGGAAGAACAGAGAGAATGTGCTGTGATAATTCCTCCTTGATACACTCTCGATTTCCATGTATTTACAGGTCAATGAATTCCTCTTCCATCAATCTATTCAGTCTCTCCTTAAACATGTATAAATTTTCAGCATCTGCAGTGTGCTGTTGCCCATTGTTCAAATACGCGTTCCATTAAGAAGTCCCTCCTTCTGTCTAAAGCCCCCTTTTTATGAGAATAAGATTTAATTTCTAATGATTTCTTGATTCCTTTTATGATAGTTTGTAATAAACTTTTTATTTGCATTTTTTTAATTGCTGCTGGATAAGGAGCTTCTCTTCTGAGGGATGTATTGTAGCACCCAGCATCTCACTGCTCTGATCACTAATGGTCAGTCTAAAGTCCATCGTTGTTAGTTATTTTTTTCCAATATGCACCACTTTGGGCCTTATTCTCCTAACCTGTCTTTCAGCACTTGTAACTAAATTATCTTTGCAAGGATCATGGCTGCTAGGTTTGCCTTAAAGCCTTTGGTGTGGGTCTTTGTCAAAAACCTTTTGGAAATGAAAGTAGGCTCTACCAGTGGGGCCACCTTTGTCTGTGCTTGTTGATCCTTTCAGGGGTCACAGTAAGTTTTGAAAAACGGTTTCCCTTAGCAGATGCCCTGTGCTTCTTTTCCATCCAGACACATTTACCCATGTGCCCACTAATTCTACTTTTTCCGTAGTTGTTTATTGTAGTAACTTTCCTGGTACAGGCATACTGGTTTATGAATCCCAGTTCTGTCATAGTTCTCTTTTTCTTTTTTTTTTCTTTTTCATTAAGTTATGTTTGTCTTCTTTGTAGTCCTCCAGTACTAAAGTAGCCATAAACAGCATGGTATACACCAGTGCTAATTCAAAAAAAATAATGTAAGTTCTCTTACACGCATTGGAAGAATACAGTATGATCTGACTGACTTGTTACTGTAACAAGCAAATAATCTGTAGATTTTATTACCTCAGTCATAAAATCATTTCCGTCTCTTGATGAGGATAAAAAAAAAAAAAAGAAAACTAAAAGTATATGCTGAGGGTTCAGAGTGTTGGTGACCAGTTATAAGTGGTGTTCCCCAGGGCTCAGTGTTGGGGGCAGCTCTGTTTAATGTCTTTATCAGTGATCTAGACGGTGGGATTGAGTGCACCATCAGTAAGTGTGCAGTTGACACCAAGTTGGGCAGGAGTGTTGATCTGCTGAAAGGTAGTATGGCTCGACAGAGGGATCTGGACAGAATGGTTGGATGGGCTGAGGCCAGTGGGATGAGGTTCAACAAGGTGAAGCGCCGGGTCCCGCACTTGGGTCACAACAACGCCATGCAGAGCTACAGGCTTGGGGAAGAGTGGCTGGAGAGCTGCCTGGCAGAAAAGGACCTGGGGGTGTTGGTTGACAGCTGGCTGAATGTGAGCCAGCAGNAGGTGGCCAAGAAGGCCAAACAGCATCCTGGCCTGGATCGGGAATAGTGTGGCCGGCAGGACTAGGGAAGTGATCGTTCCCCTGTACTCAGCACTGGTGGGACCCTACCTCAATTACTGTGTTCAGTTTTGAGCCCATTACTACAAGAATGCCATTGAGGTGCTGGAACGTCTCCAGAGAAGGGAAGCGAAGTTGGTGAGGGGTCTCAAGCACAAGCAATATGAGGAGAGGCTGAGGGAGCTGGGGTTGTTTAGCCTGGAGAGAAAGAGGCTGAGGGGAGACCTTATCACTGTCTACAGCTACCTGAAAGGAAGATGTGGTGAGCTGGGGGTCAGTGTCTTCTCCCAAGTAACACGTAATAAGACAAAAAGAAACAGCCTCAAGTTGCTCCAGGGGAGGTTTAGATTGAATATTAGGAAAAATTTCTTCATCAAAACTGTTGTCATGCTTTGGAACAGGCTGCCCTGGCAAGTGGTTGAGTCTCCATTCCTGGAGGTATTTAAAAGACGTGTGAATGTAGTACTGAGGTGGACTTGGCAGTGTTAGGTTAACAGTTGGACTGGATGATCTTAAGGATCATTTCCAACCTAGATGATTGTGTCTCTAAGAAAGGGTTGTCACATACTAAGAAGACAGGAACATTCACTAAATTTAGAGGAACAGTCTTAGGACAGAAGAAACATTTGCAAATTTGGAAAATGTGGAACTGACATTTTCAATACCGGTTTTATTTGCCTTAGAGTGTGTATTTATAATAGCTTTTAATTACCTGGTCAGATACTGTTGGGCAGGTTTGCTTCTTTTTCCCATCTAGCCTCATCAGTGCTCAGAGATCAGCGTAGGAGAGCAGCATCTGACTGTGCAAGACACCAAAAAACCTGTCAGTTTCCAAACTAGTCAGGTGTCTTAGTTTGCAACCTGAATGCTGGGTTGTTTTTTATTACAGAGTATTTTTACTTAGTTCCTTTAAACTTTCAGAAACAACAGCCCTGCAAGGTTAAACCTCTTCTGGTTTACTTGTTGTTGTATTGTGGATTCTAGATGCAGTTACTTTCTTCCAAACCTTCTTCCCCTGTACTCTTGAGAAGACTTTTCCAAGCATAACTAATTAATTTCTTTACCATCCTAGATGTATATTTCCTGTATCTACTTATTGAGATATATATAGATACAGATACATTGTCTAAGACATTCCTGTACCCGTTTGTTATCAGCAGCATTATTGACATGGTCTTAATTACCTGTTAATTGTCCATTGTCTTAGTAGTCTATTGGCTTTTAAAAAAAGCTTCAGCCATTTTAAAATCAACGTTTATTTTAGCGTCTTTTGTTAATGGATCTGCTTACTCTTTGCACTACTTTGTCCTGTTACTTATTTTTAAAAGCCTTTCTTGTTCCTACTAACTTTTCTAAATATCATTAACTCATCCTGCCCTTCTGCTTCTTTTCCTTTTGCTCTGTTGATTTCTTAATTTCTCATTCAGCTTTGTCTTAACCTCCAATCCTTTGAGCAGTATCTCAGGAAATGATATTGACTGCTTCCTTTCATTTTTATTTTTCAAAGGAACTGTAGTCTGTTGCACTTTGTTTCTTGTCTTTCAAGGGCTAGTGTCCTATTTTGCTGCAGAGAGATTCACTGTTTGCTCCCACTACAATATTTTCCCAGTTTACAAAAAAAAACCCAATATTGTATTTTTCACATCAAGAGAGTTATATTTGCATGTTTAGCCTCAAGTTAATCCACTCAACACTTAGTAGTTAAATATTAGCTGGAACTATAAATGTGTAATAACTACCTTTCTAACTAAAGTACTCACTACCTTGAAACTCACTTGGCCATATTTTTAATGAAGATGAGTTAAGTTCTTTAGGTAAGGCTTAAATAAAAACAGTAATAGCTTATAGACACTGTCATTAATTCCTGTGTTTCCAGTGACTGTGATTCCCTTCCATCTAACTCATTTTTCATCCATGAAGCTTGAGACTGTTGTGATGCATTTGTCACTCAGAAGGTATCTGGTGAGTTTTAAGCTCACTGGAAGTATAACAAATGGATCAGAAAGTTGGTGCAAGAATTTTTCTACTCTTTTCCAGTCTTGATGTTCAGAGGTGCAGTTCCCCTCTGCGCTTTTTGGGGTTTTTTTTCTTTTTTTTTCTACTCTTTTGACTTTACATTAACTTTCAGGTAGTAGCTTATGGATCTTTGTTGGAAGTATTTTGGCGTGTAATACCTACAGTCAGTATCTTGTTCACTTTCAAGCTTCACTGTGTAGATGGCACTTTTACTGTTGACTTACCTTTCATATAGAGCCTGGGGCTGTTATCTAGCTGGTACTTCATATGGAGCGTTGCTTCTGTGTCATTGTATGTGTGTTTGCATGCTCCTTCTCTTTATACAGAGTTTTGAGCATGGCTTATAACCTCCTCCTGTTCTTACAAAACTGCCCATCAGTGAATGTTCCTGGTAGGTATGAAAAGTGGAAAGTCCTTACTACGACAACTCAAGTGACAGCTTATTTAGGAGTAATTCTTGTTGATAACCTATAACAATATCCACACTGAAGAAGGGAGTTTCTTCATAACCGTTCACAACAGGTAGTGTAAAACATTATTGCAATTGTTATTACTTTAAAAAAAAATAAAAGGCTGCTTTTATAAGTCTGGTTCCTTCATCTACTTCGTTTTTAGTTAATGTGCTCTTTTGGTAACCTTTTTATTATTTCATGGGACTGTGTAAAGCAGTTCAGGAAAAGCAGGTTAATAGAAGACTATAGACTCCAAAGTGTTCTAAAAGATGTGGGTTTTGGTCCCAGTGGAGACTGACACTCCAGCCTACTTACTGTAGCTGGAATGTATTGATTTTCTTCTTCCCCATTTTAGCTGCACCACTGAATTAGGTATTGTGAAGCATCTTTCCCTGTGAAGAGAGGAAAAACTGTCATGAACTTTTTCACCCTAACAGTACAGCATTTCAAACTAAACCCGATTGAATGGAAAAGTCTGTGAGGACTCTTAAAAATCTCATAATTCAGCTCCCCACTCTCATTTCTGCCCCTCCAATAACCTTGAGAAAGTATGATAGATGATTGTAATAAGTTAATTCTTAAATATTTTTTCATTTAAAAAACCCAAAACAATAATAAAAATCTGTGAAAATGATGCATTCCTGTGGCATGATCTCCTAAGGTTAGCACAGTGGTCTTGTTCAGGTTTTCAGCAAGATGTTCAGTTACTGTTATAATTGGCTGATGAGTAGGTTTGGACCTAACTAGAATGCCAGTGTTCGATTTTGCAGTGTCCTCTGTGAAGATATGTCACCATTTACCCTGGCTTTAGTGACAATTTTCTAAAAGGGAAACTCGTGGGAAATCATTATGCTGTTTATATGTCTCCCTTGTTGGAGAGCATTATCCTGTGATATTTTAGCACTGTTTTCCACTGCATGATGGCATCTAGCTAAGGTTAAGGCAGAACAAGTCCCTTTGCAATTTTGTGACTATATTTTACTTGCTGAAGGAGAAAAGATAACCGACAATTAAGTATTTCAGATGTCACTGAAAGAACATGTGCAACTAATCAATGACATCCTTAGGGAACATGATTTTATGAAACTGATAAGGTAGAAAAATTGGGATTTTTGTGATTCGTGTTACATAATAATAATTGCACCCTTTCGATGAAAAAGACATTTCTGCTGATGTAAACATCAGGCTTTCCCTTGTGAGTGGTTTTTTTTTTTTTTCCTGAAGCATGGAGTAGTTCATTAAAGTGACAGTAGCAGATAAACACCCTTTACGATTTTCTAAGAAAATATGGTGCGTATACTCTTAGTTCAGCTGAAATCAATGAGTTTGAAAAATGTATTTCTGGAGTCACTTCCCAAATCACTTGCCAGAGGTTGTGTTAGGTGTTTTAGTTCTGGAGTTTTTATTTATTTCAGAAAGGAAATACACGTGCTGGCTTTTTTTCTTAAATTAGTCTACTTGGCACTCTGGGGCCCATATTTGAAACTCATTGCTATGATGTTGGTAGAATTCAGATGTATCAGAAATTCACATTACTAACAAACTAATTGAGACTTCTTATCTCTTTGAAAATATGTATCTTTAAGTTACTGATTGCAGAGCAAACAGGGGAATAATCTTATTTTCTAGCCAATGTCGTGTATTCACTTGAACAAAGACTATGGTTGAGCACGTTACATCACAGATTATGGGTAGTGGTTTAGAGACTTTACCTGCTGGTTCTTTTTCTGTTCAGCTATTATTTAAAGATCATCCAGTTTGCAAAATCTGCATTTCTTACAAGATTTCAGGCAGAAGTCAAAAATCTGTTGTGTCAGGAGTTGTTCTAGGTAAATTAAGCTGATTATGATAACATTTATTTCTGCTTAAGAGTGGGGTTTTGGATAACTTAAGTAGGAAGCTGAGAATGCTTACATTTTTCTCTGGGCATCCACTTTGGGCCACCAACAGAGGCAGGAAATGCAGCTATATAGACACACCTAACCCAGTGTTGCTGCCTACTTTTTGTTATTGTTCCCAAGCTTTTTTCCTCTTTTCTTTGGTTTGTGCTATGCGTATTAAATGGCTGGATTATGTGCTGCCCCTTTTTTTGTATTGAAGCCAATGAAGTCAAGCCAGAAGATAATTTGCCCCCTTATTAGTATAATTAACTTGTACCTTCATTTATTTTTCAGTTCCTTAAAATGTATGTCACATTACATTACATCAGTTGAAAAATCCTCCTTTGTTCAATGCAATCGTTCATCCCTTCATAAACTTCTGGAAATGACAAAATTTCCAATCAGCAGAGGCAGCATGCACAATACAGTGCAGTGCAAAATTGCCTTTGATTCTCAACAAATGCTACATTTTCAAGTTTATTGATTAACAAAGCGGAGTTACTGACAGTTAACAAAATGTATGGATTAGCACACTAAAACAGATGCTATTTGCTTACATCTTTTTGTGAAAAGTATTTGGTCAGGGCAGGGTTAGCAGGGCTTGGGTTAACTTGATGCGTGTCATGAACAAAACCTAAAAGAAATAGAATGAGATAGTAATCTGTAGTGAGTGGAAGCAGAAACAAATAGATTTGTAAGAGCTGTTGGGATTTTTCCTTTTATACACGGGTGTATCCTTCCTTTCTTCCCTGACAATCACTGTTTTGTTAAGCAGCCTCAGCAGGCAGCTCAACTTTTGGAAGAAGCTGCCAGGAGGTGTAAGCATGAGATTGCATGTGAGCATTGGGTGCCCTTAAACATCTTTATACAAGTTTTTGCTGTTCATCATTGCGTATAATTAGTAAGATGGTTTTATTTGAGCAAGTCATATGCATTGTTATGCAGTCCACACACCTTCTGAATATGCATCCACCTCCACCCCTCCTCCTGTGCATAACCTGAATGCAGAACAGGATAAATTTTGCAGCAGCAGAGTGCTGATTTTGCAGTATGCAAACAAAGTGGCATTTTTTAATGCAGCATCTTCATATAGAGGTGAACTGAAAGGCTTAACACTTGCCAACACTTTCAGATGTCCCTGTTTGTTACATCCACTAAAATCTAGGACAGAAAAGTTCAAAAGCTGCATTTTTCTCAGTTCTTTTTTTCAAACTCAATAGTGGTGGCCTCAGGTGTTGAAGAAATATAGACTCTAGACTGAGAGTCTACATTTGTAGATGTAACATAAAAAGGAACAAGTTCTCAAATATTTTGGTTTTCAGACTTATTTTACTTTATGTATATCATATGTAATTTTTATACTAACTGGGTTTTCATTACACAAGTGAACAAACCGTTTGTGATAAAACCTGCTATAAAATCTAGATGACCTTTAGATGTCTCTTCGAACCTATTTCTTTTCAAGATCCTTTTATCGTCTACATATCATTGTGTCTCCCTAGTGATATTGTGATGTAAAAGAATACACAGGCAGGAATAAATTACTTCCTGAATGTAAACAGACTAATGTTTCTTCCCATCACCAGTCTTGTTTCTTCTCCAGGTTTTGTTGCTCCTATCATAGAGTGTGAAAATGAGCAGGATTAATGCAGATAGCTTTACTTGTACAAGTAGTTTCATTTACAAATCTAGTCAAATTTTCTCCATGCATCTGTTCACTCCAGGACTTTATGAAGTAAAAGTCTTTAGGGAAGAGCTTGTGGCTTTCATTTGCACATGAAGGATGTGTGTTATGAGAGTATATGGCAGTATGAACAATAAGTAAATAAATAGGTGCTTGATCTTTTAGATGAGACATTGTTTGAATTTATGAACTGCTTTGTCTGTCTTGTGGAAATTAAAGTTCAACAGTTATTTTTGGTCTGCTCCTTTGAAACTGTCAGAGATCTATTGTTTCCTTTAAAAGTCGTTCTTTCATGATGAACACGCATCTAAGCATCTCATTTATCTACTACATATTTTTAAGCATATTTGTAATTAATTTACTGAAAACTGATCATCATCTCATCAATGGAAAAACAAAGGAGGATGGAAACCTGCTATTGTATCATTGCTGTGGAAAAGTGTGGCAGTTCTAGCCAGCAGCTCTGTGGTCAGAGCTTTGTCACTAGGAGTCACAGTGCAGGTACAAGGAGTATGTTGTAAGCTGGTCTGTCAAGCCAAGCAAAGAGTTTCCCTTGTTAGCATTTACAGAGGCATGCATTAATAAAATTGCACAAAGTGGAGACTTTGTTTTTCCACCAGTGTGTCAGACCGGAGTCTTCTGTGAGGTGAACACAAAAGCAGGGAGCTGTAGCCGCTTTATTTTATGTTTTAAACAAACAGAATTTTATTCACAAATGAACGTGCCAGAAACTTAGTTCCAGAATCAGGTGTCTCTGATTGAGAGGCATCCAGCTTGGCACCAGTGGTGGCAGGTGAAAAAGAATCTGGCAGCCTAAGCTGAATGTATATATATGTGTTTCAAGAACTGTTGTTTTCTTACTGAAATGAAGCTCTCCAAAATAGGTGTAAAAAAATGGAGAAGAATTGAAAAATGTTGCAAGTGGGATATGTTTCAGTAGCTTGAATAAAAGTGTGCAATATCTAAAATATTAAAAAACCCTGGGTTTCTACTGTGCCTTTGGGTTTTTTTTGTTTTGTTTTACAGACAGTCATTTTAGAAAATGAAGAGCTCCCTAAAATATTTCTTGATTTCCTGAACGTTCGCCATGTACCTACCTTGCCAAAAGCAGAAAGCTGCGGGTAAGCTCTCATTCACTGAAAAATACATAGAGGCCAAAAGGCCCGTATCCATTCACTGCTGATACAATTCCATTGACTTAAAATGGTCTTTCTGCCAACTCTAACACTGTAAAATAAATGGGCATTAGGTTCATGTTAAGTATGTTTATATATCCCCCAAATGTGGTAAAATAAATCCAGCCTGTTCAAAGACATAAGTGAGGTTTAATGTAATATTCTTGGAAAGCAAAAGAGAGTTTAGATGAGAAAAATACGATTTTCTCATAGGTCTTGAAGTATCTACTGAAATGAATTTTGTAGGATATTCATAAACACTCACTAAAGTTGTACAGAAGAAAGCATTTGCATGTGTTCTGTGATCCTGGTATCTGAACAAAATAGAAGTTAATTCTCTGATCATTTTATGACCTCCCATGTGTGTTTGAAAATGGGGCCTTTCACCTTTCTGATGACATCTACCTCAATAGCCCCATTACCCATCTTTTGGGAAGGGCTCTGGATCAGGAGAATGGAAGCTTAGTATGGTTATGATGAGTATAATGACTACAGAAATAACGAAAATAGTGTAACTGGGAGCTCTACTACCATCTGGAGCTGTAAGGTTTGCAGGAAGAATACGGTTTTTTTGCTATGCAAACTGACATAGTTGGTAAGTCCAGCAGGGTTACCAGAACTTGGTCCCCAGAAAGCAACATGGCTCTTTTCTGCTTTGGGGGAGGCTGTGTGGATCTGCAGTGGAGAGAAAGCAAGTTGAAAAAGGTGGAAATAATGTTGAGGCCCTCTTGCACTCAGAGGTGCCTGCAGCCCAGGACAGACCCCAGCATGATTCAGAAGCTGAGAGACTTGTAGTTTTCACTTGCAGTTAATGACATCAGCTAATGCCCTCAGTGGGACTGTACGCCATCACTTCATAGATAGATATGATTATGACTCTGTTAAAAGGATCGTGTCGTTTCCAAGTAGTGTTGGTCGTAAAATGATGTGATCTCCCACATTCATTCCATCACATTATACAGCTAGTAATCAGAAAAGGATTGCTGTCTTTGATGGTTCTTAAAGGATTTGGGGATTTTTTTATTGCAGAGTTAATTTTGTTGTAACCAAAGTTTCCTCTCACTTTACTTGCAGCTCTTTTGATGAAACGGAGTCTGAAGAATCAAGGTGAGCTTAATTCCTACTCATTGTAGGACACCAGTAGTAAACTACTTGAAATTAGTGGTGTTTACTGAATTTGTTCCTTTCAGTTGACAGAACAGCAGTAGTACAGTGTTAAAATAAGATGTGTTTGTTAACACATTATGGCTAGTTTCATCAGCTGTTCTAGATCCATCCATTCGTAGGGTGAATTGCTCATCCTTATGCTTGTATTGAAAAATTCCTTACAGAACCCTAATACAGAGTAGCTCTGAAATATTTCTGGGAATGTTTTTTACCCATTGAAGTGTATTTTTTGTAGCAAGAAGAATTAGCAGAAGGAATGAGAGGTTTGGCTTGTCCCCTATGTGTTATATAGAGCTTTGTATGTATCATCCCACCAAGATGATTAGAGGGATGGAGCACCTCTCCTATGAGGACAGGCTGAGAGAGCTGGGACTGTTCAGCCTGGAGAAGGCTCCGGGGAGACCTGATAGCAGCCTTCCAGTATCTGAAGAGAGCCTACAGAAGAGCTGGGGAGGGACTCTGTCAGGAAGTCTAGTGACAGGACAAGGGGTAATGGTTTTAAATTGGAAGAGGGGAGATTTAGATTAGATATTAGGAAGAAGTTCTTTACTGTGAGGGTGGTGAGGCACTGGAACAAGGGAAGTTGTTGATGCCCCATCCCTGGAAGTGTTTAAGGCCAGGCTGGATGGGGCTTTGAGCAACCTGCTCTAGGGAGAGGTGTCCCTGCCCATGGCAGGGGGGTTGGAACTTGATGATCTCTAAGGGCCCTTCCAACTCTAACCATTCTATGATTCTATGATTCTATCTGGTTGCACTGTTTGGCACATTTATGTGCAGAGCAGACCGGAGCGGGCTGGTGCTGGCTGGGGGAGGATGTCGAGGGTGGGAGACAGCCCTGCAAGGGTCTTCCAAGGACTTTCTCTCCTCTCTTCGAGGAGTACAGAAACCATTTTGAGGGTTGGAAAAAGGTGGTGAAAGTTGGAGTCTGGTGGCCTGAAGAGTCTGTAGACCGTGGAGCCTGGTTGTAGGTGACCTTGTAGCCTGCATTGCACCAAGTACCAGGGAGCAGAGCAGCATCAGGAGATCTCAAAGCCAGCTGCAAGGCGCCCCTCCTGGGTACAGCCCCTTCACCTCCAACTGCATGTTGACAGTTTTACTGTGTGGCTGAAGAGCAGTGAACTTTGCTCCCAGAAGATGGTGCCTGCCCTTTTTGGGCAGCGCTGGTGTGGAGAAACACACTGGTGTGGCTCCTGCACAGTTCGAGCACCTCACTTTATCAGAGCTAGTTTGTAGAATATTCTGTTTGTTGTCCCTTGATACTGACATCGCTGTTCTTGACCTTTCCAGCAAACTGTCCCACCAGCCTGTGCTGCTGTTCCTAAGGGATCCATATGTCTTACCTAAAGCCAACGGTAATCAAACCTGTCATCTGTTAACAGAGCTTTACTGATCTGACCCAGCACCGCATAAAACACATTATTATTAATACTGGCCTAGTGAAATGACAGAGGTCCAAAATCTAATAACCTGCCAATAAAACAATAGTTCTTGTGTAAGATACTATTAAAACGCCAAATGGGGTGGGTGATTTATAAAAGGATAGAATTTTCTCCCCCAGTTGTTCTCTAAGACAAACCTAATGAGAATTCAAATCAAAAGACAGAGAACATTGCTTTGCTTTTCTTGTTGTTGACCCTTTGGGCTGTTTTGCCTGAAGGATTTGAACTTAGAGGCCCAGTCCTTTTTAAGTGCTTTTTCCCTAAACACCAGTCGATCTGCTGCAAGCATGTTTGTATTTCCACTTGGATTATTACAATTTCTTATCATTTATAACCTCTAGAGCTCTTTAGTTAGGGGGGAAAGAATGTATACTTTAGGTATAATTGATGTGTTTCACAGGACATTTACATTAGCCTTCATCTCTTAATACATGGTTCAAAAGAGTTTTTGAAAGAGCTTGCTATAAACCCTCTTTCTTTTTTTTTTTTTCTTTTATGAAAAGTTCTTAATTCAGAGAACTTATTCTCTATCTTAAATTAAATGCATGAAAAAAAAATTGGGGAAAAAAAAAACACTTTTAATAGTCTGTTTCTCCTGGGTTTGTCATTTTACTTGTTTGAACTGTTGCATCTACTAAATTTTGTTTTAAGTGTAATACGCTTACAAGGGAGAATTTTATCCCAGACATACAAATTAGGATATTATTTTTTTAATGTGGCTTTTTTTTTTTTTAAATCAAGAGTCAAAGTCTTGAGCTACCTTGAAAGTAATGAAATTTAAATTTTAAGAATGAATTTAGGAAAGAATTCTTGTTTGCTTGTAGTTTCTCAGCCAACAAAGAGTACTTCCTTGACATTTTCTCAAGATGTATATAAATTCCTGAAGGGAAGGTGTAAAGAAGACAAAGACAGGCTCTTCTGACATCCAGGAAACATTTTGTCACAGTGAGGGTGACTGAGCACTGGTGCAGGTTTCCCAGTACGATGGTAGAGTCTCCATCCTTGAAGATACTCAGAAACCATCTCGACATGGTCCTGAGCAAACTGGCTCTAGGTGTCCGTGCTTGAGCAGGGGTGTGGACCAGATGAGCACCAGTAATTTTTTCTAGTTGCAACTATTCCATGATCCTGTTGTTTTTTCAAGCTGTATTTCAAAACCATACAGAGTGGACTCATGTATTCTGAGAGGGTTAAATAGTCTCTCCTGCAGGCAATGCCCGCTCCAGCTAGCAGTGTGACCCAACACCAGTGACCCTGTGGAGTCCTACTGGACTTAAAGCTGCAGTTGAAACAGCAAGTGCAGAGGTCCCGTGTGACTGAGGTCCACATTAGAAAGCACATTGCAGGGTCATTTAGTTTTTACTTCAACTTTGCACTGGTCTGGCCAGCTGGACTGAGCGCCCATTGGAGGCTGGAGCACAAATCGGAAGATCGATGAACGGAAGCACGGGAAGGGCAGCTGGTCACTTCACAAGGTCACTTATGACCAAAGTGACTACAGAGTTACCTCTCTCTAAAAGTTGGTCCAGATGCTGCCTATACTAATATTAAGTGAGCAACTTAGCACGTCTTAATCTTACTGTTTAACACTCCTCTTAATTGCAAATGCGGATTCCTCAAAAGCAGGGTGTAAATTATGAATATCATTTAATTCCATACCATTCCTGAAAGAGAAAATGGATTCTATATACAGTTACCCTGAGAAATGAAAGCAGTACTTAATGTTTCCAGCCCACATGCAAGGTTTTACGGTAAGATTTCTATTTGAGATCTTGCAGTTCTGTGGCGGTATTTATCTTCCTTCCCTAACATGTACCCTGAGGAAGGCTAAATTTCCTTTTCTTGAAATCATTAGGAGCTTTATCATGAATTTTGTAACTACTCTTTTAAGTAGTGCCTTACTTGGATTAAGATAAAAGCCTCTTTTAATGCATGATGTGTTTAAATGTTAAGTAGGTCTCACTAATGACATCTGAAACAATGGACTTTTCAGGCTTTTGCCAAGGCATTCTTTGGCCTTGACACACAGTATTTAGAGTTTCATATGGCAGGTGAACATTCTTTGTATTTGAAGACTCTAAAACATCAGATTCATTTGCAAGTTATTCTTTAGCTTAATGAATTAGAACACAAATTAGAATGTGAGCTGTGGTTTAAAAAAGAAAAACAAGCCCTAAGTCTAGAGGCTCCAGTAGTTGACACGAGTCTGGTTAGAAAGAAAGGAAATTTTTACACAACTACCACTGCCTTTAATTCTTCCTTGTTTTCAGTTTGCAACAGAGAAAATACAGATGAACTTTCTAAAATTTTCTCTCTCAGATCAGTTCTTACTTTGATAGACTCTGACTGCTTTGTAAGAAGCAGCCAAGGTCGTTCACACTATGGCCAAGAGTAAGTGTCCGTTAGCAAATAACTGTTCACTGCACATAATCTTTGATGTAGGTGAACTGTGACAGTTGTTTGGATCAGAACCAGAGTTGGTCGTTCCTGGATAAACAAATGCCTGTGTTAACATCTCCCTGTAAAATAGGAAGTAGTGTATTTGGGGGCTTTTAACGAAATAAATAGTTGCTTCTGGAATGTAACACGCAACAGTATTTCCCCCTCCCTTCCCCCCTCGTTGCACTGTCTTTAAAAAGTACAGTCTTGCCATTATTCTAATGACTGGACTTCAAGCATTGTTGAGTTGCAAGACGACTTTCCAAAAAATAAGATTCATGGTTACAAATCTCACTGATTGTCAGATGCAGTTTTTTTGTGATCTGTCTAACACAGTCAGAGTGCATCAGCGCATCACTTTTTGTGTAAGGCAGACACTCCTTTTTGAGGGTGTGGGGGGAAAAAATTATGTACCGTTTTGAAGAAAAATGAAGGAAAAACCTAAAATGATGCAAATTGAAAAAATTGAAAACTAAAAATTGGAATCTATTTAGTGCCACTTGTTTGAAAATTGTTCTGATGATTCTTCAGGCCATTTAAGTATCACAGATCTGCAAGGCTGTGCTTTGGTGTACTTATATATTTAATTTAAATTCATATGCTTGATTTTTTTAAGCAAGAAAGCCTCACAGTAAATCTGATGCTGTAAAGTTGTATCATTTTTTTAATCAATACTTATTTTCCTATATATTCTGCATGTTATAGAAGACCCAGTAAAAACTGGTTTCTGGAAATGCAGCACTTAATTTAGAAGAAAAGTATCAGATTGCCCTTACAAGTTTGTTTTTAACAACATTAATGACAACAGCACAGCGTTATTCTACCAGTGTGATTTGGGATAGCTGAGCTTGCAGGGCTTAAGGAATCATTATTGGATTCAAAATATTAACAAGTAATTTATAATGATGATTTACTATAAGAAGTTGGAGAGAATATGCATGTATTGTTTATGGTGGAGGCTGCAGTTTGTTAAAACATCCTAAGACATCATAAACAAATCTGTTTGCAACATCTTTTCATACACTGGAATGACCTTATGAGATCTACGCCTTTAAGGAGTGGGTTTTTTATTACTAGTTTTTGCTCAATATTTTTACTTTCAAAGTGATTCTAGCAAAATAATTAGGGGCAAAACCTAATTCCAACCCACATTAGGGTATGTAATTTATCTGGTATCTAATGACTTTTATAAAAGTTTAATTTCCCCTCTGAATATCCTGTAGGCTGACAGGTGAAGGAAAGGTTGATTAGTGTGTAAGTTCTCTATCTGAAACAGTCCAATCTTATAGGTAAACCCATCTCCAAGCATACTAGCAACTGCAAGACTGTAAGATGCGATCAGAAATTCTTACTGTTAATGCCCAGTGATTTAAGTAAACCCTTCATTAAAAATACAGGATTTGGTGCATTTGAGAAATATTTTCACTTCAGTCAGTAGCGTACATCCCACCATTCCTCTGTGTGCATCTATTCCTATGTTCTATCATTCTTTCATGCTAAATTCAACGTGAAAATTAAGTGCCAGTTTGCTCTGGATCTGTGGTAAGAACATAGTGGGTTGGTTGGTGTTTTAGTCCTTCAGATATTATGGGATGACTTTTTGTAACACATGACATTTTATGTTTAGACAGCCTGAAATTTTCCTGCCTCAAATAATCATCTCTGATTGTATAGGCATCCTCTAGTCTTCTCAGTCTAAACACTGATGTAAACCACAATGGAAAAACAGCTTTGAAGTATTCCCAGTAGCAATCTTGGAATTCCTTCAAGTATATTGAGATTTTGTTAGAAATTGAATTGCCAGTGTAATCCATCTTCCTTGTGAGAAAAGATTCAGATAAAGAGCTGGAGCCTAGCAGCATTAAGTATTAGAACATCCCTTTAAATCAATAAGCTACAAATCTGGCAGCGCATTCATGCAATGCCCAGTGCTGCACTAAAGTGGCTTTAGTGCTGAAACAGCATTACTAATAGCACATCCCCTACACGGATAAACAGTTGAGTGATGCAGTAACCCGAATTACAGGAGGCCTCACCTAGTTAAGTTTCACAAAAACATTTATATTGTACTGACGTAGATAAGAAAGCAAGGTTTTCTTTTTTTTTTTCCTTTTTTTTTTTTTTTTTTTCTTTCA